>JAOTOM010003984.1:0-57500 GCA_034440615.1 Ashinkailepas kermadecensis
TGGTACTGTAACGGATAGTGACGGTTGCCCTGATCTGTACTGTAACGGATAGTGACGGTTGCCCTGATCTGGTACTGTAACGGATAGTGACGGTTGCCCTGATCTGGTACTGGCTAACGGATAGTGACGGTTGCCCATGATCTGGTACTGTAACGGATAGTGACGGATAGTGACGGATAGTGACGGATAGTGACGGATAGTGACGGTTGCCCAGATCTGGTACTGTAACGGATAGTGACGGTTGCCCTGATCTGGTACTGTAACGGATAGTGACGGTTGCCCTGATCTGGTACTGTAACGGATAGTGACGGTTGCCCATGATCTGGTACTGTAACGGATAGTGACGTAGTGACGGATAGTGACGGATAGTGACGGTTAGTGACGGATAGTGATTTCGGTGCCTGATCTGGTACTGTAACGGATAGTGACGGTTGCCCTGATCTGGTACTGTAACGGATAGTGACGGTTGCCCTGATCTGGTACTGTAACGGATAGTGACGGTTGCCCTGATCTGGTACTGTAACGGATAGTGACGGTTGCCCATGGTCTGGTACTGTGACGGATAGTGACGGATAGTGACGGTTGCCCAGATCTGGTACTGTAACGGATAGTGACGGTTGCCTGATCTGGTACTGTAACGGATAGTGACGGTTGCCCTGATCTGGTACTGTAACGGATAGTGACGGTTGCCCATGATCTGGTACTGTAACGGATAATGACGGATAGTGACGGATAGTGACGGATAGTGACGGATAGTGACGGATAGTGACGGTTGCCCAGATCTGGTACTGTAACGGATAGTGACGGTTGCCCATGATCTGGTACTGTAACGGATAGTGACGGTTGCCCATGATCTGGTACTGTAACGGATAGTGACGGATAGTGACGGATAGTGACGGATAGTGACGGTTGCCCAGATCTGGTACTGTAACGGATAGTGACGGTTGCCCTGATCTGGTACTGTAACGGATAGTGACGGTTGCCCATGATCTGGTACTGTAACGGATAGTGACGGTTGCCCATGATCTGGTACTGTAACGGATAGTGACGGTTGCCCATGATCTGGTACTGTAACGGATAGTGACGGTTGCCCAGATCTGGTACTGTAACGGATAGTGACGGTTGCCCATGATCTGGTACTGTAACGGATAGTGACGGTTGCCCTGATCTGGTACTGTAACGGAGTGACGGTTGCCCATGATCTGGTACTGTAACGGATAGTGACGGTTGCCCATGATCTGGTACTGTAACGGATAGTGACGGTTGCCCATGATCTGGTACTGTAACGGATAGTGACGGTTGCCCAGATCTGGTACTGTAACGGATAGTGACGGTTGCCCATGATCTGGTACTGTAACGGATAGTGACGGTTGCCCATGATCTGGTACTGTAACGGATAGTGACGGTTGCCCTGATCTGGTACTGTAACGGATAGTGACGGTTGCCCTGATCTGGTACTGTAACGGATAGTGACGGTTGCCCTGATCTGGTACTGTAACGGATAGTGACGGTTGCCCATGATCTGGTACTGTAACGGATAGTGACGGTTGCCCATGATCTGGTACTGTAACGGAAGTGACGGTTGCCCATGATCTGGTACTGTAACGGATAGTGACGGTTGCCCATGATCTGGTACTGTAACGGATAGTGACGGTTGCCCATGATCTGGTACTGTAACGGATAGTGACGGTTGCCCTGATCTGGTACTGTAACGGATAGTGGATAGTGACGGTTGCCCTGATCTGGTACTGTACGGATAGTACGGATAGTGACGGTTGCCCATGATCTGGTACTGTCCCTGATCTGGTACTGTAACGGATAGTGACGGTTCAGCCCCTGATCTGGTACTTAGTGACGGATAGTGACGGATAGTGACGGTTGCCCATGATCTGGTACTGTAACGGATAGTGACGGTTGCCCATGATCTGGTACTGTAACGGATAGTGACCCTGATCTGGTACTGTAACGGATAGTGACGGTTGCCCATGATCTGGTACTGTAACGGATAGTGACGGTTGCCCATGATCTGGTACTGTAACGGATAGTGACGGTTGCCCCTGATCTGGTACTGTAACGGATAGTGACGGTTGCCCTGATCCTGGTACTGTAACGGATAGTGACGGTTGCCCTTGATCTGGGACTGTAACGGATAGTGACGGTTGCCCATGATCTGGTACTGTAACGGATAGTGACGGTTGCCCTGATCTGGTACTGTAACGGATAGTGACGGTTGCCCATGATCTGGTACTGTAACGGATAGTGACGGTTGCCCATGATCTGGTACTGTAACGGATAGTGACGGTTGCCCATGATCTGGTACTGTAACGGATAGTGACGGTTGCCCATGATCTGGTACTGTAACGGATAGTGACGGTTGCCCATGATCTGGTACTGTAACGGATAGTGACGGTTGCCCCTGATCTGGTACTGTAACGGATAGTGACGGTTGCCCTGATCGGTATCCATGATCTGGTACTGTAACGGATAGTGACGGTTGCCCATGATCTGGTACTGTAACGGATAGTGACGGTTGCCCATGATCTGGTACTGTAACGGATAGTGACGGTTGCCCATGATCTGGTACTGTAACGGATAGTGACGGTTGCCCTGATCTGGTACTGTAACGGATAGTGACGGTTGCCCATGATCTGGTACTGTAACGGATAGTGACGGATAGTGACGGTAGTGCGGATAGTGACGGTTTCCCGATCTGGTACTGTAACGGATAGTGACGGTTGCCCTGATCTGGTACTGTAACGGATAGTGACGGTTGCCCATGATCTGGTACTGTAACGGATAGTGACGGTTGCCCATGATCTGGTACTGTAACGGATAGTGACGGTTGCCCATGATCTGGTACTGTAACGGATAGTGACGGTTGCCCATGATCTGGTACTGTAACGGATAGTGACGGTTGCCCATGATCTGGTACTGTAACGGATAGTGACGGTTGCCCATGATCTGGTACTGTAACGGATAGTGACGGTTGCCCATGATCTGGTACTGTAACGGATAGTGACGGTTGCCCATGATCTGGTACTGTAACGGATAGTGACGGTTGCCCATGATCTGGTACTGTAACGGATAGTGACGGTTGCCCATGATCTGGTACTGTAACGGATAGTGACGGTTGCCCTGATCTGGTACTGTAACGGATAGTGACGGTTGCCCATGATCTGGTACTGTAACGGATAGTGACGGTTGCCCATGATCTGGTACTGTAACGGATAGTGACGGTTGCCCATGATCTGGTACTGTAACGGATAGTGACGGATACGTAACGGATAGTGACGGTTGCCGTCTGGTACTGTAACGGATAGTGACGGTTGCCCTGATCTGGTACTGTAACGGATAGTGACGGTTGCCCATGATCTGGTACTGTAACGGATAGTGACGGTTGCCCATGATCTGGTACTGTAACGGATAGTGACGGTTGCCCATGATCTGGTACTGTAACGGATAGTGACGGTTGCCCATGATCTGGTACTGTAACGGATAGTGACGGTTGCCCAGATCTGGTACTGTAACGGATAGTGACGGTTGCCCATGATCTGGTACTGTAACGGATAGTGACGGTTGCCCATGATCTGGTACTGTAACGGATAGTGACGGTTGCCCATGATCTGGTACTGTAACGGATAGTGACGGTTGCCCATGATCTGGTACTGTAACGGATAGTGACGGTTGCCCATGATCTGGTACTGTAACGGATAGTGACGGTTGCCCATGATCTGGTACTGTAACGGATAGTGACGGTTGCCCATGATCTGGTACTGTAACGGATAGTGACGGTTGCCCTGATCTGGTACTGTAACGGATAGTGACGGTTGCCCAATCTGGTACTGTAACGGATAGTGACGGTGCTGATCTGGTACTGTAACGGATAGTGACGGTTGCCTGATAGTGATCGGGTACTGTAACGGATAGTGACGGTTGCCCATGATCTGGTACTGTAACGGATAGTGACGGTTGCCCATGATCTGGTACTGTAACGGATAGTGACGGTTGCCCATGATCTGGTACTGTAACGGATAGTGACGGTTGCCCCTGATCTGGTACTGTAACGGATAGTGACGGTTGCCCATGATCTGGTACTGTAACGGATAGTGACGGTTGCCCATGATCTGGTACTGTAACGGATAGTGACGGTTGCCCATGATCTGGTACTGTAACGGATAGTGACGGTTGCCCATGATCTGGTACTGTAACGGATAGTGACGGTTGCCCATGATCTGGTACTGTAACGGATAGTGACGGTTGCCCATGATCTGGTACTGTAACGGATAGTGACGGTTGCCCATGATCTGGTACTGTAACGGATAGTGACGGTTGCCCATGATCTGGTACTGTAACGGATAGTGACGGTTGCCCATGATCTGGTACTGTAACGGATAGTGACGGTTGCCCATGATCTGGTACTGTAACGGATAGTGACGGTTGCCCATGATCTGGTACTGTAACGGATAGTGACGGTTGCCCATGATCTGGTACTGTAACGGATAGTGACGGTTGCCCATGATCTGGTACTGTAACGGATAGTGACGGTTGCCCATGATCTGGTACTGTAACGGATAGTGACGGTTGCCCATGATCTGGTACTGTAACGGATAGTGACGGTTGCCCATGATCTGGTACTGTAACGGATAGTGACGGTTGCCCATGATCTGGTACTGTAACGGATAGTGACGGTTGCCCATGATCTGTACTGTAACGGATAGTGACGGTTGCCCATGATCTGGTACTGTAACGGATAGTGACGGTTGCCCTGATCTGGTACTGTAACGGATAGTGACGGTTGCCCATGATCTGGTACTGTAACGGATAGTGACGGTTGCCCAGAATCTGGTACTAAAACGGATAGTGACGGTTGCCCTGATCTGGTACTGTAACGGATAGTGACGGTTGCCCATGATCTGGTACTGTAACGGATAGTGACGGTTGCCCATGATCTGGTACTGTAACGGATAGTGACGGTTGCCCATGATCTGGTACTGTAACGGATAGTGACGGTTGCCCTGATCTGGTACTGTAACGGATAGTGACGGTTGCCCATGATCTGGTACTGTAACGGATAGTGACGGTTGCCCATGATCTGGTACTGTAACGGATAGTGACGGTTGCCCATGATCTGGTACTGTAACGGATAGTGACGGTTGCCCATGATCTGGTACTGTAACGGATAGTGACGGTTGCCCATGATTTGGTACTGTAACGGATAGTGACGGTTGCCCATGATCTGGTACTGTAACGGATAGTGACGGTTGCCCATGATCTGGTACTGTAACGGATAGTGACGGTTGCCCATGATCTGGTACTGTAACGGATAGTGACGGTTGCCCATGATCTGGTACTGTAACGGATAGTGACGGTTGCCCATGATCTGGTACTGTAACGGATAGTGACGGTTGCCCATGATCTGGTACTGTAACGGATAGTGACGGTTGCCCATGATCTGGTACTGTAACGGATAGTGACGGTTGCCCATGATCTGGTACTGTAACGGATAGTGACGGTTGCCCATGATCTGGTACTGTAACGGATAGTGACGGTTGCCCATGATCTGGTACTGTAACGGATAGTGACGGTTGCCCATGATCTGGTACTGTAACGGATAGTGACGGTTGCCCATGATCTGGTACTGTAACGGATAGTGACGGTTGCCCATGATCTGGTACTGTAACGGATAGTGACGGTTGCCCATGATCTGGTACTGTAACGGATAGTGACGGTTGCCCATGATCTGGTACTGTAACGGATAGTGACGGTTGCCCATGATCTGGTACTGTAACGGATAGTGACGGTTGCCCATGATCTGGTACTGTAACGGATAGTGACGGTTGCCCATGATCTGGTACTGTAACGGATAGTGACGGTTGCCCATGATCTGGTACTGTAACGGATAGTGACGGTTGCCCATGATCTGGTACTGTAACGGATAGTGACGGTTGCCCATGATCTGGTACTGTAACGGATAGTGACGGTTGCCCATGATCTGGTACTGTAACGGATAGTGACGGTTGCCCATGATCTGGTACTGTAACGGATAGTGACGGTTGCCCATGATCTGGTACTCTAACGGATAGTGACGGTTGCCCATGATCTGGTACTGTAACGGATAGTGACGGTTGCCCATGATCTGGTACTCTAACGGATAGTGACGGTTGCCCAGATCTGGTACTGTAAGAGATAGTGACGGTTGCCCAGATCTGGTACTGTAACGGATAGTGACGGTTGCCCATGATCTGGTACTGTAACGGATAGTGACGGTTGCCCATGATCTGGTACTGTAACGGATAGTGACGGTTGCCCATGATCTGGTACTGTAACGGATAGTGACGGTTGCCCATGATCTGGTACTGTAACGGATAGTGACGGTTGCCCATGATCTGGTACTGTAACGGATAGTGACGGTTGCCCATGATCTGGTACTGTAACGGATAGTGACGGTTGCCCATGATCTGGTACTGTAACGGATAGTGACGGTTGCCCATGATCTGGTACTGTAACGGATAGTGACGGTTGCCCATGATCTGGTACTGTAACGGATAGTGACGGTTGCCCATGATCTGGTACTGTAACGGATAGTGACGGTTGCCCATGATCTGGTACTGTAACGGATAGTGACGGTTGCCCATGATCTGGTACTGTAACGGATAGTGACGGTTGCCCATGATCTGGTACTCTAACGGATAGTGACGGTTGCCCATGATCTGGTACTGCCCATGATCTGGTACTGTAACGGATAGTGACGGTTGCCCATGATCTGGTACTCTAAGAGATATATTGGCAATTAGGTATGTACACAAAACAAACACACTCACACTCACAGTGTGTGTGTGTGTGTGTGTGTGTGTGTTTGTGTGCGTGAGTGCGGGGGGGGTGTGTGTCTTGAGGGCCCTTGGGGGCCCCTCAAGCCAGTCGCCTGGAGGGCCCCCTCCGACGCTCCAGGGGAGGCGCCTGCCCCCTTCGCCCTCCCTTCTTGGCTATGCCACCGTCTACCACCGACCGGACTGACGGTATGGCGGAGCGATTTCCGCCGCTCCGCCGCCGTCGGCTGCCTGAAATGTAGAATGTTGATCCGACGGAGGGTTGTTCGCGAAATACTAAGAGTGAAGTCCAACGATTATCTATGAGAACCATACGTTGCTTGGCTTGGTGAAGAAAGAAAGCAAGCCCGAATAAAAATAGCATCGGTGAAAGCAGCAGTAAAGCTCCTGTCAGCATCCTAGTGTTGAACTGTACTGATAAAATTGACAAAATTGATGCATTGCGCCATTGCCATGCCAGCGGCATGGCAATGGCGGCAGTGCACATGGTGACGGCGGGAGGGGTGGCGACGGCAGCCGCAGTAACCTGGCGGCTATTTTGATCCCAACACCATGACATATGTCATGGTGTACACATGCTGTGTGCACCATGACATATGCACATGGACACAGTGGTATCTACAACATCTACTTTCGTCCAAATATTAAATTCGGTGCGAACATGTCGTCTGACAGTTATGGCGCACACATGCCACAACTACATGCGCTTGTTACCTACGGGTGTCCACTTCATCTACGTCACGTAGAAGGACATCGCCGAAACCCGATGCTGACTGAAGAGCAGGTTTTCATCAGCCAGGTCCATGACAGGCACCAGTGGATTGACCTTCAGGCCGATTGACTGGACTACGATGGCCGCACATGAGGCGTCATCTAGCTCGTCATGCAAAAAGTTGCGGACCCGATGAGAGTCCGACGTGTAGACGTTGTGGTGCAAGTGCACGTGTTATTAACCAAAGCGATAATGTGACGAAGTGTCATCGCTGGGTGCTGTTTCGGGTCACATCGCGCGATACACTGTGCATCATGCAGGGTGTTGTTTTATATACTTTTGAGGGGGAAAGTGCCCTCAATGTTGGTTTCGTCCCCAGTAATTTCAACCTTTAACATGGGAACCTAAGGAGTGTGTTCCCCAATCCATTTGGGCCCGTCCATTGCCTTCATGTATTGTGCGCCTCCACCAATAAGCATCAGAAATAAACGCCAGTGACATCGGTGCAATTTCGGACCTAAGCAACACCAAATTATATGCTTTGCAAAGTGAAAACAAAAAAAGATGTGCCTGCATCCTGCGCGTGCCTGCCGCTTGCGCGCTGCTTGGAATCAAGTGCATTGTTCGAAGAAGATGATGCAATACATTTGCAAAACTGGAATGAGCATGTATCTAATGTATTTTCCGGAACATCCTGTACCTGTGCCTCAAGCACTCTCGGTATTCTACCGGACTGGATATGAGGCCTCACTGACAACCTGCAGCATCAGAACATAACATAAATGATGCTGAGCCATCCTCTCGCGGGTCCCGGAAGTCAACGATGGACACCAAAAATATATTGGCACGAATAGTCCGAGTAGAATAAGGGGAAGGGGCAGCAGTGAGAAAGCGAGCGGCACCGACCAATGATCACAGACAGCCGACGACAGCGGCGGAGCAGCCGACGACGACGGCGGGAATCGCTCCGTCCTACCCTCAGTCCGGTTGGTGGTAGACAGTGTTGTACTTCGAAACCCAAGATACGGTGACCACGACAGAGGCAAGAAGGGTCGTAGAATACAAACATCACAATTTGAAGAAAATCGAAGCACTCATATGTTCGGGAAATATAGATTGTATATTAAATTGCGAATTTCCGACCATAATTTTTAAACATAAAAATGCTTCAGATGCACATGGCGAAGTGCGCACGATAACCAACTGGTGTTTTCAGATCGTAAATATGCACTGTGCTTTCGGAGATATAAGTCTTTAATCTAGCACAGTTACACCATGAAGCCATATTTTGACGCCACTGTTGAGGATAAACGGTCAGCCGCACCGATCATTCGATCTCAGATTAGCTTTTAGGACATGAGAGAACCCTACCGACAGAGTTTTCAGAACATTTGCGGGGATGGCATCTAAAATAGCGGTTCTACTGGCTGAGTTGGCTTCTACTGGTAGAATTGACACTGCTGATTTAACATGGAAACCTATGGGGTGAACCACATCAACCAAATTGGCAGTACTCATTACCTCCATGCATTGGACCCACCAATAATTGTAAAATTTATCCACTCATGTCGCCATTCCAGAAAGAGAGCAGACACCTGCGATACAATGGAAGCAATGCTTATGGTCGCCACACTAAAGTAAAGTAAGAGATGACGAAGATATTCCTAAAATACATTCGTTTATTAGACTGGATTGTCGTGCTCGCGAAATATTCCTATTCAAATATGAATGTTGCAAGATGTCGTAGGGCAATTAAAACATATCCTTGTCGCCATTGAGCTGCCAAGCAGAAAACATAGCTGTGCTCCGACTCAAAACCGCAGGCCCACCTCAGTATGTGCTGAGTGGCTGCAAGCGCCGATGTCTTCCATACAAAGTGCGGAGCGAAATCAGCAAGCATTAATGCACACTGGTAATTGGCTTGCAGTGGGTTCCGGCGTCATTACCACAACAAGGACACGGCAACGTCAGCCGGACAACAAGGACGCCCACGGCCGAATACTGACGCCGTCCAATTCTGCGCCCGCGTGAACTGCAGCGCGTATATGGCAACCACGATGGGCCGTAACTGCGCGATCGCAGTCTCGCGCCGCTTGCTCATCGTGCCGCAGCCGGTGATTTGCGAACGGAGTCGAATCACGTGGCGAACACGCCCACCAGAGCGCGGCGGTGACGAAGTGCCGCCGCCGCCACACAAGCGGCACTGTCCCACGGTCCGTCCCACGGTCCCCGCCGACTGGCGCGCGCTCAGAGCCAGTGCGCCCGCCTCGGAGCCGGCCGACGCGGCGGCCGCGCCCGCGCCGGCGACAGTCGGTGATCTGTGCGCACGCCGGGTCGCAAACAGCCGGCGCGGCGCGCGCGCAAACGGCGCCCCCCCCCCTCCCCCCGCGCGCGCGCGTTCCTCACCCGCGCGGCCCATAAGCCGCGTGTCGGCCGGCGCGCAGCGGCGACACCGGCGACACCGGCGACACCCGACCCGGCCGCAGCGCGCCAGGCCGGTGTGGCGTTTCCACACGCGGATCGGATGGCACACGCACGCCGGGAGGACAACGCGACTGTGTCGCACTCGCCGCGCCGAATCACGCCGCAGGCTCGGCGGAAACTCGGCCAGCCGTCAGCCGGACGAGCTTCCGAGTCGCCGTGGGCGCCGGGTGGCGCACGACAGGGAAATGTTGCAGGGGGAAGGAAAGCTAGAGATAGAACTAGAGTTTCTTCTCGGGCTAGAGTTCGAGTTCGAGCTAGAGAGAGGAGAGGGAGGAAGAGAGAGAGAGAGAGAGAGAGAGAGAGAGAGAGAGAGAGAGAGAGAGAGAGAGAGAGAGAGAGAGAGAGAGAGAGAGAGAGAGAGAGAGAGAGAGAGAGAGAGAGAGAGAGAGAGAGAGACCAGAAGGATGGCAGCACAACGAGATACGATCAGATCGCAAGGTCTCGAGGTCTCCCAGCAGCACACGCGTCTATCGGCGTGCCTCCGGATACCGGATACGCTGTCGGGTCGGCGGAACCTTGGCGGCCGGCAACTGCAGCCGTCCGTCTCCGGAGATGATCAAGCGATCGATCCGCCGCCCTCCGACAGCCGCCCGAGGCGAACTTTATCAGACGAGGCGTCGTGATCGATGCGCCGTCCGTCGGCGCCGCCACGACATCGGGACCTCTCGACGGCGCCGCCGGCACGTCTGCAGTTGCCGGCGGCGAGGACGGTACACAACGCAGGCAGGTCAGGTGCGCCGGCCCTGCGCAGCTGACCCGGTATGGCGGCGGCCCGCACGATCGCTCATGCGGGTGCGTCGTCGACGACCGTCCGCAACGTAAACAACGCATGGACTAATAGATGAATGGCTGGTGCCGCAAGAGCTGTCGCCGCAAGAGGGCCGACCGGCGCGCCGGCCGGACGCGGCTGGCCAGGCCGTGGTGCGGCCGTACGGGCGGGAGGCGCGCGGGGAGATGACGGGAGGCGCAGAGGCGCAACGGGACGAAATGGGAGAGGCCAGGAGGGTCCAGATGAGAGACGTCGTTCCGTTGAGACTGGGAGCGAGCGATACTGGTTGGTTATTGGTTTTACGACAAATCGACCGTTGAGTCATGTAGCGTCGCCAAATTCTCACGCCGATTGGCCGCGGGCGAAGAGTAGCGACAGGTGAGACTCGAACCCACAATCGTTCGATTGTGAGACGGGCAACTTACCCCTAGACTACTCGTCCCCAGCGAGCGATACTGGCGGCGCGGGGAGAGACCGGATGGGGTAAACTTGGGTTGGATGTTCCGGCCGGCCTGAGAGAACCGATGTGGGTCAGATGGGCGAGGTTCGGTGGGGAAGGCTGAGCATGCTATGAGAGATTCCGACTGACCAGGAAATACCTGGCGGGACGGAGTGGAAGGAATGTTCCCGGCTGGGTCGGGAGAGGTCAGAGGGACCAGTGTGAGCTGTCGTCAGCCACCCAGGATTGATCACGTCGGGCGAGGCAAACGGAATTGCGTTGGACGAAACTCGCTTGGCTCTGACTACCGCAGAAGCTTGGCTGTGACAGGCGGGGGCGGGCTGTAGAGGTCAGAGGGAAAGCCCCGACAGGCGGGGGCGGGCTGTATAGGTCAGAGGGAAAGCCCCGGGCGCGCCACCCACTGTCATGGACATTTCACCATGACATGATATGGCATGTCATGACATGACAAGGTATGATGTGGCATGGGCATCACATGGCATGACGGCATGTGACGGCATGACGGCATAATATGGCATGACGTATGGTGCGTCACATGACGCAGTGCGTCACGATATACATTGTACGTCACTCTGCTCGAGTGACGTACAGTGACCGCCACACAGGTCGAGTGACGGCGCGTTCGACTCTTGATCGAGCCATCGGCGGGCACTCGCTGGGTCGTACGTATCGATGTCATTGGCCGACGACTGGGTGCGACATGTTCTGTCCTGTGGGGTGCTACACTGACTGGTACAGACACGGACCGACGGGTCTCAGTTATGGCTCCTGTCCTGTGGGGTGCTACACTGACTGGTACAGACACGGACCGACGGGTCTCCGCCATGGCTCCTGTCCTGTGGGGTGCTACACTGACTGGTACAGACACGGACCGACGGGTCTCAGTCATGGCTCCTGTCGTGTGGCGGTGCTACACTGACTGGTACAGACACGGACCGACGGGTCTCCGTCATGGCTCCTGTCCTGTGGGGTGCTACACTGACTGGTACAGACACGGACCGACGGGTCTCAGTCATGGCTCCTGTTGTGTGGCGGTGCTACACTGACTGGTACAGCCACGGACCGACGGGTCTCCGTCATGGCTCCTGTCCTGTGGGGTGCTACACTGACTAGTACAGACACGGACCGACGGGTCTCAGTCATGGCTCCTGTCGTGTGGCGGTGCTACACTGACTGGTACAGACACGGACCGACGGGTCTCAGTCATGGCTCCTGTCGTGTGGCGGTGCTACACTGACTGGTACAGACACGGACCGACGGGTCTCCGCCATGGCTCCTGTCGTGTGGCGGTGCTACACTGACTGGTACAGACACGGACCGACGGGTCTCCGCCATGGCTCCTGTCGTGTGGCGGTGCTACACTGACTGGTACAGACACGGACCGACGGGTCTCAGTTATGGCTCCTGTCGTGTGGCGGTGCTACACTGACTGGTACAGACACGGACCGACGGGTCTCCGTCATGGCTCCTGTCCTGTGGGGTGCTACACTGACTGGTACAGACACGGACCGACGGGTCTCAGTCATGGCTCCTGTCCTGTGGGGTGCTACACTGACTGGTACAGACACGGACCGACGGGTCTCCGTCATGGCTCCTGTCCTGTGGGGTGCTACACTGACTGGTACAGACACGGACCGACGGGTCTCCGTCATGGCTCCTGTCCTGTGGGGTGCTACACTGACTGGTACAGACACGGACCGACGGGTCTCCGCCATGGCTCCTGTCGTGTGGCGGTGCTACACTGACTGGTACAGACACGGACCGACGGGTCTCCGTCATGGCTCCTGTCCTGTGGGGTGCTACACTGACTGGTACAGACACGGACCGACGGGTCTCAGTTATGGCTCCTGTCGTGTGGCGGTGCTACACTGACTGGTACAGACACGGACCGACGGGTCTCCGCCATGGCTCCTGTCGTGTGGCGGTGCTACACTGGCTGGTACAGACACGGACCGACGGGTCTCAGTCATGGCTCCTGTCGTGTGGCGGTGCTACACTGGCTGGCACAGACACGGACCGACGGGTCTCCGCCATGGCTCCTGTCATTGTGGTCCGACCACATCACCTCCGGATGGTGACTCTGAGGTGACCCCACTGAGTGGTGGCCCTACTGGGGTGACCCCGTCGCGGTGGCCCCGCCGGGTGGTGGCCCTACTGGGGTGACACTGTCACGGTGGCCCCGCCGGGTGGTGGCCCTACTGGGGTGACCCCGTCGCGGTGGCCCCGCCGGGCGGTGGCCCTACTGGAGTGACCCTGTTGTGGTGACCCTGTCGCGGTGACCCCGCCGCGGTGGCCCCGCCGTGGTGGCCCCGCCGGGTGGCGACCCTGTCGCACTGGCCCTGTCGCGGTGGCCCCGCCGTGGTGGCCCCGCCGGGTGGTGACCCTGTCGCGGTGGCCCTGTCGCGGTGGCCCCGCCGGGTGGCGACCCTGTCGCACTGACCCCGCCGAGTGGGACCGGCCATCGGGTCAGCGGCGGCAGATTTATCGCCGACAGTGCCGCCGCCAAGTGTACCGTCACGTCGTGAGGAACGCCCGCCGCGGCCGCGCCGCCCAAACAAGGCGGACCGCGTGCAGCCGCTGACAGAGTCCGCCGGCCGACAGGGTCCGGCCGCGGCCATCCGTCTCGACCGGCAGCTGCACGTCGGTCAGCGCTATAATGAGCTGAGCATCGACATCGCGTTTGGCCGGCGCTCGCCGCGTTCGGGTTGGTTTTTGTGCGCGGAGGCAGCGTTTTTGCCGGCGCTGTGGGCGGCGCAGCGCGGTCCTTCTCTGGCGCACGCTCGGTCCGTGAAAAAACGGCAGCATTTACATCCACATCGCGGCTCCGGAACATTTACCTCGGACTCCGGAACGAGCCGAACGGCGCCGATGCAATTACGGCTCGCTTCTCGGAATGAGCGAGTCGAAGAAGCGAACCGAAGAAGCGACCCGAAGAAGCAAGCTGAAGAAGCGAGCCCAAACAAAAACGAGCCGAAGAAGCCGCCGCAGGTGCCGCCTCCGGATCCGGAGACACCGCCTGCAGTGGACGCGGTGTGCGGAAGACACGTCCTGCAGAAGTCGAGCCAAGGCCTGAAGCATTGCGGCAGTGAGTCGAGCGTGACGTTATGCGGCCACCGCCCGTCGGCTGCGAACCATTCGACGCCACGCCGGCGGAAGCCACAGTCGCGCCGTGCCACCCGGACTCACCCACCACCGCGGCTGGTGACACAATCGCCGATGTCACGCCAAGATCCGGGGACGAATTCACAAGATCCGTGCACGATATAAACCGGGCACCGAATGGCCTTCACAGCGAACGAAGTGGAAGCACGGGGAAAGACGGAGAAAACGTAGGAGCGCGATTGTGAGGAGATCGAGGGAGAGAGAGAGGGAGAGAGGGTGATATGGAGACAGGGAGAGAGGGAGAGAGGGAGAGAGGGGGAGAGAGAGGAGGAGAGAGAGAGGAGAGAGAGAGAGAGAGAGAGAGAGAGAGAGAGAGAGGAGAGAGAGAGAGAGAGAGAGAGAGAGAGAGAGAGAGAGAGAGAGAGAGAGAGAGAGAGAGAGAGAGAGAGAGAGAGAGAGAGAGAGAGAGACAGAGAGAGAGACAGAGACAGAGACAGAGACAGAGACAGAGACAGAGAGAGAGAGAGACAGAGACAGAGACAGAGACAGAGACAGAGACAGAGACAGAGACAGAGACAGAGACAGAGACAGAGACAGAGACAGAGACAGAGACAGAGACAGAGACAGAGACAGAGACAGAGACAGAGACAGAGACAGAGACAGAGACAGAGACAGAGACAGAGACAGAGACAGAGACAGAGACAGAGACAGAGACAGAGACAGAGACAGAGACAGAGACAGAGACAGAGACAGAGACAGAGACAGAGACAGAGAGAGAGAGAGAGACAGAGACAGAGAGAGAGAGAGAGAGAGAGAGAGAGAGAGAGAGAGAGAGAGAGAGAGAGAGAGAGAGAGAGAGAGAGAGAGAGAGAGAGAGAGAGAGAGAGAGAGAGAGAGAGAGAGAGAGAGAGAGAGAGAGAGAGAGAGAGAGAGAAGAGAGAGAGAGAGAGAGAGAGAGAGAGAGAGAGAGAGAGAAGAGAAGAGAAGAGAAGAGAAGAGAGGAGGAGGAGGAGGAGGAGGAGGAGGAGGAGGAGGAGGAGGAGGAGGAGGAGGAGGAGGAGGAGGAGGAGGAGGAGGAGGAGGAGGAGGAGGAGGAGGAGGAGGGAGGAGGAGGAGGAGGAGGAGGAGGAGGAGGAGGAGGAGGAGGAGGAGGAGGAGGAGGAGGAGGAGGAGGAGGAGGAGGAGGAGAGAAGAGGTGAATAAGCTCCAAGCACACGCAGCGTGCAAGCATGTGGTACATGCAGAGGAGACCATGGCCACGTTAAAAGATCCAGAGTGCGAATGCCCGCCCGGCCGCCGACGGCCGTTCGTCGGTGCCCTTCACGCCCAGTGTCGTCACCGCCCCGCCAGAAATAGGGCGTCTTCCTGGTGGTCTGGGTGCAATGCACCGTACCTGATGTCCACTCTGCACGGAACTCACCGCACCCGCCCGCCCACACTCCTCCGCCGCGGGAGTGGAAGTTTACAGAGAAATTGGCCGCACAGGTGCGGCGAGCCGCAGATCGGCAGACAAGGCGGGCCGCGCGGCCGCAAAGCCGGCCTGACGACCGGGCCGACAGGCACCATCGCCACGTCTCTGTCACGTCAGCACCGGCAGCGGCGGTGGGGGGGGGCGGAGCCGGCGCCGACCGTGACGCAGCGGCACTGCTCGCAACACCCGCGCCGCCGACAGCACGCCCCGATAATCGCTCCCGACGCCCCACCCGGCACCTCTTCATCAAACGCCAGCGGGCCGCGTGATCAGATATCATTATGTCCTCGTGGAAGTAAGCCGCCGCCTCAATGGCTTGCAAGCCATTTCGTGGCGGTCGGACCGCCACCTCGAGGGCGGCGCGCGCCTATCTTTACGACGGAGGATCCCGGCCAGACGAAGCGCGTGAGCGACAGCACGTGCTGTCGATGTAGCATGTTCACGGCCCGATACCGTCGAAGTGCTCCGACAAATGGCTGTTCAGATCGGCTAAATTGTTTTTAAACAGGCGCGCCAGCTGCAGGCGGCTGCTTGTTCGGACTTGATCCGGGTTTCAGTACGTCGAGTGAGATTGACGGGCTTTGGTTCCACGAATCTCTCACGGAGTCTGTGACTGGAATCTAGATGAGCAGGTACTCAGATGTGTCCACAGCACGTTAAAAATAGAACAAGAGAGAGTGCTGACGAGTGAATCACCGTACCTTGAAAGCTGTGGCGGTTATCCTTGCAGCACGGGCAGCCAGCTTCACATCTAGCTTGATATCTAGCTTGACATCTAGCTGGACGCCCTTCATCCGCACTAATGCATACATTGCTAATTGTCTTCTTTGCATGATCTAGATCATGTCATGGGCAATCGTTTTGAGGCTCGCCACGAATTTTAGAGCCAAACGTGGCAGTTTGTCTTTTACTACCAGAAAAAGGCGTCCACGGGCGTTTAACGAGCGAGGGTAAGTGCTAAAAGCGTGGTGAAGTCCAACCTCTGTGACTATCAGGCATAGGCGCTTTGCCTTGACTGTTCACATAGCCACGTGCATCCAAGCAGTTGATGCAGAGCTAAACTGATGTCGGATGCAATAGCGAATGCGATCCGATGCGAGACGTGATCGGGATCGGATCGAGGTCTATCGAGGTCGAGCGAGATCGAGCGAGATCGGGCGAGATCGGAGCGGATGTGATGCGATCGGAGGCGCCGTCCTTCTCGGAGAACGAACTCGAGGCTCCGGCACACGAACCAAGGACTTCGCCGGTTCGCCGTCCAAGGCAGATGCGGTGCGAGGCGTGTGATGGGCTGTCTTCCGCGAGAATATATCAGGAAACCCCAGATTTCGGACGAAAAATGGGGGTACTTGTGGATAAATAACTACTGTGATGACGTTCATCAATCTAAAAATTATAGTACTTCGGGATAGATACTGTGATGACGTTGATCAATCTCAAAATAAAGAGCATATTGACTCTGAATGATTAATTTAGAGCTTGAAATGCTGCATTAAACCGCGAATCGTTGTTGAAAGTTCCCCGCCAGCGGACATACGAATGCGTGCCCATTCCTTTGAACTTGCACTTCATGAAGTATATTGTGATAAAAACAGCAGCAATCCAAAATAAAAAGCACATCTGGTTGTGAGTGAAGAAGTTAAAACTCGAAGTGTTGCAAAACAAACACTATTGCGGTTTCAAAAACGTGGCGATCGAGTCGGGCCAAGTCGCTGAACTGATCTTCTGTACCATATATATGGGGATAAGCTCGCTGAGCTGATCTGCTGTACCATATACAGGGGAGCAAGCTCCTTCAGCTGATCTTCGATACCATATTTACCGGGGTAAATTCGCTCAGGATTCACCCTCGCTCGCAATTGACTGCGCAACAATGGATAGTGTGCAGTAGATAAACCACAACATCGTCGATGTCAAGCAGGAGCCTCACTTAAAAGCACAGCACAGAACATGAACCCGAGCACCGTAATGTCCTGGGCGGCATATTTTCCGTGGTGCAGACCCAAGACAAGCTTGCGCTTCTGCCTACGTGGTGGTCCTGTGCGTTCATAAGCTATAGTAGCTGATGCTGATGAGAAGACCACTGCGTTACTAAGGTGAGAAGCATCAGGTGCTCCACAGAAGTCAGCTTGTGCGAACACACCGAGTAATAACGTTGGCTGAAAACGCATGCTTGGCTTTAGTGACGTGCAATCGCTTGAGCAATCCAATCGATTTTAATCATGTTCTGAAAACAGCGTGATGGTATCTATACCCATCAGCTGGAAGCCTGAGCTGATTTTATTTCCAGGCGAACTCGTTTGTGGCCAACTTAAATTCATCTCCGCTTGGCAAGTACGCCTCAAAGGCAATCAGCGCGCACGAGCAGACGCTGACGAAAGAACCTCCGTGGGAAATAATTCAGCGATTATTCGGTCATGGATTATGCGTACTGTGCGTGTACGCATACACATGCGTACGCTATGTAGTATGCGTATGTACACAGTATGCGTACATACGCATACTGTGCGTGTAGCACCGCCACGTCGGCTGGACGCGGCCAGCCCGGCGGCGGCGGTCCGTCGGCGCCGATGCCGTGCACGCGTGCGGCCGCGTCCGCAGCCGTGCGGCTCTGAACGGGCGGGGCGCGGCCGGCGCGGCCGGCGCCGGCCGCCGCGCGCGCCATTCATGCCCGGCGCCCATACCGGGCGGTGTAATGGCGCGGGACGCCATTCATGCCCGGCGCCCATACCGGGCGGTGTAATGGCGCGGGACGCCATTCATGCCCGGCGCCCATACCGGGCGGTGTAATGGCGCGGGACGCCATTTATGCCCGGCGCTCATACCGGGCGGTGTAATGGCGCCGGCCGCCGCGCGCGCCATTCATGCCCGGCGCCCATACCGGGCGGTGTAATGGCGCGGGACCGCGGGGCGCCATTCATGCCCGGCGCCCATACCGGGCGGTGTAATGGCGCGGGACGCCATTCATGCCCGGCGCCCATACCGGGCGGTGTAATGGCGCGGGACGCCATTCATGCCCGGCGTCCATACCGGGCGGTGTAATGGCGCGGGACGCCATTCATGCCCGGCGCCCATACCGGGCGGTGTAATGGTGCGGGACGCCATTCATGCCCGGCGCCCATACCGGGCGGTGTAATGGCGCCGGCCGCCGCGCGCGCCATTCATGCCCGGCGCCCATACCGGGCGGTGTAATGGCGCGGGACGCCATTCATGCCCGGCGCCCATACCGTGCGGTGTAATGGCGCCGGCCGCCGCGCGCGCCATTCATGCCCGGCGCCCATACCGGGCGGTGTAATGGCGCGGGACGCCATTCATGCCCGGCGCCCATACCGGGCGGTGTAATGGCGCGGGACGATTTGCTGCACGGCCCGGCCGCCGCGTCGGCGGTGGTCGGGCCGGGCGAGGCGCGCGCCGACGGCCGAGACAGCCGCGCCCGCCGCCTCGGCTCGACCCGCGCGCGCCGTCCCCGGCCGGCGCGTCGCACCGACTCGGCTGCCGCCACCGAGAGACCCGCCGCGCCGCCCAGAGACCCGCCGCGCCGCCCAGAGACCCGCCGCGCCGCCCAGAGACCCGCCGCGCCGTCCAGAGACCCACCGCGCCGCCCAGAGACCCGCCGCGCCCCCCAGAGACCCGCCGTGCCGCCCAGAGACCCGCCGCGCCGCCCAGAGCAACGCCACACGGAGAACAACGCGAACGGCTCTGGGTCGGGCGGTAGCCCCGCTGCCGGCTCACGAGTGCTCACCAGCCAGCCTCCAGCCTGCGTGCTATCTTCTGGTTGGTCGGTTGGTTATTGGAGTTTAGGGGCGCATCGACTGCGTCAGGCATGCAGCGCCCAGTGCCATCTTCTACTGAGCGTGGACAAAAACTGGCGGCCGACAGGCATGGTGTGCAAGGAGCCGGCAGGACTGGCAGGCCGACAGGCATGGTGTGCAAGGAGCCGGCAGGACTGGCAGGCCAGCGCCACCTGACAGTTCCTGACTGACCTGACAAACTTTGATCCGACAAACTAATCTAACAAACTCTGATCTGACAAATTCTGACCTGACAAACTCTGATCTGATGCTCTGATCTGACAAACTCTGATCCGACAAACTCTGATCTCACCAACTCTGACCTGACAAACTCTGACCCAACAAACTCTTATCTGACAAGCCCTGATCTCACCAACTCTGACCTGACAAACTCATCCCGACAAACTCTTATCTGACAAACTCTGATCTCACCAACTCTGACCTGACAAACTCTGACCCGACAAACTCTTATCTGACAAACCCTGATTTCACCAACTCTGACCTGACAAACTCTGACCCGACAAACTCTTATATGACAAACCCTGATCCAGGCAAGGAGAGAAGGACACGACGCAACATGCGTGACGGAGACAATCGTGACAGAGACAATCGTGACGGAGACAATCGTGACGGCCAGTGCAATCCAAAGTGATATGAGGTGCTTACAGCAGCATACAGCGGCTGAGGAATGTACGCGTGGAGGCATGAGGCGCGAGCAGCATGTTGCGCCTGCCATATGAATGTGTCCGATCACATCGGAGAAAAGAGAAAACACGAACATTCCAGCCGCATCAAATTTAATGTCAATGGGGCACACCTCAGACCACAGCCCAGCTGCAGTCATGCAAGCCTCAGCTGTATCGGCATTCATGTGGCTGTGGGTCCGGGTGCCATTGTGTGAGTGTAATGAATGCAAAAATTGACAGAGATCAACACATGCAATAAGCAAGGCCGATAGGTAAGCACACACGCAAAGATGTAAACTTGAAGAAATAGCACAAAACTGGAGGTCAGCTCGGCTGGTGCATCACTTGCGGTCAATAATCTGGTACTTGCAAGACCGAACTTCACCTCATGACTCCCAGTAAAGTCTATTCGGCAATCCCGCTTTGGTGAGACAGTTATATGGCCATGGTTTGGATTGGAATTGCCACCATCCATGTGGAATTTTACGGGGAAGGATGGCAGTTCATTGGCACTATGTGTGTCCGTATGTGACATCAGCGTCTGCAAGTCTCCGGTTACATTTCGTCAAATGTGTATTGTAGCAGTTAGTTAGACGGTTACAGTACCTCTTCTTTGTAAGAGCATTGTATGCTGCGCTTTTCGTCATGGGAAGTCTGTTGCACTGACACGGCGATCATGCTGCACCCCTTTACGAATTGCCGCTTCAAGCGCCCATATAAAAACACAAAAGCTGTGATGCACCGGGGAGCAATTTTCCTGGGATTGTACCGAATCGCTTCGGACCAAAACTGACCGTGCAGTGTTGGGCGATTATTCAGCCATTAACCACAGCTAGCTGAGGCCCGTTAGATTATAATGAAGCCCACCGATAAAAACTCAGGAAATGCCGCAATGGCATGTTGTCTGCGGTTGAGTTGTACTGAACGAACCTACTGGCCAAATGGCCGCGTGAATCCGGCCGGCAACCTGAGGTGGAACTTTCCGGCGAGGACATCACCTCAGTTATGTTATGATCTCTGAGCTCTTACTCTGCTATCACGATCTTACTTTGCTATGATCTCCGAGCTATAACGAGCCGCGGCTGCCACTGGCCTTGTGGCCGCCTGTATCGGGAAACATTCTAACCACGGCAATCGTTAAACCGAGCGGAACACCATCCCATCCAGCTACTGATCCGTTTACAGCCGCAGACATGGCGGTAGGCATGAATAATTACCGACGTCTTTAGTCAGCACACAAGTTGGATGATGAATATCCAGACAATATTCCCAACATTTCCGTGTGAACTAAACCGAAATACTCGTTAGCATTGTGGGAAAATGTACCGATACGCGAAAATATGTACTATTATTATCACCAGGACAGGACATCGCTGGCTATGCGCTTATACGCTTCTCTGGGTCGGTCTGATGAAACGGCTTGTGACAAATCCCTGGGATGTGCGGGCATCTCTGGGTCGCGTGCCGCTGACGAGCCTGCCCAGTGTCACTGCTCACGTCACTGATCACGTCACTGATCACTGTCACTGATCATCATACGTCGACATTTGCCACGGCCTTGCCAGCGTCTAAATCGTGGTATGTGGCACGGCACCGAACCATACACGGCACTACTGCCATACACGGCACTGAAGCTCCATACACGGCATGAAGCTCCATACACGGCACTGAAGCTCCATACACGGCACTGAGCTGCCATACAGGACTGATGACCGCCACACACGGCACTGAAGCTGCCATACACGGCACTGAAGCTGCCATCAACGGTACTGATGACCGCCACACACGGCACTGAAGCTGCCATACACGGCACTGAAGCTGCCATACACGGCACTGAAGCTCCATACACGGCACTGATGACCGCCATACACGGCACTGAAGCTGCCATACACGGCACGGCACTGGCTGCCATACACGGCACTGAGTTGCAGGCTCCCATACACGGCACTGCAGCTCCCATGCGTGACACTGGGGCTGCCATACACGGCACTGCAGCTCCCATGCGTGACACTGGGGCTGCCATACACGGCACTGCAGCTCCCATGCGTGACACTGGGGCTGCCATACACGGCACTGCAGCTCCCATGCGTGACACTGGGGCTGCCATACACGGCACTGCAGCTCCCATACACGGACTGCAGCCTGACACTGGGGCTACAGTCTACGTACCCCATAAACTCCATGCTACACTGGGTCATCGGAGGGCTGCCATACACGGCACTGCAGCTCCCATGCGTGACACTGGGGCTGCCATACACGGCACTCAGCTAGCCATACACGGCACTGCAGCTCCCATGCGTGACACTGGGGCTGCCATACACGGCACTGCAGCTCCCATGCGTGACACTGGGGCTGCCATACACGGCACTGCAGCTCCCATGCGTGACACTGGGGCTGCCATACACGGCATTGTAGCTCCCATACACGGCAATGAAGCGCCCATACACGGCACTGAGTCGGGGGAACTGTAGCTCCCATACACGGCAATGAGCCCATACACGGCACTGATGCTGCCATACACGGCACTGTAGCTCCCATACACGGCAATGAAGCTCCCATACACGGCACTGCAGCTCCCATACGTGGCACTGGGGCTGCCATACACGGCACTGTAGCTCCCATTCACGGCAATGAAGCTCCCATACACGGCACTGAAGCTGCCATACACGGCACTGCAGCTCCCATACACGGCAATGAAGCTCCCATACATGTCACTGAAGCTGCCATACACGGCAGTGAAGCTCCCATACACGGCTCTGAAGCTGTCATACACGGCTCTGAAGCTGTCATACACGGCTCTGAAGCTGCCATGCACGGCACTTACAATCATCATACACGGCACTAATGAATGCCATACAGGGCACTGAAAACCATAGCTTAAAATCACTACACAATGCACATTTCATTGAAGACTGTCACATCAAAGCTGTCAGCACCGAAAGCTGTCACACATGCCAATGAGGCAGCGAAGACCGCCATCCACGGCACCGAGGACGTCAGACGCAGCGCTGGGTGATGCCATCTACGGGACACGAAGTTTCACACACGACTGAAAGCTCGCCGTACGTCGCCGAGATCCGAGCACAGCGAACAATCCCCACCCAACCGGTCACCAGAAAATAATCTTCAACCGCCGCCAAAGTCCCAAAAGCCAAAGTAGTGCCGTGTTCGGGGAGATGAGGTGAATTAAAAGTCAATTATACTGAGGCCATAAGATTGCATGACGGTATGCGGATCATGATTATGTGGCAGAATTCGTAATACTGGTACAGTACATGGGATGTTATCACACATAGCATGGCATGAACACGTGTGGTAGAGTGTTGCCTACTGCACGTGGCAGATAATTACATGCCAGACGCGAAAGAGTATTCCACCACGTGGTCAAAATCCTTGCCAAAAGTGGCAAGTAGCAAGAGAGCAGCCAAACAGGTGTCTTCCGTATAGTTCACCATGAGTGTTGAGGGGTTTGAACGCACGTGACGGAAACGTGACCTCACGTGTCGGTACTATCCCACACAAGGGGAGTGGGGGGGGGGGGGCTATTTGCCATGACCGAAGTAGCAACACGTGTGGCATGCATTGTCATTACTTATACCGAAGTACCCAATCCGCAGTCGCTGCATAACCAGTATACTTGATGCGCCCGAAAGCCCCAATGAATAACTAACGAACTAATCAACGAAGCACCCAACGAAATATATAGACGTCAGGATAAAATATAGACGTCAGGATAAAATATAGACGGCAGGATAAAATATAGACGTCAGAATAAAATATAGACGGCAGAATGGCCGATCGCCCCACCAGAATCGCTCCAATGACCATTGACTATCGACTTGGACTATCGGCTATAGGACTCGAAGAACGGCTATGAACAACCGACGGGTGATGACTCACAATGGCTGTATTTTCTGATCAGATCCTGGGCAGATTCACCGTGGCTTCTTCTGAGGGGCGAATTCGTCGGGGAGGGGCTCAGGGACAACGCCTCCTGCCATCCCCAAGAGGTCGATTTTTGCCGAAAAGTTGCACTTAAATGGTATTTTCACGTACATTTTAAAATCTAAGTACATTTTATCAGCTAAGTGTTGTTTTGAGGAGACCAGTCGAATGTTAGCTGTTCGAATCTGATTATTTTTGTTTCGAAATCGGAGGGTTTTTTTTACTTCCCCTGCCTCTCTAAAAAAATTGGACGTCTGAATCCACACCTGCATCTACTCAATCCAAATGCATATACGATTATAAATTCAATTCTTGGCACTATCCGGTCACAGAAGCTTGCATCGCCAGTGTGCACTAATTGTGCCAATTTGGCAGCTGGGCAGTACGACCACCAGCGAACGTCAGCGGCGTCACCTGCGGACAAGTGGCTTCATTGGCTCAGCTTCGCTGTGTTCTTCTTCGAAACTGGGATGTTCAAGCACATTCCACCTCCGCCGGAAATGGTCGACAAAAGAATCTGTTACTCAATCCAAACCCCACGTCGTTTTCCAGACAATTTGATCACTAATGCTTTTCAATTAATCATCCAACCGAATCCGAAACGGACCTGAAAATACAAGCCATGCTACGCTGTGGTAACGGGGCATACGGTTCAGCTCTGACACATCGAGAGTGTTAGCTGATTTTCCAGAAGCAGCGAGGCGTGCCGCTTACAACAGCAGAACAGAGGTCTGCAGGATTACGGGTTGTCATCAGAGTATCAGAGTATTACGGGTTGTCATCAGAGTATCAGAGGTCATCAGAGTATCAGAGGTCAGCGTGAGCAGAGAGTCAGAGGTCCGAAGGACCAGGGGATCAGGGGGTCGTCATGAGATGATCAGGAGTTGTCGCCAGAGGGTTCGAATCGTCGTGACGGGACCAGAGACAGACCAGAGACATCAGAGGATTGGAAGACCGTGTGCTGCGCCGATCACCGTCATACCGCCTCCCAGCAGTCGTCACACCGCCTCCCAGCAGTCGTCACACCGCCTCCCGGCAGTCGCCACACCGCCTCCCAGCAGTCGTCACACCGCCTCCCAGCAGTCGTCACACCGCCTCCCGGCAGTGGCCACACCGCCTCCCGGCAGTCGTACACCGCCTCCCGGCAGTGGCCACACCGCGCCTCCCGGCAGTCGTCACACCGCCTCCCGGCAGTGGCCACACCGCCTCCCGGCAGTCGTCACGCCGCCTCCCGGCAGTAGCCACACCGCCTCCCGGCAGTCGTCACACCGCCTCCCGGCAGTCGTCACACCGCCTCCCGGCAGTGGCCACACCGCCTCCCGGCAGTCGTCACACCGCCTCCCGGCAGTCGTCACACCGCCTCCCGGCAGTGGCCACACCGCCTCCCGGCAGTCGTCACACCGCCTCCCCGGCAGTGTGGCCACACCGCCTCCCGGCAGTCGTCACACCGCCTCCCGGCAGTCGTCACACCGCCTCCCGGCAGTCGTCACACCGCCTCCCGGCAGTGGCCACACCGCCTCCCGGCAGTCGTCACACCGCCTCCCGGCAGTGGCCACACCGCCTCCCGGCAGTCGTCACACCGCCTCCCGGCAGTGGCCACACCGCCTCCCGGCAGTCGTCACACCGCCTCCCGGCAGTGGCCACACCGCCTCCCGGCAGTCGTCACACCGCCTCCCGGCAGTGGCCACACCGCCTCCCGGCAGTCGTCACACCGCCTCCCGGCAGTCGTCACGCCGCCTCCCGGCAGTGGCCACACCGCCTCCCGGCAGTCGTCACACCGCCTCCCGGCAGTGGCCACACCGCCTCCCGGCAGTCGTCACACCGCCTCCCGGCAGTGGCCACACCGCCTCCCGGCAGTCGTCACACCGCCTCCCGGCAGTCGTCACACCGCCTCCCGGCAGTGGCCACACCGCCTCCCGGCAGTCGTCACACCGCCTCCCGGCAGTCGTCACACCGCCTCCCGGCAGTGGCCACACCGCCTCCCGGCAGTCGTCACACCGCCTCCCGGCAGTGGCCACACCGCCTCCCGGCAGTCGTCACACCGCCTCCCGGCAGTGGCCACACCACCTCCCGGCAGTGGCCACACCGCCTCCCGGCAGTCGTCACACCGCCTCCCGGCAGTCGTCACACCGCCTCCCGGCAGTCGTCACACCGCCTCCCGGCAGTCGTCACACCGCCTCCCGGCAGTCGCCACACCGCCTCCCGGCAGTGGCCACAT
This sequence comes from Ashinkailepas kermadecensis, assembly GCA_034440615.1. Lineage (NCBI taxonomy): Eukaryota > Metazoa > Arthropoda > Thecostraca > Neolepadidae > Ashinkailepas > Ashinkailepas kermadecensis. The sequence continues at coordinate 26,466 of JAOTOM010003984.1, forward strand.
CGCCTCCCGGCAGTGGCCACACCGCCTCCCGGCAGTCGTCACACCGCCTCCCGGCAGTGGCCACACCGCCTCCCGGCAGTGGCCACACCGCCTCTCGGCAGTCGTCACACCGCCTCCCGGCAGTGGCCACACCGCCTCTCGGCAGTCATCACACCGCCTCCCGGCAGTGGCCACACCGCCTCTCGGCAGTCGTCACACCGCCTCCCGGCAGTGGCCACACCGCCTCCCGGCAGTGGCCACACCGCCTCTCGGCAGTCGTCACACCACCTCCCGGCAGTCGTCACACCGCCTCCCGGCAGTGGCCACACCGCCTCCCGGCAGTGGCCACACCGCCTCTGGGCAGTCGTCACACCGCCTCCCGGCAGTGGCCACACCGCCTCTCGGCAGTCATCACACCGCCTCCCGGCAGTGGCCACACCGCCTCTCGGCAGTCGTCACACCGCCTCCCGGCAGTGGCCACACCGCCTCCCGGCAGTGGCCACACCGCCTCTCGGCAGTCGTCACACCGCCTCCCGGCAGTGGCCACACCGCCTCCCGGCAGTGGCCACACCGCCTCTCGGCAGTCGTCACACCGCCTCCCGGCAGTCGTCACACCGCCTCCCGGCAGTGGCCACACCGCCTCCCGGCAGTGGCCACACCGCCTCCCGGCAGTGGCCACACCGCCTCCCGGCAGTCGTCACACCGCCTCCCGGCAGTGGCCACACCACCTCCCGGCAGTAGCCACACCGCCTCCCGGCCGGCGCCGAGGCGGCGGCGCCGCGGCCGGCTCTAGGTGAGCCGAACAATTCGCACTGCAACGACACGGGTCAAGGCGTCCGGCCGACCGTCGGACTGGCACCAAGGTAAACAGCGACCTGGACGCCTGCCGCCGCCGCCGCCGCCGCCGCCGCCCCCGCCGCCGCCGCCGCCGCCGCCGCCGCCGCCGTGTGTTGAGATAGGCGCCACTTATCACGATGGGGGGCTATCCAATTCACAGTGCTGCCGTGTACGACGCTCGTGACAGCACGGGAGATAGCGGCATGGTGTGATGTCCGCTGTCCATTCACCGGCGCCGTGCCGGTTGACAACGGCACAGGTGTGGCGGACGCTCGGCTCAATGGGGTAGTGTGGCGGCGGCGCGCGTTTGCCGAGTGACGCGCCCGCTCGAACCTCAAACACAGACGGCGGCCGGCGCGGCGGCGCGACGGCGTCAACAGCCGCCCGCGGCTGTTCGTCGAGATGCAGTTTGTCTGAGCTCGGAATCGTCGGATGCGCGGTCGGGCCGCGTCCCCGTTCACTTTCGGATGCAAACGGGGCGGCCGGTGATTCACGCGTCCAATTCGTAATCGGGGCGGTGCGATCTGATATGCTGCGCGCTGATGACCGGTCTGCCGGCTGACAAGTGGGGCCGCGCGGCTGAGACTGACAGCATCGTTTGATTTGGCCGCCGCCGTTCGATGACAAATAAGACGTCGTCGGCGGCCGACGGCGACGAATAAGGCGGACGATGGCCAGCCGCGCCGACCAATGCCGACGAGATGTCAGCTGAGTCGGCTGATGGCTGCTGGGCCACGCGAAACGGATTGTCGGCGCGGGGAGGTGCGGCCGAGGAGCATCGGATCGCGCGCCGACGGCGGCCGACGGTGGACTTACCGCACACATCGCCAGCAGGAGAAGCCACCCAGCGCGGCGCAGCATCGTGGAGCGACTCGCCGCGCCGCCGGTCACACCATCCTGCGCGCGCGCTCACGTGCGCCGGCACCGTCGCGGTGTCGGCCGGACCAGTCGGCGTCGACGCGCTCGTCTGCGGCGACCGGCCGCACCGCGGCTCGCCGACGATTTGTGGGCAGGACGGGGCGGCCGCGCGCCGCCGACTCCTGGCGGCGGCGCGGCCAACTAGCCGGCCGGTGTTGCCGTCTTGTGCGCCGGCCGCCGCGTCACCGCCGGCGTCGCAGTCCCCCCGACTTGCGAGAACCGCGGACGCGAACACCTTGCACTCTCCGGCGACCTTCCGCGCATGAAAAACGCTCACGCACTTGCCGGGTGCAGCAAAAGCCGGCGACGACGCGGCGTCACGCGCGGGATATCTGTCGCGAATGTTGCAGACAGCCCCCTCTGACGACAGCCCGCCCCCTCTGTGCTGTCGTCCGGAACGGGCGTGCAAATCGGCTTAGCTTAACTCCTGGCTCAGAGATTGCAGTGAATTTTCCGACGCAACGCACCGCGGGACCGACTTTCTGCGGCGTGTAGCACCCTGCCGAGACGGCACAAAAGACGGCCTTTCATGTTGTCCGCTAATTCACCGGCGAGCAGACGGATAAAAGAGAACAATCGGTAAAACGGTAGCCGTGTCGAGTGGCGTGTTGCCCGATGGCGGCAAACCCGCCGCAGACGGTCGGCGGACACGCACGGCTGATTTACGGCCATGTCGCGGCCTGGGCGCTCCTGCCTCTCCTTATGGAGCCTCGGCACCGACTGGGGCATCGACGTCCGATCAAGGGGCCGCCGGCGCCGGCACGCAGACCGACAGACGGTTGTTGTAGCGGCGTTCCTTCACGAGAGCAGTAGGTCGGATCTTTTCAGTTCTGCGTCACGTAGCTGCCTTCAAAATACATCAAGTAGTCTTCACCGCTGTTTGCCAGACATTAGTGCCGCCGTATGCTGCTAGCATTTAATCTACTGGTTTTGCCATTTAAAGACCAGGTTGTTAAATGCTTCTGTTGCATCCCCTTCCTTTGCTACGAACACATCTCAGTTCATAAATGTGCTATCTGTAGGAAGGAGAGTGGTCTGTCCCATCGATTTCCCCGCCAAGTATTTCCTGAATGCAGAATTCGATGTCGTCTTCAATATTTCCTACATAACGGATTTTTCTCCGAAAAAAAGTTCGGGTGTAAAACACTTTTTCGTTTATTTGTTTTGTTTTTATTTAATTATGGAACTGATTATGCCTCCCAATTGCTTAACCAACAGTAAACCGATGCCTCAATCCTGCTCCCGAATAAAACATTGCACGCAGCACACAATGCGCCTTAACTTCATCTTCCTATACGTACACTCGGCCACGGAAATATGCTCCAGGTAAACAGCGACCTGGACCCTGACTATGGCTGGTCACTAAGAACGTAGGCTGTGCCGCTTCAGAGCAATGATTGGTAGGCTGCGCCGCTTCGCAGTTATGCGTTACGTGACAGTCTACCAGGTTGACCACTGGCCAGTGTTCCAACCATAGAAATTCGCTTGTGCGGTCGTCACGTGGTCACTTGCCCTGAAACCATGAAATGATAAGGACTGGTCTACGCTGTTCCAGCCTCGCATTCCTCAGTCGGCTAAAAAATAATTGGCAGTTCGGTGAGCGGGCTACCACTGGACTCCTGCCGACAAGCAACAACTGGTCACTATGGATTTCGAACTTCGGTAACATAGAATGAGCTGGAAAGGTTGGAAGGAGCTCGGTTACAAAGGAAGTAGCGAAAGGAGACGACAGGTTTATGATGTCAATGAATCATTCTTTTGCCATAAAATGATGATATAATTTCCACGTCTTGCACTTTTTAGACATTTAGCTCGAATTCTTGCTGATGTGGCTTTATGGACAAATATAATTGCTAAGCAAACCTTGCTGCGTGAACCCTGGCCGCACCATTCGATCCATGAATTGCAGTTCCACGGTCGAAATTTGGCCGAACGTTTAACGTGCTGTCAGTGAACTGATACGGCTACCCCGGTAGCTCGTTCTTGACCTTTTCGAGCCAGATGCCAACTGACCCTCCCAGCCGGGGGCTAAATGTGAACGCGTGATGATGAATTGGAGTTTAGGGGCGCGTCGACTGCCAAGGCCATTTTGCGCCCATAAATGTGTTTACAGACAATCTACCATGCTCCTACAGTAGTCAGTAATTAATCAACCTCAGGAGCGGCGATATACATCAAAACATGCTTGTCGAAGGAAAGTAAAAATGTCCCCAGACGATACGACCACAAAGACATTACTTAGTAGCGTACGCAAAGTGTCGGTGTTTACCAGTTCTAAAATCTGGCGTCGTACAGGTTCCAACAGTAAGCAACCTACTAAGAATGTTAAAAGGTAAACGGGTCAGAACGCCGCGAGCATAACGGTCGGTAATCACCGGTCAGCATGTAGTTGTGTGTAGCGAAGGCATGCCCTATCCTCAATTGGCAGAGCGTTGCTTTCTCTCGTCGCGAGGTCCGGTGTGAGGACTGCCACATTCCTTGCTCCGGCATTATAACCCATAGCTTACTAGGTTTGGAGTTCCGGGCTCGTTGCCATTCGGACCCTATATATGATAATATGGAGGGACGTATACCCCTTGGAGGAAGAGACAGGCGACCTTCACGGCCATTACTGATACCGTGCTAAGCGGCTATATCGGCACCTTCATTTCCAGCAAGCCCAACATGGCTGGGAATCCAGCAGAATACAATAGTTTTGTCAATACCAGTTAAGGATTTGACGACGTGTAGAGTCCTTTGGACAAGCCTGTTATCCTAGTTGAAATGCTGCATTGCCAATATGAGCGCATCAAGCGACTCGAACCCTGTCTTGCTTGTCCTGCGGCAAATCCCGAGGCAACACTTGCTTGCTGAATTTAGCTTGATTGACAAATCGATTAATTACCTGATTAAATTTCACCTGTTTTACTGAGAATCCCAAGTTGATGGGCATACGTCATTTGTTGTATGCTGTATTATTATTTATTGCGTATATCGTGCACTGTGTAGCAAGCGGCATATTCAGATTTCTGTGGGGATAATTTTTTTTTATCATGTAGATAACCCCCAACTAATCTACAATCAGAAGATTTTAGTTTATATTGCTTCAGCACGAAATGTAACCGGCCCATCCGCCATTCTTGGTGTGAAACCACCTTTAATTATTCGAAGACTGAGCAGGATTTAATGCCATATTTGTACGTTGAATTGCTTCCTAGGGAGAATAAATAATTCCCGTGCACTAAGATGTTTGAAAGTTAAACCTACCCTTCAGGTAATAACTACATGCACATGGGCATAGGTACCACTGCACCTGGTAGAAAATTTGCCGTACCACCTCCCAACGGTAGTAGAATTAATGTAAGATTGCTGGAGTTGCATAGAAATTGGTTGGACCGGATGCTCTAAATATGAACTATTGCACCACCAACCTCAACATTTTCCCCACTCTTATGGAAGCATCATTCCTTCCATTTACACCAATGAGATATTGCTGCTTTCATGTAGGATTTGAATTGGAAGTGTGCAGAACGTCACAAATCGTAGCTACAACATGACGATAATGTCGTTTCAATTAATAGGAGTAAAACAACGCAATTTCATGGCTGATGTTTCGCTTTTCTTTCTCTTGCATTCACATACTTACTCCTGTATCCATCCTGCATTCAAGAGTATTAAGACGCTATTACACAAATTTACCATATTGTTTTTCCTTTCCTGGTCATTTCCGTTCTCGTGAAAGAAACATCAGTCTCCCTCCCTCACGAAGAATGACATGCAAAAATCACACCACACAGCTTGCTATGCACTCTCTCCCACGTGCACCAGCCCCCTGAAGACGGCAAATGCTGGACGGCAGGAGGTGTTCCACTTCCAGTTAGAAGACCGGAGTACTTTCGCCGCCATGTGCAGCCACAAGATGGTGACAAATGTACGGCGAAGGCACGCGATGGGGCACAGAGGATAATGTTTGCACCTGATCATATCGGTCAGCCCCGATCAAGCCCGGATCATATCGGCCAGCCTCCCCCCCCCCCCCCCACACCCCACACCCCGCCACCGCGAAAAAGGTGGCCAAGCACGCAATTCCGGTCACGTCATCAAGGAGGACTACGCAGGACAAGGACATCAGCTCCAGACTGGGACACAGGTGCCGCCGGGAGGGAGGGGGGAGGTGAACCTTTATGTGGTAAGCAGCTGGAAAGTGATGATCCCGTGTTTCAATACGCATGCTATCGTGCTCATGGATGGATCCAGGAGGCACCGAGGCAAACCGAAGATAATTTTCTTCTCCCGCAGGCAACATGGGAAAAATGAGCTTTAGTGCCATCAGCGGATGTGAAGGAAATACAGCGAAAATGTGCACACTGGCAGCTTTCTATTAAACCACGCCCATAGGTGGGAATTTGGCTAAAAGAAACTTCTCATCTGTTAATGGTTAATCGGTAGCTGAACTCATCCCACAATCAGATATGTGTGTGCTTACAAGCAGAACACGAATTTAACGTGCGGTCAATCACCGGTGGCCACAGTGAGGAAACGTGAGGAAGCCGGAGCAAACAATGGCATCGATCAGCACTGGCAGCAACGCTTGCAGCTTTGTTTGCGGTGAGAACTGCATTCTACTCCTCGTCAGGACGCTTGAACACGACACTCCGACAGCAGAGCACGTGATGTAAGCACGGGCTCCTGACCGTAAGAGGCCACACCTCATGGGTGCGGAACCAGCGCTACTATTACCACACGAGCTCCAGACTGCAAGATACCACACCTGGTGGGTGCGGACCCAGAGCTACTATTACCGCACGAGCTCCCGACTGCAAGATACCACACCTGGTGGGTGCGGACCCAGAGCTACTATTACCACACGAGCTCCAGACTGCAAGATACCACACCTGGTGGGTGCGGACCCAGAGCTACTATTACCACACGAGCTCCAGACTGCAAGATACCACACCTGGTGGGTGCGGACCCAGCGCTACTATTACCACACGAGCTCCAGACTGCAAGATACCACACCTGGTGGGTGCGGACCCAGAGCTACTATTACCACACGAGCTCCCGACTGCAAGATACCACACCTGGTGGGTGCGGACCCAGCACCACTATTACCACACGAGCTCCCGACTGCAAGAGACCGCAACTATTGGGTGCAGACCCACCAACCAGTACTTCCACTACCACACAGGCTTGCGGCCACACATGCCGCAAGATGTTACACCTATTGTGTACGGATCCACTGGCCAGCGCTACCACCGCCACACGGGCTCCTGACCGCAAGAGGCCAAACCTAGTGGGCGCGGATCCACTGACCAGCGCTACCACCGCCACACGGGCTCGGTATATCAGTGCTCATGGTGCGACTGCTGGAAGATAAAGCTGTCAGACCGGTTTGAAAATTGAGCCGTACCAAAGACACAACAAGGTATGTGCCTGCTATACGGGTGACACACAGCTCAACAGCTCGCACCACCATCAGACACGCGTCTCACACCACTACCCGATGGCACACAGTGCCACTGTCAGGCACGCGTCTCACACCACTGCCCGGTGGCACGCGTCTCACACCACTACCCGATGGCACACAGTGCCACTATCAGGCACGCGTCTCACACCACTGCCCGGTGGCACGCGTCTCACACCACTACCCGATGGCACACAGTGCCACTATCAGGCACGCGTCTCACACCACTGCCCGGTGACACGCGTCTCACACCACTACCCGGTGACACGCGTCTCACACCACTACCCGATGGCACACAGTGCCACTATCAGGCACGCGTCTCACACCACTGCCCGGTGACACGCGTCTCACACCACTACCCGATGGCACACAGTGCCACTATCAGGCACGCGTCTCACACCACTGCCCGGTGACACGCGTCTCACGCCACTGCCCGATGGCACACAGTGCCACTATCAGGCACGCGTCTCACACCACTACCCGGTGACACGCGTCTCACACCACTGCCCGATGGCACACAGTGCCACTATCAGGCACGCGTCTCACACCACTGCCCGGTGGCACGCGTCTCACGCCACTGCCCGATGGCACACAGTGCCACTATCAGGCACGCGTCTCACACCACTACCCGGTGACACGCGTCTCACACCACTACCCGGTGACACGCGTCTCACGCCACTGCCCGATGGCACACAGTGCCACTATCAGGCACGCGTCTCACACCACTGCCCGGTGGCACGCGTCTCACACCACTGCCCGATGGCACACAGTGCCACTATCAGGCACGCGTCTCACACCACTGCCCGGTGACACGCGTCTCACGCCACTGCCCGATGGCACACAGTGCCACTATCAGGCACGCGTCTCACACCACTACCCGGTGACACGCGTCTCACACCACTGCCCGATGGCACACAGTGCCACTATCAGGCACGCGTCTCACACCACTGCCCGGTGGCACGCGTCTCACACCACTGCCCGATGGCACACAGTGCCACTATCAGGCACGCGTCTCACACCACTACCCGGTGACACGCGTCTCACACCACTACCCGATGGCACACAGTGCCACTATCAGGCACGCGTCTCACACCACTGCCCGGTGACACGCGTCTCACACCACTGCCCGGTGACACGCGTCTCACACCACTGCCCGATGGCACACAGTGCCACTGTCAGGCACGCGTCTCACACCACTACCCGGTGACACGCGTCTCACACCACTGCCCGGTGGCACGCGTCTCACACCACTGCCCGATGGCACACAGTGCCACTATCAGGCACGCGTCTCACACCACTGCCCGGTGACACGTGTCTCACGCCACTGCCCGATGGCACACAGTGCCACTATCAGGCACGCGTCTCACACCACTACCCGGTGACACGTGTCTCACACAACTGATAACACCGCCAGATGTTTACGTTTGACAACACCGCCCACCATTGCCAGAGGGCACTTCACACCCCTCATCCACCCACAAGGTCAAACGTCAGATGGGTATCTCAGCCAGATGAACGTACAGACCACAATTACTACGGATATCCCACAGTGAGGCAGACACCCCACAGTCAGACGGACACCCCACTGTCAGGCGGACACCCCACTGCCAGGCGAATATACCACAGTCAGGCGGACACCTGACAGTCAGGCGGACACCTGACAGTTAGGCGGACACCTGACAGTCAGGCGGACACCTGACAATTAGACGGACACCTGACAGTCAGGCGGACACCTGACAATTAGACGGACACCTGCCAGTCAGGCGGACACCTGACAGTCAAGCAGATACCCCGCAGTCAGACAGACACCTCACACTCAGGAGAAAACCCCACCGCCAGGCGGATGCCACACAGTCAGGCGGATACTCCACAGTCAGGCGGATACCTGACAGCCAGGCGGACACGCCACAGCAAGGCGCAAAGGTCGAAAAGCCCGCCAACTTGCCGACGACCGCGCGGGACATATCGCACGTGTTGTCGATGCAAAGGCGGCAGAAAGGTGATAGGCAGCAACAGCCTTGATGTTGAGAAGGCAAACGAGCGAAAGAACGAGTTTCAAATCAAGCGCACAAAAATACAGCATTCTGAGTACTGCCAATGCCATTCCAACTCGGTACACCAACACAGCACATTGCGAAGATTCATACAAGCAAGCCGTCGTTTTGTGGAAGCCTGGCGCCAGCTTGGTTCGCCGTCTGATCAGACGGACAGGCGATGGCCAGCCAGAGAGGCGGCGTCTCGCCGGAAACCCCTGGACGCGCGCCCAGTCAAGCGCCCCGGCACTGTGTGTGTGTGTGTGTGTGTGTGTGTGTGTGTGTGTGTGTGTGTGTGTGTGTGTGTGTGTGTGTGGCGGAATGTCTGCCGCGACAGGCCCTCTGTGCGACACGCCGCCGGGTGACATCAGCCGTTGGAATCGCCACACCGGACAAAACTCGATACAACAGGCTCAACAGCGAGCTGATGGAATCACAGAGGCCGGCAATTGGTGGTTAAAGGAGCCGCCGCCCGCCGAGAAGGCGGGGTGCCGACGTCTGAGGTTTGACCGTGACAGGGTCAGCGTCAGGGAAGCCTGACGGCGTGAACGGCAAAGGTATGCCAATTTGAAACCTTCTGGTATTCACGTGAACAAATATTTGTCAACCTGCACGGGATCGGATAGGTCTGCCAATTGTCCTCCATGCGAACCTCCATCCTACTATCTTCTGGTGCATAGTATTATATTGTGTAAGTTGTAATATATATATATATATATATTTATATGTGGAGAGAGAGAGAGAGAGCGAGAGCGAGAGCGAGAGCGAGAGCGAGAGCGAGAGCGAGAGCGAGAGCGAGAGCGAGAGCGAGAGCGAGAGCGAGAGCGAGAGCGAGAGCGAGAGCGAGGCGAGAGCGAGAGCGAGAGCGAGAGCGAGAGCGAGAGCGAGAGCGAGAGAGAGAGAGAGAGAGAGAGAGAGAGAGAGAGAGAGAGAGAGAGAGAGAGAGAGAGAGAGAGAGAGAGAGAGAGAGAGAGAGAGAGAGAGAGAGAGAGAGAGAGAGAGAGAGAGAGAGAGAGAGAGAGAGAGAGAGAGAGAGAGAGAGAGAGAGAGAGAGAGAGAGAGAGAGAGAGAGATATATATATATATATATATATATATATATATATATATATATATATATATATACCCAAATATATCACCATATATTGCGTGTGCATGCATGCATGTAGTGCATGTAAGTTAATGCATGTATGACTGCATGTAAATGTTTAGTTTATGTCTAGATACATGTGCATGCATGGGTGTTTGTTTGTACGTGAGTATTCATAAATGCAAGTCAGTTCGGCTGGAACACAATGGCTTACGTGGCTCACAAGCCTGTAAATCTGCCAATTAATTCCGAGAATTCCACAATCCGCCCAGCAGCATTCCTGGTGTCACGCCGTGAAGCCAGGTTTTGTCATCGCCGGCGTTTGTCGGCAATCTCTTAAAACGTTGCTGCGGAGTCGTTTTGGCGGATTATTTATACCCGATGCTGCCAAACAGGATCATTGAAATGCACTGCGCACGGAAGCTAATTGGTGAAACATATCTTGAAAACAACTGTGGTTGCGAAAGGCATTCACCGGTTGGATATTGAAGTTGCAATTGTTTTTTTTTCAGTTCGTTGATGGCACGATGAGCTCATGAGCTGTTTTTTTTATTCAGTTCGTTCATCGCTGTAGAGAGGGACTGTCAGTCTGCAATTGTGTGCATGCAATTTGACACTGTCCAAACACTTACAAGCGTTTGAAGTGTGTGCTTGGATACACATTGTCAGCATCTTGCGCGGTAGTCGCCTCGCTGCTTCTGTCTCTTTTTGTACTTCTCCCATGACTGATTTTTGGCTATGCTTCTCATCGCACGTCTTAATGTTTTTATCTGCTTAATGCTATGTTCTTCTTCTTCACCAGCTAGCCTTTGACTATCATTAACCGTGTGTACTGGTGCTAGGGCGACTGACGTGTTCCGGTACAATACTATCGGCGGATATGATGTGCATTGTCAACAATGTCTCAAGCTCTGTGGTTACTGGGAGCCGGACGGCCCGCTTCCCGGGACCACTAGTATGCATCTTCAGTGACATCACGATGGAAATTGTGTGTGATGAGCGCATGCAGTTGACGGGAACCAAAAAAGTAAGCACACATTGGCGTGTTACTTTACTCTCGGTACTACTCATTGAGCCATAATGCCTTGTAGCATCCAGCTCTATATCAGTTCAGGAAAACGATTCACGATGGTCAAGCTGTTGCTGTAAATAAAAGATAAATTGCTAAGGTAAGAAGGAAAAGCTGGCTTAAAGAGAACGAGCGTTTTTTGTAAGGTCATTTGATAAATGGATGGATGGCGCAAGGGATGAACAGGTGGGACCTGTTCCAAATCAGTGTTGCTGAGATTTAACATGGGGACTACATATGGGCATCGACTGCTTGGAATGGCAGCAAAAGACCACTTGCCACGCCAGCTTTGACTGCGCTCCTCCACGCATGACTTCAGATACACAATTTTTATCCAGACCGGTTGAATTCACACCATGAAATGATTCCCCTGAAAGCGATCCCAACGGGCTAAATTTAAGCTTCAAAGCTCCCAAAAATTTTGTTGCTTCTTTAGGCATCATTAGAGGTGCCAAGACACCTAGATGAGCATTTGCATCCATCATCATAAGACAAAAAGCGAAGACTTACCGTCCTTTTAATACAAACATCACACTTCATTTTCATGTGATGGCTGTTCGATAAAACATTTGCACATATGAAGTAACAACCGTACCTCACATATACCCTTTGAAAAGCCAGCTAGATTTGCTTACCATCGTTCCAAGTGACTATATTCAAGGATATTGTGCAACACGGCCTTCCGACTACCGTGAGTATATTCCACAATACATTGTATCCAACAACCTGCCATCCACACACCGCATGGAACACATTCGATATGTGCTACGTGTCTCACTGGCAGGGCGGCCAGGATGTATGGGCTTCAGCGCACGCTCTGTCCACATCGATCTGCCTCGACAAGAGGCGCTGAAACAGTGGAATGTGACTACAAGTGAGCGTACGTTGACCAATTTCGGAGCAGTTGGTTGTCATGGCTACCATAAAAAGCGTCGCAATCAATCTTGCGCGGCACGGATTACAAAGGCCGAGGCCCGCGGCCCGGAGAGATCCGATTAGTGCAGACGTGAAGCGACGTGGCGTGAGGCGGGCGGTTGTTTACTTCACCAGTTCGCTGTAACGGGTAATTTATTTAGGGCGGTGTCTTCACAGCAAGATGACGGCTCATGTGACGGAGGCGGCAAAAAGTGTGTGATATGTTGCGCAGCCGGCAGTGCAGCACGGAGAATATCCAGAGGGAAAAGTCTGAAGAGTCGTGTTAAGGCAACATAACGTAGCATGCATATGCACATTATAATATAATTACGGTCTACTTATTTCGCGTCGAGTTGCACCACAAGAAGGAATGAACGAGGACGACATTATTTGCGTTTTGTTCAGCGTGACGTCGTGACGCTCAGCGTGACGTCGTGATGTTCGGCGTGACGTCACGTCAGCGTGACGTCGTGACGTTCGGCGGTCGGACATCGCTCACCTTGCTGGCGAGCGTTCGTCAACAGCAGCGCGGCTGTCGCCGAGACGGCGCCGGGCAAATTAAGCGGCCAATCGCTATCTAAATCCGGCTGGCCATGGTGTGACGTCACCACAGGGCGGCGATATCGCCGGCGATTTTGCAGGGCACGCTGCGAACGCCGGCCCGCCACTCGGTGCGGACGTTGTAGGGGTGTCGCGTACCGGCGATGCCATAGTGAGTCACGCGTGTTCGAGGATCGGCTGACGGTGTTTCTTGATTCAAAGCGTGAATGCAGCAGAACAGTCTGCGACTAGCTCCGCTTGCGCGTGCATGCGCGTTTGGGGAGGGTGCATGTATACATGTGTGAGTCAGTATTGGCTCTCGTGATTCACAGAGGCGACATCTGTGCCGTGTAAGGTGATACGTAGGTGTTTACCCATAAATACGTAGCAAGTATGCCACCTAATGCGATGTAGTTTGGTGGTTGGTGTGGAAGGTGAGAGATCGTCAGGGATGTCAGGGATCATCAGGGAGGTCAGAGAAGTCAGGGATCGTCAGGAAGGTCAGAGATCCTCAGGGAGGTCAGCGATCGTCAGGCAGGTCAGCGATCGTCAGGGAGGTCAGCGATCGTCAGGCAGGTCAGCGATCGTCAGGGAGGTCAGCGATCGTCATGGAGGTCAGCGATCGTCATGGAGGTCAGGGATGTCAGGGATCACCAGGGAGGTCAGAGAAGTCAGGGATCGTCAGGAAGGTCAGATATCCTCAGGGAGGTCAGCGATCGTCAGGGATGTCAGGGATCTTCAGGGAGGTCAGAGAAGTCAGGGATCGTCAGGAAGATCAGAGATCCTCAGGGAGGTCAGCGATCGTCAGGAAGGTCAGGCATCGTCAGGGAGGTCAGCGATCCTCAGGAAGGTCAGCGATCGTCAGGGAGGTCAGCGATCGTCATGGAGGTCAGCGATCGTCATGGAGGTCAGGGATCGTCAGGGATGCCAGGGATGTCAGGGATCATCAGGGAGGTCAGGGAAGTCAGGGATCGTGAGGAAGGTCAGAGATCCTCAGGGAGGTCAGCGATCGTCAGGGGGGGTCAGCCATCCTCAGGGAGGTCAGCGTCGTCTGGCGATTGTCATGGAGGTCAGCGATGTAGGAGAGGATCGTAGGAGGTAGGGATGATTGTCGATCGTCAGGGAGGTCAGCGATCCTCAGGGAGGTCAGCGATCGTCAGGGAGGTCAGCGATCGTCAGGGAGGTCAGCGATCGTCATGGAGGTCAGCGATCGTCATGGAGGTCAGGGATCGTCAGGGATGCCAGGGATGTCAGGGATCATCAGGGAGGTCAGGGAAGTCAGGGATCGTGAGGAAGGTCAGAGATCCTCAGGGAGGTCAGCGATCGTCAGGGAGGTCAGCCATCCTCAGGGAGGTCAGCGATCGTCAGGGAGGTCAGCGATCGTCAGGGAGGTCATGGATAATCACGGATTGTTTGTATCAGTCGTTTAACCCAGCGAATGGAATGGAAAGTTCATTTTGATAGGCTGGAGTATGACTGAGAACAAAGCTTTGTCCCCAGAGGTGCCCCAGCTCACGAAACTGAGAACAAAGCTTTGTCCCAGAGGTGCCCCAGCTCACGAAACTGAGAACAAAGCTTTGTCCCCAGAGGTGCCCCAGCTCACGAAACTGAGAACAAAGCTTTGTCCCCAGAGGTGCCCCAGCTCACGAAACTGAGAACAAAGCTTTGTCCCCAGAGGTGCCCCAGCTCACGAAACTGAGAACAAAGCTTTGTCCCCAGAGGTGCCCCAGCTCTGGCCCCAGCTCTGTCCCCAGCTCACGAAACAAAGCTTTGTCCCCAGAGGTGCCCCAGCTCTGTCCCCAGCTCTGTCCCCAGCTCACGAAACATCAACGTCAATCCCATGATGCTGTTTGCAGGTGGAAAATCTCTACCCGAGATGCTTACAGGAGGAATGATATAAATAAGTAGGTGGATCCCGAAGCTAGGGCAGGTCAAAATCAGGTGGCGACCTCGTTTCAATGCAGTTTTTAGATGCAGATTGAAGCATGTTTCGTCAGCAAGTGGTACAAGATATAGCCAAAGGGAAAAGACAAGGATATAGATGAATGAAGAAAGAGTAATGCAAAGCCGTAAAGTAGCCACGGGCAGGGTCATTAGGTCCAACGGTCGCTTAAATTGGAGAAACGTTCTTTCTGCAGTTATGATGGCTAATTCATACATTTGGCAAACCGGAAATTGTCAATAACAAATCCCGCTGTATAGATGCAGCTTCTTGCTGAATCACAGGTACCATGGCTCCCAGGAACTTCAGTCATTAGCATTGGCTTTATGGTGTTTGGTATTCAAAAAAGACATTTATGGCAGCCTTCGTCCCTGCATATTTCCTGAGAAGCTGCACGCATGTGTGAGCATATTCCCTTCTGTCCACCCTGATCTTAAGGACGTCGTCTTTTTAAAACAAAATACATAGGTGTAGTGCATAGCACAAGAAATAGGAAGACAACAGATGCTCAGTCGCTGACAAAATAGATACATAATGGGCTTAGGTTCATTCATAATACATGGTTTTCGGTCATGTCGAATACAAATGTAAATATGTTTATTATGGAGGCACTGGGTGCCTCTGAGGCACCCAGTGCCAGTAGTGGTACTGGTGGGTGACAGTCCACCCTCCCTCACCCAGCGGTGAGAGCTTGGAGCCCATTGGGTGGTTGCCCCCCATTGGTGGTATCAATGGGTGACAGTCCACCCTCCCTCACCCAGCGGTGAGAGTTTGGAGCCCATGGGTGGTTGCCCCCCCCCCCCCATTGGTGGCATTAATGGGCGACAGTCCACCCTCCCTCACCCAGCAGTGAGAGTTTGGAGCCCATGGGTGGTTGTCCCCCCCCCATTGGTGGTATCAATGGGTGACAGTCCACCCTCTCGCACCCAGCGGTGAGAGTTTGAAGCCCATAAGTGATAGCTCCCGAGCGGTGGTATCAATTGGTGACAGTTCACCCTCTCACCCAGCGGTGAGAGTGTAGAACCTATGTGTGGTAGTTCCCAAATGGTGGACCATACAGATGATAGGGCACTAGCTAAAATAATTTTCGGGAGTGCCGGTGCGTACGTTTCTTACGTGTACCAGACGAGTCTCCGGTTCATATTCCATTCATGAGCTCGAGAACCGTACTATGTGCACTCCTGAGCTTTCGACCAATCTTCTCGTCAGATCAGGGCAACAGTTCCACCCAAATATATCCTGCCAGCTGTCACATGGAAGAAGGCGGCAAACGAGCGCCGCGGTAACGATGGAAACTACACGGCACTTGGCACCTTTTGTACAGGCGCGATGTCATTCTCAGCGCAATCGACAAACGCTGGCGGAGCTCGTTTTTGTCCGTGCAGCGCGCACATACCACACGCCATGCTCCACCTGATGGTTGTTTGCGACCGCACGGCCGTCGGAGAGCCAAACACCAATCACCGGCAAAAGAGCCATAAATAGCACGTTTTTCATGCCTTCCACTATTTACGGCCTTTACAGATTGGGTTCGACGTTACTGCTCCGGCCGGTGCCGCTTCCAGATCATCTGAGGTGGCCGCCACCACAAGTATAGCATGACACATCATTACCTAGATGTCGCTAGCGTCGCCACGTGCCGACGCGCAGCGCTTCGCGTGTCGGGCGATTCAGTGACATTAATCACCTTGCGCATCAACGGAAAACATAACAGAAGCAATTGCGGGATTCACTTGGCAATCAGTGGGATGGACGCCACCGTATTGTACCGCCCCGCTTGCGTGGCCTTTTCACCGCCCAGCTACAAAGCAGTCGCACAGCTCGGCGCGCCTCAGCACACGTGGAGAGAGGAGCACGACGAGGTCGGCTCGGCCCTCCTCTGTGACGCTGGCGTCCGACATACAGCCATCAGACAATGGCGCAATCTGGTTGGTCTAGTGACTGTGAGCAGCCTGTGGCCTGGCCGACCCCGCCGCGTGGTTTCTCTCCAGGTGAACTTTACAGCAACGTGTCACATGACTTGTTTGGCCGATCGTGTGTCGACTTTCCCCGTCCAGGTGACCGCTCGGATGACCTAGCACACTCTTGACCTGACCCAAGGTAGAACCTGTTCCACCTTTGGTCCTGTCCTGGCAACCTGCCCGGCCTTACCGCGGTTGACCCCACCTATGATGGCCGTTTAACCTCTCGTTAGAAGACTTGCACTGATATGCTCACACTATTGTGTCCGTCGTGACAAGAGACGTGATCTGACCCCGGGATGATCTCCACTTCAGTCCCGGACCTGACCTGTCTCAATGACCTCCCCGTGATCGTTTCCGATAATCTCCCCCGGTGGTCGCTCCCTGCGGCCTGGCCATTCGACCCGCCCGAGTGACCTGCCTATGTGACCTGTCCTTCGTGACCTGTCGCCTGACATGTCCGGGACAGTGGCGTGACGTGACGTCATCAGTCCGGCTGCTGGCCCGGATCAGACGGATTAGCGCCGCTTCGTCGGCAGGACATTCCTCTCAGAGTTTGAGACAAAACAACACAGTGCCGCCCGCAGTGAAACGTTGTAGATGTGGCGATGTCTATAGACAATGGATGTATCTGCATCTGCAGAACAACATCCCCCTTCACCGCTGTATCGAGAATTTCCGTAAGGAAGGTGCAGGACATACAACGCGACCACGCGTCGCCGCACCATAAGCTGAATATGGTGGATATACACCTAAGTGAAAGAAGACAAGTAGGCACCAAAAAGGCGCCCCCACTGTCTCTTGGTCTTGTCGTGAAGACTCTCTCAACAAGCTACATTAGTGCCCTCTTGTACGGGAGCAATGCATACATTCTCTGAATGGTAATACTCCCATGGCTTGTTTAATTATATAACTGCACGTGTCCGCTAGTACACTTAGTGAGCGAAGGTGATGCAGCAACACAAAAGCTTGGCACGCAGCAGCACCGCACAATGTGGTTAATACCTCAGCGATTTCAAGAATAAAACCCAACCAACGTAGCACGCATGCACAGCGTTGACCCACGACAGCACAGGCTTTACAGAGACCGAATGTCTGAGATACGACGGGTGCTGGGCGAGAGGACAGTGAAGAGCGCAAGCCTACTTCCGCGCAGTATTTGTGTTTTAAATAGCTGCAGATGATTGGTTGGTTCGCTATTACGGCGCTTCGAGACTGTTCTGGCCACATGGCATCGTCACCAATCTCTCACGCCGCCTGATCGCGGGAGAACAGCAGCGACAGGTGGGACTGGAGCCCACAACGTTACGGTTGGCAGACGAACAGCAGCGACAGGTGGGACTGGAGCCCACAACGTTACTTGCTGGCAGACGAACAGCAGCGCCAGGTGGGACTGGAGCCCACAACGTTACGGCTGGCAGACGAACAGCAGCGACAGGTGTGACTGGAGCCCACAACGTTACGGTTGGCAGACGAACAGCAGCGACAGGTGTGACTGGAGCCCACAACGTTACGGTTGGCAGACGAACAGCAGCGACAGGTGGGACTGGAGCCCACAACGTTACGGTTGGCAGACGAACAGCAGCGACAGGTGGGACTGGAGCCCACAACGTTACGGTTGGCAGACGAACAGCAGCGACAGGTGGGACTGGAGCCCACAACGTTACGGTTGGCAGACGAACAGCAGCGACAGGTGGGACTGGAGCCCACAACGTTAGGGTTGGCAGACGAACAGCAGCGACAGGTGGGACTGGAGCCCACAACGTTACGGCTGGCAGACGAACAGCAGCGCCAGGTGGGACTGGAGCCCACAACGTTAAGGTTGGCAGACGAACAGCAGCGACAGGTGGGACTGGAGCCCACAACGTTACGGCTGGCAGACGAACAGCAGCGCCAGGTGGGACTGGAGCCCACAACGTTACGGCTGGCAGACAAACAGCAGCGACAGGTGGGACTGGAGCCCACAACGTTACGGTTGGCAGACGAACAGCAGCGACAGGTGGGACTGGAGCCCACAACGTTACGGCTGGCAGACGAACAGCAGCGACAGGTGGGACTGGAGCCCACAACGTTACGGCTGGCAGACGAACAGCAGCGCCAGGTGGGACTGGAGCCCACAACGTTACGGTTGGCAGACGAACAGCAGCGACAGGTGGGACTGGAGCCCACAACGTTACGGCTGGCAGACAAACAGCAGCGACAGGTGGGACTGGAGCCCACAACGTTACGGTTGGCAGACGAACAGCAGCGACAGGTGTGACTGGAGCCCACAACGTTACGGCTGGCAGACGAACAGCAGCGACAGGTGGGACTGGAGCCCACAACGTTACGGTTGGCAGACGAACAGCAGCGACAGGTGGGACTGGAGCCCACAACGTTACGGTTGGCAGACGAACAGCAGCGACAGGTGGGACTGGAGCCCACAACGTTACGGCTGGCAGACGAACAGCCCACCCCCAGACTGCTCACCTCCATATCGGGTGGCCATTCGTCTCACATGCGTACAGAGTTCACCCGGAGCCACTCCACCCGGAGCCACTCCACCCGGAGCCACTCCACCCAGAGCCACTCCACCCAGAGCCACTCCACCCAGAGCCACTCCACCCCAGAGCCACTCCACCCAGAGCCACTCCACCGGGGCCACTCCACCCGGAGCCACTCCACCCGGAGCCACTCCACCCGGAGCCACTCCACCCAGAGCCACT
Organism: Ashinkailepas kermadecensis; assembly: GCA_034440615.1. Classification (NCBI taxonomy): domain Eukaryota; kingdom Metazoa; phylum Arthropoda; class Thecostraca; family Neolepadidae; genus Ashinkailepas; species Ashinkailepas kermadecensis. The sequence goes on from JAOTOM010003984.1 coordinate 45,898, forward strand.
CCACCCAGAGCCACTCCACCCAGAGCCACTCCACCCGGAGCCACTCCACCCGGAGCCACTCCACCCAGAGCCACTCCACCCAGAGCCACTCCACCCAGAGCCACTCCACCCAGAGCCACTCCACCCGGAGCCACTCCACCCAGAGCCACTCCACCCAGAGCCACTCCACCCGGAGCCACTCCACCCAGAGCCACTCCACCCGGAGCCACTCCACCCAGAGCCACTCCACCCAGAGCCACTCCACCCAGAGCCACTCCACCCAGAGCCACTCCACCCGGAGCCACTCCACCCGGAGCCACTCCACCCGGAGCCACTCCACCCAGAGCCACTCCACCCGGAGCCACTCCACCCGGAGCCACTCCACCCAGAGCCACTCCACCCAGAGCCACTCCACCCAGAGCCACTCCACCCAGAGCCACTCCACCCAGAGCCACTCCACCCAGAGCCACTCCACCCGGAGCCACTCCACCCGGAGCCACTCCACCCAGAGCCACTCCACCCGGAGCCACTCCACCCGGAGCCACTCCACCCGGAGCCACTCCACCCAGAGCCACTCCACCCAGAGCCACTCCACCCAGAGCCACTCCACCCAGAGCCACTCCACCCAGAGCCACTCCACCCAGAGCCACTCCACCCGGAGCCACTCCACCCAGAGCCACTCCACCCAGAGCCACTCCACCCAGAGCCACTCCACCCGGAGCCACTCCACCCAGAGCCACTCCACCCGGAGCCACTCCACCCGGAGCCACTCCACCCAGAGCCACTCCATTTCCACGGCTGTACTCACTCACCGACAGGAAGCGCCAGTTCCACTCGGAACTCTCTGGCCCTAATAGAATGCAACGAGGGTCCCCGGAGGACGCTTCAGCCCAAGCGACGGAGGCTTCATTGACGCCAAAACGGGCCGATCCTCTGAGTAATGGCGCCACTGCGCCGTGAGCGCACGCCAGTGCTGCACTCCCAGCGATGCATCGCGGTGCGGGTGCACCTGACGCACGGCGCCTCGCCGACACAAACGGCACGAATGGCCCGGCCCGAAACACGACGGAAACGCAAATGCTCAAACTTGCGTCGGTCTGCCGTCCCGGCCGTTGCTCCTGCATATCCTTGCCGAGGGTGCCTTCCTTCGCTGATGCTGTTCGCACAACACCACACTTGCCAGCATCGTTTGGCAGAACCCGATCGGCTGGCTGGATGTCATACCAATAATGCGCATACCATTGTGTTTCATCGTAGGATAGACAGGTGGATACCAAAGGTGGATATTTACGCACACATCCTACAATATGCATATCGAAACGCTATTATGCCATGAAAGCATAATTGCGTCCATCAACGTTCCATGGAAACAACGGCTGGAAATCGAACCATCACCCGCAATATCTCGGAGCCTCTCACCCAACCGATTTCCCGGCTGGTCTTGCGATCTTGGCAACGCGATTGGTCGGACAGGCGCCCGGATGCACTTGCCGCGGGCGGCGCGACCGAACCGGTGCGACTGCCGAGGGCTGTCCGTCGACTGTCCGTCGGCCGTCGGACAATGTGCCGAGGTCGGGTCGCGCCGACAGCACAATGGCGCCGCCCCCGCGCCCGACGCGCCGCCGCCGGCGTCGCATGTGGGCCGGCCGGCGCCGCCGAGTGCCTCTCAAGGTCACGCCGCCACCTGCCGACGCCTTCGCGCATTGATTCCCGCGCGCGCTTCGAGTGGACCGTCGTCGAGATCAAAGCCGCGCCAAATGCACGCGGCGACGCTCGATCGGGAATGAAGTTCTCGCACTACTCGCTACTAGGTGCCAGGAAGACTCGAGAACATCGGAGTGGTTGTCAAGGTCGCCACTCGCCCTCCTCGTGGCTCGGCGCGCAAGACCATGGCAGACAGAATCTGCAGATTCTGTCTGCCTTGAATTCTGCGAACGTACATTAAACTCATGCTGTACTTAAATACATATACCACGATTTAACTAGCGTTTTGCATCAAGGTATGCGCTCTGAGCAGAGGTACACGTGAAGTCGATAACCAAGTAAAGCTCGAGATCTATTGTCATTCAATAGTACGTCGTATTCAATAGTACGTCGTTCAATAATACCAGAAAACAGACTTTCGAATGTTCTCCGGATTCTCCGTGACGATTTTTTCCGTTTTTCATGTGATCCCCGGTACAGTCGTGATCACAGGGAAAAAACGGAAATTTCGACGCGTCATCGTACGGTTTTGCCGATTTACCTTCTTCTGCCAGTCCCTTAAATTATCTCCTAGTTTTAATAACTTCTGCGCGTTGCGTTTGTTGGACCGCCGGCGTAGCCTGGGCTTCCTGTTGCTGTAGCGCCAGCAACAGGAATGCCAGCACGAGCAGCGTGATGGCAGGCTTTGCTGGGTACGACCGAAACCGTTACACCGGCAGGAGTGTGGGGGCTTCGCACGCTGATCCAGGGAAATTCGTGATAGTCGCCCAGTTGCCAACCGGCAATAATTCCGCACCTCTGTTGAGGAGCTTAACGAGGCATCGCGAGCAAGAACATACGACAGGACTGAGAAGTTCGGCAAGAACATACGACAGTATTGACATGTCGTGGACGCAGATGCGAATTCCATTATCGCCTGCAGAGCGGTTAACAGCAACGCTTAGGCTAGGTATTTATATAAATAGCATTGTAGGCGGAATAGTGGCGCCTGCCTACTTAACCGATGTCAAATGTCGTGCGCACTTCCTTAGCGGACAGATTTGGCAGATCCCAAAGGTTTCTGAGATAATTCCTCTGTATATTAATTTGAAAGTTGTGCTCTGTGATTTAATTGTTCTTTCTAAACCCAATCTGGCCAGCCTTGACGCACACGTAACATTGATTGTTCAAACCACACGTGATATGCTTATTTCCCCCACTTTCCAAACATAGGAATTGGAGGCAGAGGTACATATCCCCACTTTTCAACAATCCTAATGTTGAAGCATATTGTGCCCCCTCCCCCCCCCAAGTAAGAAAGATGGGCCTTTCCCCAAATTCTTGAAGTTTGTCTACGTCTATGATTAACTACCCCCACCAAGGCAGTTTGCTTCGAATGCTCCTAGCCCCTCCCCACTCCAATACAGCACTCCATTTTGCAACAAGAAGCGAATACTAGGACAGATATGCCTATCATTTGCAACCATAAAATTTTGCCTGCAGTGGGGATGTTTGATTTGGACGATATGTATATATTTATATATACATATAACGTTGCGCTTCCAGCACAATATAACTGCGGACATTGAGGTGAAAGGAAAAACACATGCCCTTGGAAATGTCAAGACGCTTATCATTTCCAAGCACAGATAGCACTGTGACGTGACAGTCAACATGAGATCAGTCGATGGATATATAAATGCACTACTGCCCAATGCAATGATTTTTAGCAGGGCGATGCAAAGGGAGAAAACTGGTCAGATGTTCACCGCCAAATTTTGGATAGTAGCTTTTTTCATCCTCGGCGGAAAAGCGGCGGTCCAAAAGTGGCGGTCGAAAAAACTGGGGCAGGATGGTGAAATGTACATCAGTCGACAGATAATGAACTGCATTATTATCCCGTGTCATGTTTTTTTTAAACATGGCAACAAAAGGCCTGTGGAACAAAAAAACAAAACAACTTTGCATAACTTCAGCAGTAAAATGGCGGTCCAGAAATCGATAAATGAGCGTGAAAGATACCTAAAGTAAAAGGCAGTGGAATACACTACTTTTCTGCTACATGTTTGTTTTTTTAACAACGACTTGGATTGTGTAGTTGTTTGTCTAAATGCATGTATGTTAGCGTCTTAGTTCACGCTTCGTCCGATGCGTGGCGTTAGTGTCGCTGACCAGTCGAATGCGCGCGCTTGGCGCGTAACGAATACTACTCGAGTCGGGTACTTGCTGGGCTTATTATCAGCGTGGTACGGCTGTCGCCGTGTTGGACGTTTTTGTCTTAGTACTGGTGAGTACAAGTGTGGAACCACATTCACGAACTTGAAATTTGACGGTGATTTCGAATCGTCTGCATCGTTCCGTCCCAGAACGTACATGCAGAATTGCCCGCCCTGTCATGGATTCAATTACAATTTCATCGCTCACGTCGAGTTATTGGCACATTTTACGCCATGCGTGCCCTTAGGTGCTGTGTGGTACACAAGTTGAGTTCAAGCTCGACTTGGTTTGCACTCAGTTCTAGGAACTGCACGAATTGATGTGCTATAAGTCATTTGTCGACGAAAAACCGATCCGAAAGATGCCGCTGTCCCGCCATACAGTAGGGATTTGGGAATCAGCAAGTGAGCAGCTGAGCTCAACTTTACAAATAATTGTACATTTATTTTAGAGTTGCAAAGTAACTGGATGAGATTGCCTACTCTTCGCGCCGTGTGAATTATAATAATCCTGCATTGTGCGAATTGTGTATAATAACTATCCTATGAATTATAACACTCCTGCTGGTCCAGGCTCTAAATGTAATGCAGGGCGGCTGCAGTGAGCAGGCCCGGAGGTGGCGGCCGGCGGGCCATGACCCGCCCCGGCCCAGCTCGGGCCGTGAGTCACGTCTGGCTGGTGGGCCATGACCCGCCCCGGCCCGGAGGTGGCGGCCGGCGGGCCATGACCCGCCCCGGCCCGGAGGTGGCGGCCGGCGGGCCATGACCCGCCCCGGCCCAGCTCGGGCCGTGAGTCACGTCTGGCTGGTGGGCCATGACCCGCCCCGGCCCGGAGGTGGCGGCCGGCGGGCCATGACCCGCCCCGGCCCGGAGGTGGCGGCCGGCGGGCCATGACCCGCCCCGGCCCAGCTCGGGCCGTGAGTCACGTCTGGCTGGTGGGAGGCCGGCGGGCCATGACCCGCCCAGGCCCGGAGGTGGCGGCCGGCGGGCCATGACCCGCCCCGGCCCGGAGGTGGCTGCCGGCGGGCCATGACCCGCCCCGGCCCGGAGGTGGCTGCCGGCGGGCCATGACCCGCCCCGGCCCAGCTCGGGCCGTGAGTCACGTCTGGCTGGTGGGCGGACGCTCCCGAGCGGCATCCGTCCAGTCAGCAGATGCCGCTGCCGCCGCCGGCACACCGGACAGGGGCAGGCTGAGCTCGGCAGGCACTGGCTGAGGAACGCGCACGCTCAGCACCGGCACAAGGACGGTCTGGCGACCTCGCCCCACCACAAGGCCACCGGGCCGGCCACGGTTCCGGTCCGGGCATCGCACCTCGGGTGGGTCCGCGGTTCCGGTCTGGGATGTCTTACCCCGAGCGGATCCACGGTACCAGTGTGGGGCGCCTTAGCTCGGGCTGGTCACAAACTCAGTTACGCCTATCTCAGCCTTATGGCAGGCTGCTTTCTCGGACTGAGGAAGCTAGTTTCTGTCCGAAGGGGTCTGGATCCACCGGTGGATCCAGATATCTGGTTTGAAGTGGATCCACGTGTGTCGGAGTGGCAGAGAGGCATAAGCGACTGAGAAGGGACCAATTTTCTCAGATATTTACAAGCCAAGGAAATTTGAGATACTTAGCTTCAATACGCTCGCTACGGTCAGCCATTCCTCTCAGAACATGCTTACACTTCCCGGAATCCCACCTTTTGAAGTTGGTAGTTGTTTGGTGGTCGAAATGTCCCCCTCTCCTCCCTGGATTCGCTAGTGTCCGGCCCATACCAGCCTGACATGTCTGGTACCCTGGAATGGTTTACATTTCTGCCGAGGTGTCCTGCACTTACCTACCGGTCTCCAGGGGCTTCAGGTTCTGTTGGGAGAGGTTCTGTTGTCCTCCACCTGCCACGGCCTGGGACCCTGATCCGACATGGATCAGGTCTGGAGGACTGCAATTCTGATCCGGAGGGCATCAGATCCCGTGCGGCGTTGTGGACCGAGCTCGAGATGCTCGATCCCTGTGGATCAGTCTCCGGCCGCGCTGAGGGCACCGGTTCCCCGAGGGTGTACGGTCCGCCTTGGAGGCGTCATGTCCCCGTCGTAAAATGACCATTGGTCCCTTATGAGTACCCGGTCCTGGTCTGAGGGTGTCAGGTCTCGATCTGGAGATGTCGCCCCCCCCCCCGACACCAGAGGGTAGTCAGGTGGACCTGCAGGTGGCAGCTGACGGTACTGGTCTGATGGTGTCGCCCCCCCCCCGACACCAGAGGGTAGTCAGGTGGACCTGCAGGTGGCAGCTGACGGTACTGGTCTGATGGTGTCGCTCCCCAGCTGACGGTACTGGTCTGAGGGTGCGCCCCCCCCCCCACCCAGACACCAGAGGGTAGTCAGGTGGACCTGCAGGCGGCAGCTGACAGTACCGCCGTGGTCGCCGGCCGTGATATGACTTGTTTATGTGTGACGCGAGCGCGCGCTGAGGCGGGCCACCATTAATCGCGTCATCAGTCTGCATCAGGCAAACACCTTCGAGCCGCGCGTCCCCGGCGGTGAGCCGTCTGTTCCCAGGCACGCCGCTGTGGCCAGTCGTCGCCAGCTGTGGGCGCGATGTGGGCGCGCCAGCTCGGCCGGCTGCAGATGGGTCGCCGGTGACACGACGTCTCGCCCGGCAGCAGATCGGTGTCCAATCGCTGGTCGGCACCAACAGCCGTGCCCCACGAAGCGGCGTCGACATGTGGTCACCGATTTCGCGACGCGTCGGCAGTTGGGTCGTAAAGCGTCGGGAATTTCCCATGGCGAGAGGTCGCGCACGAAAAGAGTATCGACAGGAGGATTCGAACCCACCGCCTTCCGGGTGGGAGACGGGCAGCGCTCCCCGTGGTGTCGCCGGTGAGGTGCGGCGCCGTCCGCCGGCCGACCACAGCTGGCCAGCCGTCGCCGTCGCCGTCGCCGTCGCCGTCGCCCGGCGGCCGCCCGACACATTGGAATTCATTTATCAGCGCGCCCTCCCACGCACCACCGGCGGTAATCCGCTGCGGCCGGGTAACGAGCCGGGCATCAACTCATTCATTGTTGCGGCCTGCAGACCGCCGCCGGACCATCGCTCATCGCGGCCGCGCCGCGCGCAATCAGGCCGGCGCGGCGCGTCGCGCCATTTACGGCGCGCGCCGCTCGCTTTCGCCGCCCGCCGTGCGGCGTTCGCCGTCCCATCGGCGCCGGACGCACTGCAGGCTGCGGGCGGCGCGGCGCCCCGACCGGGGCGAGCCCGCAGTATGAGAGCCCCGCTCGGACGGCCGGCCGGCTCCGTGATGGCGCAAATCAAGCGCCAAGCGCCAATCGCTGATCGCCACGTCACCGCCGGCCGCGACGCGCGTGCGGCCGTCGCGCGCCGCTCTGTGGCGCGCTAATTGCGACTGTCGCCTTGCGGCCGATTGACTAATTGTCGGCGGGCCGGCGGGCTGGCGGCGGCGCCCTGTCGGCCGCTCTCCGGCTCCGGTGACCGGCCGGTGTCGGGTTCGCCGCGACACGCCCCGACACCGCCGACAGCCGCGTCACGCCGCGACACCGCCGACAGCCGCGTCACGCCCCGACACCGCCGACAGCCGCGTACGCCCCGACACGCCCCGACACCGCCGACAGCCGCGTCACGCCCCGACACCGCCGACAGCCGCGTCACGCCCCGACACGCCCCGACACCGCCGCAGCCGCGTCACGCCGCGACACGCTCCGACACCGCCGACAGCCGCGACACGCCGCGACACGCCCCGCCCCGACCCGCCGACAGCCGCGTCAGCCCGACACCGCCGACAGCCGCGTCACGCCGCGACACCGCCGACAGCCGCGTCACGCCGCGACACGCCCCGACACCGCCGACAGCCGCGTCACGCCGCGACACGCCCCGACACCGCCGACAGCCGCGTCACGCCGCGACACGCCCCGACACGCCCCGACACCGCCGACAGCCGCGTCACGCCCCGACACCGCCGACAGCCGCGTCACGCCGCGACACCGCCGACAGCCGCGTCACGCCGCGACACGCCCCGACACCGCCGACAGCCGCGTCACGCCGCGACACCGCCGACAGCCGCGTCACGCCGCGACACGCCCCGACACCGCCGACAGCCGCGTCACGCCGCGCACGCCGCGAACAGCGCCGACAGCAGACGCGCTGTCGTCGCGCCGCGCCGCGCCAACAGCAGACACCGGGCCACCAACAGCGCCGCCGCCGTCGCGCTCCACCGGCGTGTCAAGCCGTTGGGTCAGGTCACGGGCGCGCCGCGGAGCGCGCGGTACCCCTCCCCCTTCGGTGGCACACAGACGCATTAGCAGTTAAATGCGCCGGCCAATAGGATTACCACTCCGCCGACAATGTTGCAATTCATTTGGGCACAAAAACACGCTCGCAAGTGTAAACAACAGCGGCTAATTGACTTTATCTTGGCTCAGAACAATCACATCTGCTCACACCCACCGTGCGCTTCTTCAGCTTCAACAATTGAAATGCTCCACATGAAATAGGTGCAAAGGAAAATCAAGTGCGTGTACTGCTAGATAAATGGGTCATTGCTCACTCAAAAGCTTAGACGTTGATACGATTGGTATCTGCGACTCCCGAACAGGAGACGTTCAAACGACAAGTACGGCAACTCAGAAAGCCTCGGGGAACTATCAGAGCCAGCAAATCAACTGACAGGACTCAGATAGGCCCGGGAGATCGACTTCACTTTCAAGACTGGACTTTAGGCTCGACTCGTCACTTTGTGACTGCTAAAAATAAAAAAGAACGCTGGGGGCCGTGCACGTGGATCGAGAGATAGAATATCCGGTAATGCAGTGATTCCGGCAGTCTGCCCACAGGCTTGATAGGGTCCGGGGTTCAATTCCGAATCAAGGCGCTGTTTTCAGATCTTGCTCAGTTGGCGATCGGTCAGCATGGGCCTACGATGGTAAACGCGCCGACCTCGGGCACTGGCGGCACTGAAGCCATCGCGTCGTGTCGCTTGGCTGAAATTGGGTCACCTGGCGGGGGGCTGGCCCAGTCCTGTAAAACCCAGTAGCACTGGCACCCGTCCACAGACCACTGAAAATATTCTGGACAATTTTTAAAATAGCTGGGCCTCTCAGATGACTGATGGGTTATGCCGAAATGTCATCTCAACGGCTATCTCGTCCGTCAGTAATGTCTAAAATACGGGCAGTTATGTGGCGATTTTGATTGTGCAGCGGAAGCGGTGACTTCATGTTGGATACAGTAATCTTCATCAGCCATCAATGTCATAATAACGTTAGATGAGTAGTGCTTTGCTTGCGTCGTCTGTGGCACAAATCGCATTAACTAGCATATGATAAATGATCGCCGAGATTCAGGGCCCACTTGGAGCTACGCACCCGTCAGGATTAATTGGTTGGAAGCGTACAAAATGATCGAGACGGCATGTGACTCATTTTATTTTAATTTTGTGTCAGTCAAAGCTTCCAGTGAGAAGGAATTAATCAACGTGATCGTACCGAACGAAATATGTCACAAGATGAATCGATTTCAATGCATTAATATAAAGTGAGTTAGGGGACATGTCACCTGGGGACACATAACCTGGTGTAATAACATGACGACAAAAGATCACATCCGCAAAGCTGCAGTTGTGATCTTTAGTCGTCATGTTTGTCGTCATAGAAACAGCTTAGTTTCTGAGCTGACATTTCCGCCTTTTTTCGGGCCTTTCTGTGCAGTGCGTGCATAACATAGATAGTGTCCGTCGGGTGCCCGCGCGCAACTACAATCACGCCAACCACTCGACGGCGAAAGCCACTCCAATGCTGACGTCACAAATGAACACGTAAGCCTCTTGACGTGTAGAACACGACCCTCGTCCGGGCACGACAGCCGAATTACGCGCCGACATTCCAATGTTAATCAACCAATTGTCTCATTGTCCGGAAACAAAAAACCATGCGTGCCGCTGGGCGCGCCCTCGTGCCCCACGATCGCGTCACCGGGGAGGCGCAACCAGTCGGGTGGGGGCACGCCGGCCGCCCCGATCCCCGATCATGACAATGACACACAATTGCGAAGCGGCCCAATTGCTGTGCGCTGGTCGGGCGGACGCGCCGCGTGCCGCAGATGTGTCCGCGGCGATTAGGCGGCCGCCTTTCAACGCAGGGTGACCGATGACGGTGACCGACGACGGTGACCGACGACGGAGGCCCCTCCCGGCGGCAGCCGCCGCGGTCAGCCGCCCGCCGCCGTATTACCCGCCGGCGGGAGCGATATTTCCCGCCGGCGGGAGCGCGGCGCGCCGGCGGCGGATTTGCGACGGCTGCCGCGGCGGGCGCGGCGGGCGCGGCGGAGCGCGGCGGGCGCGCGTGCCAGGCAAGAGCGATTGGCGGCGACGTGTCCGGGCCGGTGTGGCGCTGAAGAGCACGCGGTGGGTGCCCTGCCCGCGCTGTCAGCAGATCCGGTGGCCCGGCGGCGCGCGCCCGCGCGGCTGCCGCGCCGCGATAGATGCGGCGCAGGTTCGCATACGTGAACTGGCGCGCCTGGCACAGCGTCCAATCAGAGGCCGCAGATGAAGTGGTGGATAATGTGGTGGATAATGTGGTGAGTAAAACTAAAACCATTTAGACATCCAGGAGATGCCTTCAGCACCCCACGTCACACACACTAACGTACAACTCCCTAAACGTAAATGCACACGTGCCTCTTAGCTTTGCTTGCAAAACAAACTCGCTTTAAAGGCGGCGCAAATGACCTTTATGGTCCGACACGCCTCTAACCCCCCCCACCCCCAGCAGAACGTTTGCACTATATGACAACATTGGAAGAAACATAAATGCAGACTGTGGTATTGACGACTATGGCCGGCCCCAGCGGTTCCCACGATTTGTGACTTTTCGATCACAAATTGGCATTTTGACATGCTTTACACAATTGTGACATTTCGCGCCATGTTCTTCAATCAACTGTTGCGTCATGGGCGTCGTTTCAAGTATGAGGTAACGAACACTGGTGACTTCAAAAACAAGTAGAACAATGCGTATTCTCCGGATCCTTCGATATGTGAAGAACATTCATGTAGGAAGTAAGGGATTTGTGTCACTTTTCCTGGGTTTGACTTTTTTCCAATCCGATATTCATTATATTTTGGGAAGGCTGCGATGCGACTGAACGAAATATGGTAACATAGGGTGTAGGGTGGGGTGGGGGGGGGGGGCTGGGCTGGGCTGGAGGAAGGGCAATCAAACCATTGGAATTGCGCAGGAAATATAATTATGAAGATCGTCATGGCCATGGGTTGACGGGTGCGCACTGGTTTCCTGAATGTGTGATTCTTACCCATCCAGTACGACTGGTATTTTAACCAGTTACTGTTTAAATTGATTCTCAGCACCCCGGGCATGAAAAGGACCAGAGAGGTGTCACTACCGATGTAGTCAACTGAGTTAGTCTGCGCGGGGAGCGTGAGGCTCTGGCCAAACGCCCCGCCCACCGACGCTCCCATGACCCGACCGATGACCTGAGGTCGTGACGTAGGTCGCGGGACGACGACCGCCGGAAGCGTCCCGCGCCCCACCAAGTCGGCGCCGTGTGGCGTCCACTCTGACACCAACACGAACGATGCACAGGAGCTGGCAGGCCCGCGACGCCAGCAGTGACGTCATGGCTAGCGGTGACGTCATGGCCAGCAATGCCACCAATGCCGCCAATGCCACCAATGCTGTTGATTGCTGTGTGTGCAATCTCAGCGGCATCACTCGCT
>JAOTOM010003984.1:65000-206277 GCA_034440615.1 Ashinkailepas kermadecensis
GCCACGCGGGCGGCGCCCGGCAAGACCCGGCCGCGCGCGGCGGGCGCCCGGCGCCACACGAGGCGCCCGCGGCAGCCAGACACGGCCGCGGCGTGCGCCCGGCGCCACACGAGGCGCCCGCGGCAGCCAGACCCGGCCGCGGCGGGCGCCCGGCGCCACACGAGGCGCCCGCGGCAGGCAGACACGGCCGCGGCGGGCGCCCGGCGCCACACGAGGCGCCCGCGGCGGCCAGACACGGCCGCGGCGGGCGCCGCTGCACGCCGGTCGGCTTGCATGCCGCGGCTCGCGCTGTGACGGTCTGTCAGTCCGATCTGATGCGCGCAACGACTCAAAATTGAGGCGCCGCTGTCGGCGGGCACAATTTTACTGTCACGTCGGCCGCGGCTGTCATCAAGATTCACGCTGGGAATGCGGCCGCAGCACGTGATGTCACCGGCCAGGCACGCCAGCCCCGAGACAAATAAATAAAACCACTCCTAATAGATGTTGTCATGATTCCAATTAGCCGAATCGATCAGTTGCGATAGGACTTGAGGCGGCAGTAAATATCGGACCGGTTCTGGCGGCTCCATGTGTACCTAGCGGCCATGTCGTATACACAACGTCGGCTAATCATGACACGTCTACTCGAATCTTTACGGCAATAAATTGCTCCTATTAATTACGTCAAACGTTGCAAAGTGGAATGAACGTCGACTTCCGATGGTCATGTTTTGTGAGGTAATATTACACTATAGGACGGAACTTCATTCAACTGAAATAAGAAGTTGCGATCGCCTCCGATGACTGTCGGCTTCTCGATGTCACGTGATTGCAGGAGATCAAATATAACGTCCGTCCACAGATATGATCGAGTCTTACATACGAGCCCTTGTCCCCTTCCCTCCTCTCTAGATTCCCCGATTGGATGAGAGAGGCTCAATATACGGTCATGCTGCGACCTGTGGTAGGGGCTGAAGTTCAGGACAACGAATCGGAAATGATGCCATTCAGATTGGAAACTAAGAATGTCAGGTGACTCATGCAAGTGGATTGCCGATGATCACGAACACAGAAAAAATAATAATAAAAATGCCAGACGACTTTTTTTCGTACCATCCGAAAAATTCTGCCTGAACCCCGACAAATCACACCGGAACCTCAAAAAATCGCACTGGGGCCAAACAAATTCATTCGGGGACCCTAAACAAACATAGCGAAGTCCTCAAAGCCACCGGGAATCAAAAACGTAACGGGACCCTCCGAAACGCACCAGGTCCCGGAAAAGGCGACAGAGTTTTAATATATGCTTCGGGACCAAAACGAAAAAAATATTCCGAGATTTAAGAAACACCGGAAACTCTCAAAACGCGCTGGGACCCTGAAAACACATCGTGGCCACAGTGAAAGCATGATAGCCTCACAAACCGACCGGGGTCACAAAAAGTGACATGGTCATAAAAAACGCGCCGGGGAAGTACATAAACACATCGGGAGCTTTGAAAACGCGTCGGTTCCTCAAAAACACCGTGAGTCCACACCAAATAAATAAATACATAAACATGTTGGTTCTCAAAAACGCGCTGGGAGGCTGAACGATTCTAGAACAAATGTACGTAAGGACAAATGTACGTATGGCAGATGTACGTAAGCAAATGTACGTAAGCGCAGATGTACGTATGGCTAATGTACGTACGCGCAAATGTACGTATAGCCAATGTACGTATGCGCAAATGTAAGGAAGTGCAAATGTACGTAAGCGCAAATGTACGTAAGCGCAAAAGTACGTATGCGCAAATGTACGTAAGCGCAAATATACGTATGTGCAAAAGTACGTAAGCGCAAAAGTACGTAAGCGCAAAAGTACGTAAGCGCAAAAGTACGTAACCGCAAATGTACGCATGCGCAAAAGTACTTATACGCAAATGTACGTGAGCGCAAATGTACGCATGCGCAAATGTATGTATGCGCAAATTTAAGTAAGCGTAAAAGTACGCATGCGCAAATGCACGTAAGCGCAAATATACGTATGCGCAAAAGTATGTAAGCGCAAAGGTACGTAAGCGCAAATATACGTAAGCGCAGATGTACGTATGCGCAAAAGTACGTATGGGAAAATGTACGTAAGCGCAAAAGTACGTATGTCCAAATGTACGTAAGCGCAAATGTACGTAAGCGCAAAAGTACGTATGCGCAAATATACGTAAGCGTAAATGCACGTATGCGCAAAAGTACGTAAACGCAAATGTACGTGAGCGCAAATGTACGTACATTTACGCATGCGTACCTTTGCATTTACGTACATTTGGTTAGGTACATATGCCATACGTACATTTGCGCTTACATACATTCGCTTATGTACCTTTGCCATACGCACATTTGCTCTTACGTATATCTGCCATCAGTACATTTGCCATACGTACTTTTGCGCTTTCGTATATCTGAGCTTACGTATATCTGCCATTGGTACTTTTGCGCGTACGTCCATATCTGCATACGTATATTTGCGCTGACGTACCTTTGCCCTTACGCACATTTGTAATTACGTACATTTATGCATACGTATATTTGCGCTTACGCACATTTGTGCTTACGTACACTTGAGCATACGTACATTAGCGTTTACGTACATTTGCGCTTACACACATTTACGCATACGTACATTTGCGCTTTCGTTCATTTGCGCTTACGTACTTTTGCGCATACGTACTTTTGCGCTTACGTACATTTGCGCTGACGTACATTTGCGCTTACGTACTTTTGCGCATACGTACTTTAGCGCATACGTACATTTTCGCTTACGTACATTTGCGCATACGTACTTTTGCGCTTACGTACATTTGCGCATACGTAATTTTGCGCTTACGTACAATTGTGCTTATGTACATTTGCGTATACGTACATTTGCCATACGTACATTTGCGCTTACGTACAATTGCCATACGTACATCTGCACTTACGTACATTTGCTTACGTACATTTGCGTACGTACATCTGCCATGCGTACATTTGCTTTACGTACATTTGTCCGGTTACCGGCTGAACAAATAAGTTGGGACCTTAAAACACAGCAGTGGACGGGGAAACGCAAGGGGTCTTAAGAAGAACACCAAACCAGCTCGAGTCTCGGTTGGTGACCCAGTCTGGGAGCATATTCAAACAAAAGATGACATATATCAAAGTTCAGAAAAGCATCCGGATTTCTTTCTCACCAGAAAAATGTGGGTAGAAGAGAAGCAATCTCGGCTTGATTTGATCGAATATTCAGACCGAACCCCCGATACGAATGACTTTCCCTCCCCCTAAACGCGTGAGCTAGATCCACCAGTGTACCATAATGAGGTGGTTTCAGTGATAATGCTTGGATAATAAGCGAAAGACTTGGCGGTCAAATACCATTGACATCGAGGCCTACACGTCCACCTAGCTAAAATTCGGAAATTCAATGATCGGAATATCAATGATCTGAATATCGATGATCGGAATGTCAATTACGGCTTGCGTGAACGTTTGGAGTGTTCTAGACATCGCTGTGACTGTCACATAGTCCCAGAAGTTAAAATGGCACCACCGGTCTCACTTTCTTCACCGAGGCTTAGCCTGGTATCCGGCATGTTTCATTATTTTCCGCAGCTGGGTCTCCTGGTTGCATGATATTCACTGCTGCAGTGGAGCCTCCAGCGGTACACAGTATATTAACTGCTGAAGTGGGGCCTCCAGCCGTACACGGTACTCACTGCTGCAGTGGGGCCGCCAGCGGTACACAGTATATTAACTGCTGAAGTGGGGCCTCCAGCGGTACACGGTACTCACTGCTGCAGTGGGGCCGCCAGCGGTACATGCTACGCACTGCTGTAGTGGGGCCGCCAGCGGTACACGGTACTCACTGCTGTAGTGGGGTCGCCAGCGGTACAGTTTCCCCATGTACGGCTGGCTGTCGTGCGCCGAGCACTGCTGTTGCCGCAGGTCGACGCTCGGCTGCGGACATGTCTGTCAACAATGGCTGCCTGTCAACACGGCTGTCAACACGTCCGCGGGTAGATGCTACACGGTGGCACGCCGGCTGTGACCGGATGTCAACATGTCAACACGCTGGGCGGTCAGCATGGTTGTTAAACAAGGTAGTAAACAAACAGCGGTAATACACCGATCAACATGACTGTTGGCCAACATGACAGCCAACATATCCGGCAGCATGGTTGCCGCCAAGTTGTTGAACACGCTCGCAACGTGCATGCTGGCACTGTCGGAAATAGCTATGTGTTGGAGGTCTGAACACATGTCTGGACACACGTCGGTCCCTGCATTTATCGTGCATGCTTTGGAAGTCTTAGTGTGTTTTATGCGACAATTACTGTCAGACAAGGTGGCATGACTCCTTCCGGCACGACTGCCAATGTGCTCGTGCGCACAGACGTGTCCTACCAGCCATCGTGGGCAGGAGGCAAGTGGTCTTTGGCAGCGACCGAACACTGGGGTCGAACCAAACATTGCACCCAATCATTTTGTTGTACTTCTAGGATCTGGAACAATGTGAGGTACATACATGGTTTCCATCCAGCATTTTCCCTAGCACAATGGGTCTGGAGTTAAAGAACATCAAAGGCAACTATGCTATCCTTAAGATTCACTTCCATTGGAGAAGACATGACACTGGTAATCACCTGGATCAACCACCGTTTGCATGCCAGCAAGCATGGCTGCCAACATATCCTGTCAGCAAAATGATCGCGTCTGTCCAATGCGTAATTGTAACAGTCTGACAACCTGATATTCGCGCAGTTTCCAAATAAATGCACCCATCCGCTTCTTGGCACAAGTCTGTCAATAATATTCATGTCGGCATGTAGTCTATTGCATTTTGGAATATTCCAATCGAAAAATCGAGGAACAATATGATGCTTCCATATGTTGCTCGAAGTGCGCTCATGAATAGATGGGCTTTGACTATGCATGATTAGCCTATCAGGATTTGATCAGTCGCCAGGTAATAATACGATATGCTTGGTAAACGCAGCTGCGATAAGTCATGACATATGATGCTTAGAAAGAAGCAAAACATAAATATCCGCGGGGTTCATTCGCGCACTAATTCTCACCACACAATATGCCCAACCTCTCAAACAGAGCTTCAACATTTCGACAGCAGAAACCGTGACCGAAGAAGCGGTAGGCAGACGCGACGCCGATCCCGTTCTCACCTGCCGCGGCGCCAGCGTCCGATGACTGGACACCGGCAGGAGGACGCGCCGCCTTGACCGTGACCTTGGCCGTGACTGGCTCTGCGTCGCCACGGACGTGCGGCCGCGTTAGAAGCCAAGTGGACGGACATCAAACACGGCGCGGATTGTGATCGATGACTCATCAGGGTCGGGCGACACTGGCGATGCGCGGAGATGATAACGGCGCAGATGTGGCGGCACTCGGGGCCGTCTATCTACCACTGGCGAGGGCGAGCGGATCGTGACAGGGACGCCCACCGACCGTCCCCGGCCTGTCCCGGACACCACCCACAGGGGACTGTCCGGTATATCACGGTAGTACCGCCTGCCGACCGTCCCTGGTCTGTCCCGGACACCATCCACAGGGGACTGTCCGGTATATCACCACAGCGCCGCCCACCGACCGTCCCTGGCCTGTCCCGGACACCATCCACAGGGGACTGTCCGGTATATCACGGTAGTACCGCCCACCGACCGTCCCTGGTCTGTCCCGGACACCATCCACAGGGGACTGTCCGGTATATCACGGTAGTACCGCCCACCGACCGTCCCCGGCCTGTCCCGGACACCACCCACAGGGGACTGTCCGGTATATCACGGTAGTACCGCCTGCCGACCGTCCCTGGTCTGTCCCGGACACCATCCACAGGGGACTGTCCGGTATATCACGGTAGTACCGCCTGCCGACCGTCCCTGGTCTGTCCCGGACACCATCCACAGGGGACTGTCCGGTATATCACGGTAGTACCGCCTGCCGACCGTCCCTGGCCTGTCCCGGACACCATCCACAGGGGACTGTCCGGTATATCATCACAGTACCGCCCGCCGACCGTCCCTGGTCTGTCCCGGACACCATCCACAGGGGACTGTCCGGTATATCATCACAGTACCGCCCGCCGACCGTCCCTGGTCTGTCCCGGACACCATCCACAGGGGACTGTCCGGTATATCACCACAGTGCCGCCCGCCGACCGTCCCTGGCCTGTCCCGGACACCATCCACAGGGGACTGTCCGGTATATCATCACAGTACCGCCCGCCGACCGTCCCTGGCCTGTCCCAGACACCATCCACAGGGGACTGTCCGGTATATCACGGTAGTACCGCCCGCCGACCGTCCCTGGCCTGTCCCAGACACCATCCACAGGGGACTGTCCGGTATATCATCACAGTACCGCCTGCCGACCGTCCCTGGCCTGTCCCGGACACCATCCACAGGGGACTGTCCGGTATATCACCACATGGACGCCCACCGACCGTCCCCGGCTTGTCCCGGACACCATCCACAAGGGATTGTCCGGTATATCACGGTAGTACCGCCCGCCGACCGTCCCTGGCCTGTCCCGGACACCATCCACAGGGGACTGTCCGGTATATCACCACATGGACGCCCACCGACCGTCCCTGGTCTGTCCCGGACACCATCCACAGGGGACTGTCCGGTATATCATCACAGTACTGCCCGCTTACCGTCCCTGGTCTGTGCCAGACACCATCCACAAGGGATTGTCCGGTATATCACGGTAGTACCGCCCGCCGACCGTCCCTGGCCTGTCCCGGACACCATCCACAGGGGACTGTCCGGTATATCACGGTAGTACCGCCCGCCGACCGTCCCTGGTCTGTCCCGGACACCATCCACAGGCGACTGTCCGGTATATCACGGTAGTACCGCCCGCCGACCGTCCCTGGCCTGTCCCGGACACCATCCACAGGGAACTGTCCGGTATATCACCACAGTGCCGCCTGCCGACCGTCCCTGGTCTGTCCCGGACACCATCCACAGGGGACTGTCCGGTATATCACCACATGGACGCCCACCGACCGTCCCCGGCTTGTCCCGGACACCATCCACAAGGGATTGTCCGGTATATCACGGTAGTACCGCCTGCCGACCGTCCCTGGTCTGTCCCGGACACCATCCACAGGGGACTGTCCGGTATATCACGGTAGTACCGCCTGCCGACCGTCCCTGGTCTGTCCCGGACACCATCCACAGGGGACTGTCCGGTATATCACGGTAGTACCGCCTGCCGACCGTCCCTGGTCTGTCCCGGACACCATCCACAGGGGACTGTCCGGTATATCACGGTAGTACCGCCTGCCGACCGTCCCTGGTCTGTCCCGGACACCATCCACAGGGGACTGTCCGGTATATCACCACAGTACCGCCTGCCGACCGTCCCTGGTCTGTCCCGGACACCATCCACAGGGGACTGTCCGGTATATCATCACAGTACCGCCTGCCGACCGTCCCTGGCCTGTCCCAGACACCATCCACAGGGGACTGTCCGGTATATCATCACAGTACTGCCCGCTTACCGTCCCTGGTCTGTCCCGGACACCATCCACAGGCGACTGTCCGGTATATCACCACAGTGCCGCCTGCCGACCGTCCCTGGTCTGTCCCAGACACCATCCACAGGGGACTGTCCGGTATATCACCACAGTGCCGCCTGCCGACCGTCCCCGCCCTGTCCCGGACACCATCCACAGGGAACTGCCCGGTGCATCACCGTAGTACCGCCCGCCGACCGTCTCTGGCTCCGATCCTTCGCCGAATCAACTGCCCGGTAGATTGATAGGATCGTCAGCTGACCTATCGCCAGCCCCCCCCCCCGATCCCATCCACGCCTTGCGAATCACAACAGTTCCATGCTCCCTCTGACCCGATCCTGTCCCTGCTGGCGGCCCTCGTGACCTGCCAACATCATCCTGCCTCGTCACCGCCGTCACCGCTGGTACAGATCACACCTGTCTCCGCCGGCGGCCCTCGTGACCTGCCGGTGTCTTTCTGCTCCGACGCCGCCGGCACCGCTGGCACAGATCAGACCTGTCGTCACCTGTCGCCACCGAGTCCATTTGGCGGCGCGCTGTGTGGCCAACGCCCACTCACGGCAGCCCGTCGCCCGACCTTGACCTCGGCCACGTCTGTCGCCGTCGACGATCACGTCTCGGCGGCTCGTCCGCCCGTGCTGGTGCACAGGGCCTGCGCCGCTCGACTATGGTGGTGGTGCATAAGGCTAGCACCACCCTACTATGGTGACGATGCACAAGGTCAGTGCAATATTCTGCTCTGGTGATAGTGCACAAGGCCGGTAAAATTATATTCTCGTGATGGTACACAAGGCCGGTGCACTCTACTCTGATGATAGAGGACGTATCCAGTGACGCTCCACTCTGGTGACAGTGCACGAAAAAAAAAATTATTGAAGTGGTGTGCACCGTACAGGACAATGTCGCTGACGTAATGGGCTAGTGTGCGATCGACTGTCGCTCAAACCTTGCACTGGTGCTCAGACCAGTGCCGTCCAAATTTTCGACTGACACACATCAATTCTTCTGAAGTTTTGGGTTGGTGCACGAGCCAGTGTCGATCAAATATTTAGGCGAACCGCAACTCCAGTGGCACGTGTCAGTCTCTTTCAGATCCCCTATATTGTTGCGGCGTATCAGTGTCGTTCAAATTATCCGCATTTGTATGTCGTGTCAGTGTTGTTAAAATCCTCACAATATTGCTCGAGTACAATGGATCATGGCAAAACTGTGCCCTGGGGTAGCCTGCGACGCCCCAGAGGATGATCCAAGAATATTTTGTAGTGACCCGAGATCCCCTGAGGGTGGCCCGAAAGACTGGCCCATGTGACTGAGGATACATTCAGTGATGTCCTCATTGGTGTCATCGACTGTCTTCTGACCCGCTCACCGACATCAACTATTGCTGGACATTTGCATAGTTGTTGTGCCGACGGGTAGTCCTTGGCCACCACTCGATTTACTTGAGCATCACCTAGATTTAGGAAATTCAACATCGCGCTTGCGGCGACAACTGGGGGAGTGGAAAGCGCCGCCCGGAGAGCAGCACGCTCTGTGAGGCGGCATCTGTAACTCTGGGTGAGTGGAGGGAGCCGAAAACCTCCACCAGTGCTAATAACCAGTGACCGTTGCCACCTCAACTCATGCCACTGACCTGTTCGTTGCATATGTGGAAGCGCTTGTAGATGCCGATGCACTGGGTGTTGGAGAGGTGGCCCTTGCGGTGGTCCTTGCGTCGGCTGCGGCGGTGTTGCCTGCAACGCCAGCCGTGGCTATCATCGCGGACACGGGGAGCGCGCGGACCGGGACACGGGGAGCGCGCGGACCGGGACACGGGGAGCGCGGGGACCGGGACACGGGGAGCGCGCGGACCGGGACACGGGGAGCGCGCGGATCGGGACACGGGGAGCGTGGGGACCGGGACACGGGGAGCGCGCGGACACGGGGAACGCGGGTATGGGAACATGGACGGGCCACAGGGATACGGGGAACGTGGGGACCGGGACGGGACACGGGGACACGGGACAGGGACGGGATACGGGGACACGACGAGCGCGGAGACGGGAACGGAACAGTGACATGGGAACGGGGACGGGAAACGGGGACAGGGGGACAGCGGAACTGTGTCGCAGGCATCACGAGTCTATCCGGATATCGATCCCTGGTGAAGATCCCCAGGTACACGCCCTACCCGTGATCGTGTTCGTGTCCGCGTGTCCGATGTCCGTGTGTCCGGTGTCCGATCGTGTCCGTGATCGTGTCCGGTGCAAGGGATGCAACCAAGTGCAGATTTTGTGTCTCAGTTCAGTCAAAGACCACAGAGATATTGCAGAACTCTCTGTTGGTGTCTCTAGTTAAGTGGCGCACGTGAGTTACAATAGCTCTGCGGTATCAAAGTAAGTGAATGGAATGACGAGTCTCACAGTTGCAATATCAATGACAACATTTGTGGAAAGCGTTGACTTGTTCTGGTTCTGGTCTACCGATATGTGAATGTGCATGACAAAACGCATGAGCTGGCAATGCAACGTGGACATCTTGGGAACGGGGGTGGATTTGGGCCCGTAGAGCCTGCACAGGTGCAAACATGGTACACGGCTACTGGGTGCACGAGTGTGCAATCGGTTAAGGATTATCGCATATCATGCTTCCTCAAAGATCACTCATGACTGGCGAATGCTTACACACTGGCGTGCCAGTGCCACTCAGGGTCAAGACTTTCTTCCGGATCTGCGGAACACGTCCGGAGGAAAGCCAGCGCAACAGCGGCCGACGTGACCGGCCCACAGCGCAGTGCGGCTGCTCACGGCAGGAGCTGGCGTGACAGCAACTACGGCACAGCGCACAGCGCACAGCGCACAACGCACAACGCACAGCGCACGGTGCACAGCGCAGCCTACAGCGGGAGCTGGCGTGACAACAACTACAGCACAGCGCACAGCGCGGCCTACAGCGGGAGCCGGCGTGACAACAACCACATCACAGCGCACAGCGCGGCCCACAGCAGGAGCCGGCGTGACAACAACCACATCACAGCGCACAGCGCGGCCCACAGCAGGAGCCGGCGTGACAACAACCACATCACAGCGCACAGCGCGGCCTACAGCAGGAGCCGGCGTGACAACAACCACATCACAGCGCACAGCGCGGCCCACAGCAGGAGCCGGCGCGCTGAACACACGGTGCGGTGCGGCGTGTGAACGCTTGGCGCCGTCGGCCGCCACGACGACCGACCAGCCAGCCGACGGCCGACCGTGACCGACTGGGCGATGCAGATACGTTACAATGCATTAACGAGCGGCACTGGGAGCGTCACGGTATGCCGTGCCGTGTGTTAATATTCAGAACACAGCGCAGGGTCCAGCGAGCGTGCTGACTCACTCTTCGCGCATGGCCGCAGCACGAACGCGATATGGGTGAAGGTTGCACATGTCGACTCCGAAGCGAGATCACGGCTGGTGTTCGTAGTGCAAGACGACGAAAACGTATGAATAACGACAGCCAGCAAGGCTGCAGCTTCGGCCCATACTTATTACATTCATAACGTAGCGTTATTACCAACCAATGACAGCATTTTGATAACGTAATAATGCATGCTAGTCTAGCTTGATTTAAAGTCGCTAGCCGGACGCACGATCATAAACACCACCCAATGACGATGCAACGTACGGTATGAGAGCCGAGGTAAAACAATAGTGGCCTCAAGTGATGAAGTAATACATTCGAGCAGTCGTGGAGCTTCAAAATAAATCCAGCACCTCCCACAGTGTGAACGGATCAATGGAGGCAAACATTAGTGGGATGTCGGACAGGTGATAACACGTTCCGCTACACAGGGTTGTTGGTGAGCTCACGTTTCATTCGAGGGGTGCTCACTCACAGGACAATATGTCAGCTTCGGGGTGTGCTTCACAAACATTGGGCGTGTTCAAACACCTTGAAGCAGATGTGTCAACGCCAGTGCGTGGGACGGAGACAGTGCCGGTCCAATCACAAGGGTGGACAAGTTCCGGTTGAAGGGCTGCGATGACCCTGGACCGGGTCCGGTCGTACCAGTGTCGGCGCAGCATTCACACCTGTACCTACACACCATCACACTGCAGATCTCGACTTGGTAACCGGCGACGGAGCGTGCGTCGCGGCCACCGATGGAAGTATGCGCGGGGCGCCGCAGACACCTGTGTGTCATCTGGACAATAGCCGTGCATCATTGTGGCACTAGCCGTGCATCATCTGGGCACTATCTGCATGCCATCTGGGTACCATCTGGGTATCAGGTGGGTACCATCTGTGTGCAATTTGTGCATCAGGTGGGCACCATCTGCGTACCATTTGGGTACCATCTGTGTGTCGGTTGGGTACTATTTATGCATCCGCCGGATGCCATCCGTGCATCATCCATGTCATCTGGGCGTCATTTGTAGCGTATGGATGGATGCCGTCTGGGCACTATTTGTGTGGCATGTGGGTGTCACACGGGCATCATCTTGGCACAGTCTGGGCGTCACTCTTGCGTCACCTGGGTGTCATGTGGGTGTCACACGGGCATCATCTTGGCACAGTCTGGGCGTCACCCTTGCGTCACCTGGGTGTCATGTGGGTGTCACACGGGCATCATCTGGGCACAGCCTGGGCGTCACCCTGGCGTCACCTGGGTGTCATGTGGGTGTCACACGGGCATCATCTGGGCACAGCCTGGGCGTCACCTGGGTGTCATGTGGGTGTCACACGGGCATCATCTGGGCACAGCCTGGGCGTCACCCTGGCGTCACCTGGGTGTCATGTGGGCGTCACACGGGCATCATCTGGGCACAGCCTGGGCGTCACCCTGGCGTCACCTGGGTGTCATGTGGGCGTCAGACGGGCATCATCTGGGCACAGCCTGGGCGTCACCCTGGCGTCACCTGGGTGTCATGTGGGCGTCAGACGGGCATCATCTGGGCACAGCCTGGGCATCACCCTTGCGTCACCTGGGTGTCATGTGGGTGTCAGACGGGCATCATCTGGGCACAGCCTGGGCATCACCCTGGCGTCACCTGGGTGTCATGTGGGTGTCAGACGGGCATCATCTGGGCACAGCCTGGGCATCACCCTGGCGTCACCTGGGTGTCATGTGGGCGTCAGACGAGCGTCATCTAGATGCTGCACCGCTCACCACCAGCGCCGCCACCGCCGGCGCCGGCGCCCTGCCGTCCGGCCGACTCACCGTTTGAGACCGCCCGGCCGCGGCAGACAGTGACGCGTCTGTGTGGCCACGCCGCCGCCGCAGGAGAGCGAGCAGGCCGACCAGCCGCCCCACGCTGACCACGCGCCCACGGCCGAGCCCCAGCGGCGGCGGGCCAGCCGCTCCTGCACCATCTCGTGCACCTGCCGTGCACAGGTCACAGCCGCGTCAGAGTCCCGGTCACCGCACAGCACATATCACAGCCGCGTCCCAGTCACGGTCACCGCGTAGCACAGGTCACAATCACGTCCCAGTCCCGGTCACCGCGTGCACAGATCACAGTCACGTCCCAGTCCCGATCACCGCGTGCACAGGTCACAGTCACGTCCCAGTCCCGATCACTACGTGCACAGGTCACAGCCGCGTCCCAGTCCCGGTCACCGCGTGCACAGATCACAGTCACGTCCCAGTCCCGATCACCGCGTGCACAGGTCACAGTCACGTCCCAGTCCCGGTCACTAGGTGCACAGGTCACAGCGACGTCCCAGTCCCGCTCACTGCGCAGCACAGGTCACAGTCGCGTCCCAGCCCCGGTAACCACGTGCACAGGTCACAGCGACGTCCGAGTTCGGGTCACGCAGCACACATGTCAACATGACGTCAGCCGCTCGAGCTGATGGCGGACCACGTCATCGGCGACGGCGCTTGGTGCGCGCGTTACAGTGATACTTGGCACTGAAATCTCGAGCTGTGAGTGTAGCACGCGCCTGTGGCGCACATCATGCTGGTGGCGTGCTGACGTCAGGCATGCTCTAGTGCATCATATCGTGTGTCGCCATATACACGCGCCGAAGTCACACTGACATACATCCCCGTCTGCTGTTCACATCTTGCGGATGTCACACTGACATACATCTCACCATCTGCTGTTCACATCGTGCGGATGTCACACTGACATAATGTTGCAGTGCATATTGGAATGTTGTGTGAAAGACAACATCACACCCATATTCCTGCCGCGGCAAGGATCTGAATGCCATGTTCGCACCAACGTTGTTAGGCCCCCCGCCCAGCTGCTGCAGTACCCGTTCTTCAGCAGCTGAATAGCTCCATCCCACACATAGTCGCCGGTCAGGATTTCTGACGACAGAGAGCTACAATTGACGGCCTCGCAGCAAATACGCATCTTTTCTGGTTTAGCATATTTAGACAAAAGCCGAACTTATTTTCCCGATTTCCGAAAAGAAAACAGCATAATATGCTTCGACATATTCAGAGGGACACTTCCATACACCTCTCCCGAGAAAGGCCCAGTACACTCAACACAATTCGAATGGCTCCGAACCATGGAGGTTAGAGAGGGCGTTATCCCGGACTGTGTTGGACCATGGAGGTGAGAGGGGGAGCCCCATTATCCCGGACTGTGCTAATGCCCTCAGCTCTGGCGAGTGCTCAGAGCCCAACTTCACGGTCGTGTGTACGCCAGCCACCCAAGTCCTGACATCCCCAGCTCTGGTCTTCAGGGTCGCGCATACGCCAGTCACCGTCTCACACGACCACGGGCGCGGTCAGCAGTGAGAGCATGATGCTGCATCCCGGCAGGCCATGACTCACGGCCAGTCATCCAACTGCCGCGCTGATGACCTCCCAGCCATCTCGAGACCACCGTCGGACTCGGGCCATCGCGCAGGCGGCAGCCCGCGTCACCAGCCGTCCGCCACCACCAGAGTGTCAAATTACCCCTGAGACATCGCCGCGCGCCAGTTTGGGAGCAATCCCGCGGCCGAAGCTGGCCACCGACAGAGACGGGCCGCACCGGGCACACTTGACGCCCGCCTAATCCCGCACATCGTGCTCCTCTGGCGCCGTGGCCGGCCGGAGGCTCGGCTCGGCTCGGCTCAGCTCCGGCCGTGACGGTTCGCCGGCGACAGGACACGGCCCGGCCGGCTACGTCCTGGACGTGACGCTCAGCGGCGGGGTGAGCTTGCGGACTACCGCGTGGCTACCAGTCGCCAGTCACCACCACGTGGTCACCAGTCACCAGTCGCCACCACCAGTCGCCAGTCGCCACCGCGTGGCCACCAGTCACCAGTCGCCACCACGTGGCCACCAGTCACCAGTCACCAGTCGCCAGTCGCCACCGCGTGGCCACCTGTCACCAGTCGCCAGTCACCACCACGTGGCCACCAGTCACCAGTCGCCACCACGTGGCCACCAGTCACCAGTCGCCACCACGTGGCCACCAGTCGCCAGTCACCAGTCGCCAGTCACCACCACGTGGCCACCAATCACCAGTCGCCAGTCGCCAGTCACCACCACGTGGCCACCAGTCACCAGTCGCCACCACGTGGCCACCAGTCACCAGTCACCACCACGTGGCCACCAGTCACCAGTCACCACCACGTGGCCACCAGTCGCCAGTCACCAGTCGCCACCGCGTGGCCACCTGTCACCAGTCGCCAGTCACCACCGCGTGGCCACCAGTCACCAGTCGCCACCACGTGGCCACCGGTCACCAGTCGCCACCACGTGGCCACCAGTCACCAGTCGCCACCACGTGGCCACCAGTCACCAGTCGCCAGTCGCCAGTCGCCACCGCGTGGCCACCTGTCACCAGTCGCCAGTCACCACCGCGTGGCCACCAGTCACCAGTCGCCACCACGTGGCCACCGGTCACCAGTCGCCACCACGTGGCCACCAGTCACCAGTCGCCACCACGTGGCCACCAGTCACCAGTCGCCAGTCGCCAGTCGCCACCGCGTGGCCACCAGTCACCAGTCGCCACCACGTGGCCACCGGTCACCAGTCGCCACCACGTGGCCACCAATCACCAGTCGCCAGTCGCCAGTCGCCACCACGTGGCCACCAATCACCAGTCGCCAGTCGCCAGTCGCCACCGCGTGGCCACCAGTCACCAGTCGCCACCACGTGGCCACCTGTCACCAGTCACCAGTCGCCACCACGTGGCCACCAGTCACCAGTCGCCACCACGTGGCCACCAGTCACCAGTCGCCAGTCGCCACCACGTGGCCACCAGTCACCAATCACCAGTCGCCACCACGTGGCCACCTGTCACCAGTCACCAGTCGCCACCACGTGGCCACCAGTCGCCACCGCGTGGCCACCTGTCACCAGTCACCAGTCGCCACCACGTGGCCACCAGTCACCAGTCGCCAGTCGCCAGTCGCCACCGCGTGGCCACCTGTCACCAGTCGCCAGTCACCACCGCGTGGCCACCAGTCACCAGTCGCCACCACGTGGCCACCGGTCACCAGTCGCCACCACGTGGCCACCAGTCACCAGTCGCCACCACGTGGCCACCAGTCACCAGTCGCCAGTCGCCACCGCGTGGCCACCAGTCACCAGTCGCCACCACGTGGCCACCGGTCACCAGTCGCCACCACGTGGCCACCAATCACCAGTCGCCAGTCGCCACCACGTGGCCACCAATCACCAGTCGCCAGTCGCCACCGCGTGGCCACCAGTCACCAGTCGCCACCACGTGGCCACCGGTCACCAGTCACCACCACGTGGCCACCAATCACCAGTCGCCAGTCGCCACCGCGTGGCCACCAGTCACCAGTCGCCAGTCACCAGTCGTCAGTCACCACCACGTGGCCACCGGTCACCAGTCGCCACCACGTGGCCACCAGTCACCAGTCGCCACCACGTGACCACCAGTCACCAGTCGCCAGTCGCCACCACGTGGCCACCAGTCGCCAGTCACCAGTCGCCAGTCGCCACCGCGTGGCCACCTGTCACCAGTCGCCAGTCACCACCGCGTGGCCACCAGTCACCAGTCGCCACCACGTGGCCACCGGTCACCAGTCGCCACCACGTGGCCACCAATCACCAGTCGCCAGTCGCCAGTCGCCACCACGTGGCCACCAGTCACCAGTCGCCACCACGTGGCCACCAGTCACCAGTCGCCACCACGTGGCCACCAGTCACCAGTCGCCAGTCGCCAGTCGCCACCGCGTGGCCACCAGTCACCAGTCGCCACCACGTGGCCACCGGTCACCAGTCGCCACCACATGGCCACCAATCACCAGTCGCCAGTCGCCAGTCGCCACCACGTGGCCACCAATCACCAGTCGCCACCGCGTGGCCACCAGTCACCAGTCGCCACCACGTGGCCACCGGTCACCAGTCACCACCACGTGGCCACCAATCACCAGTCGCCAGTCGCCAGTCGCCACCGCGTGGCCACCAGTCACCAGTCGCCACCACGTGGCCACCGGTCACCAGTCGCCACCACGTGGCCACCAGTCACCAGTCGCCAACACGTGGCCACCAGTCGCCAGTCGCCACCGCGTGGCCACCAGTCGCCAGTCGCCAGTCGCCACCACGTGGCCACCAGTCACCACCACGTGGCCACCAGTCACCAGTCGCCAACACGTGGCCACCAGTCACCAGTCGCCAGTCACCACCGCGTGGCCACCAGTCGCCAGTCACCACCGCGTGGCCACCAGTCGCCAGTCGCCACTGCGTAGCCACCAGTCACCAGTCACCACCACGTGGCCACCAGTCACCAGTCGCCACCACGTGGCCACCAGTCACCAGTCGCCACCGCGTGGCCACCAGTCACCAGTCGCCACCACGTGGCCACCAGTCACCAGTCGCCACCGCGTGGCCACCAGTCACCAGTCGCCAGTCGCCACCACGTGGCCACCAGTCACCAGTCGCCACCACGTGGCCACCAGTCACCAGTCGCCACCACGTGGCCACCAGTCACCAGTCGCCAGTCGCCAGTCGCCACCACGTGGCCACCAGTCACCAGTCGCCACCACGTGGCCACCAGTCACCAGTCGCCAGTCGCCAGTCGCCACCACGTGGCCACCAGTCACCAGTCGCCACCACGTGGCCACCAGTCACCAGTCGCCAGTCGCCAGTCGCCACCACGTGGCCACCAGTCACCAGTCGCCAGTCGCCACCACGTGGCCACCAGTCACCAGTCGCCACCGCGTGGCCACCAGTCACCAGTCGCCACCACGTGGCCACCAGTCACCAGTCGCCAGTCGCCAGTCGCCACCACGTGGCCACCAGTCACCAGTCGCCACCACGTGGCCACCAGTCACCAGTCGCCAGTCGCCAGTCGCCACCACGTGGCCACCAGTCACCAGTCGCCAGTCGCCACCACGTGGCCACCAGTCACCAGTCGCCACCGCGTGGCCACCAGTCACCAGTCGCCAGTCGCCACCACGTGGCCACCAGTCACCAGTCGCCACCACGTGGCCACCAATCACCAGTCGCCAGTCGCCAGTCACCACCACGTGGCCACCAGTCACCAGTCACCACCACGTGGCCACCAGTCACCAGTCGCCAGTCACCACCACGTGGCCACCAGTCACCAGTCGCCACCGCGTGGCCACCAGTCACCAGTCGCCAGTCGCCACCACGTGGCCACCAGTCACCAGTCGCCACCACGTGGCCACCAATCACCAGTCGCCAGTCGCCAGTCACCACCACGTGGCCACCAGTCACCAGTCACCACCACGTGGCCACCAGTCACCAGTCACCACCACGTGGCCACCAGTCACCAGTCGCCACCACGTGGCCACCAGTCACCAGTCGCCACCACGTGGCCACCAGTCACCAGTCGCCACCACGTGGCCACCAGTCACCAGTCGCCAGTCGCCACCACGTGGCCACCAGTCACCAGTCGCCACCAGTCACCAGTCGCCACTACGTGGCCACCAGTCACCAGTCACCACCACGTGGCCACCAGTCACCAGTCGCCACCACGTGGCCACCAGTCACCAGTCGCCACCGCGTGGCCACCAGTCACCAGTCGCCACCACGTGGCCACCAGTCACCAGTCGCCACCACGTGGCCACCAGTCGCCAGTCGCCACCGCGTGGCCACCAGTCACCAGTCACCACCACGTGGCCACCAGTCACCAGTCGCAACCGCGTCCACTGTCCACCTGTCACGACCGCGTCGCCTATCTGCCACCAGCCCCTCTCAGTGGCGCGGCAGTGACCCGACCCTGACCTGACACCGTGTCGTCGCGGACGATATCGTCTTCGCTGGGAAGGCGAAACTCGCCACCCCTGCTGCATGCAGGCATGCATGTATGATTTAAAATAGGACGGTGGGTGGGGTGAGGGGTGGGGGGTGGGGGACAAGCACACCAAGGATGTCTTTCTTTTCACTTCCACCTCATTGAAGGCAAAGCACTTCTTTCTTCGTTAATCTAGCTGGGAAAATTAATGTCTATGCATTCTCCGATAAGAGTATCATTAAAATGCATAGAGGTAGTCAGATAATAAGCATAAATGGACTCTTTACGTTTTACTATGCGCAAGACGTACTGGGCTTGTGCTGCCTGCTCCATCGACGATCACCGTCCTCTTCATTTAAGTGACCCACTGCACAGTTGCAGCACTTTTCAATCACAAGAGAATCACAGAATCACACTCCATTAAACTCGTATTTCGAACCCGTTGTTCTTGTGATATCCTTCAATGGCGCAGATGCAACTGCCACGTAGCAAACGGTCAATGTTGGCCAGCTAGCTGGAGGAAATCGTCTCGTAAGACGCCGGGCCGCCGTAATTAGCATGGGGACAACGCCAACGCATTGTTCGCATGTCGTTCCATCTTTGGACATGGCATGACGGGACGGCAAACTAGCTTAGTTATATCATGCAGACCAAAGCGAATCTATTTATCGCTATGAAAAAACGAATATATTCCGTTCGTATTTTGTGAATATCATGATCAGGAATATCATGAATATTATATGTGAACGTCATGAAAGTGCGATGATGCGATTAAAAATTAAAACCTGATTCCTTGAACATTCTTAAATTGAGCGATTCTGGCCTCAGGCATCTGCAGAAAATAGCGCTCAAACGACGTAAAATGTGCTGCTATTGTTCAACTGGAGAAAGCATAGTTTTTTTAAAACATTCATTTTCGACACAAACCAGTTTATTCCAATGTTCAATCAGCGCCGTAAAACTTCGCCATTTTCCCAACCAAATAAGTGCGGACGCTTGCACCTAAGTGCCGTCCCCAGCATCCACCCGCTAGGTCCAGATCTGGTATAAGCACGCAAAGAGAATAACTTGAACTTGAACAGACACACACGAATGTCTGTGCTATGAAAGGAAGGAGGCGGAAATAAGGATATCGAAAGCACGCGTAATTGGACAAGTTATTCATAATATATAAAATGCATACAATATAAATCACTGTTGGAACCCTCGGCATTGCCAAAGACCTTGACCAATTGACAGAATATTCATAAATCGTACCCGACCGTGCTTTTCACATCACGCAGGCTGCAAGTAATTCACGGTGCGCATAATTTCATAATATCGTAATATTTGTCCCTGTAGACGTTCCATGACAAGGAAACAACAAGCCAAAGCATTGCGAGCGAGATTAGTCCGTAATAAGTAGGTTAGAAATTCTGCATCCGCTTTACCGACGCTTCTTCGCAGGAAACGCAATATATAAAGCCTTTAAATATGGTGCTCTTTGTCAGGATGATTTGTTCGACAAATTGGGCGATAAAGTATGCACGTGAAACACTAAGTGCTTGTATGACATCATCATCGTAGGCAATTGAGTAATTATGCGGGGTATTAAAAAAATTGGAGCGCGGTCATTCATATCGCGCTTAACTGCTTCTTAACCAAACACATGGGACTTTTGTTTGCCGACTGCCAGGTGGAAGTCACAATGGAAATTATTACAAGCCAAATCATCCTCCATTTGCATGCCCAATAAGCCTTGGTTAAGTTTCCTATAACTCACCGCCATACACAATTATTTCGTCCATAAGGAAATGAAACACAGATTTATGCTAGCTAACAAGCAGGTCCCCACATATATCGGTTACACCAAATCTCTAGTATAAATTAGCCAGCGTGACTACTATTCCAGTGGCCGTGATCAGGCAGGCCAGGTGTTTGCCGGGCAATGAAGGGTAATGTTTGCCGTCGCAGAAACAGCTTGCACACGCGACACAGGGCACCTCGAAGTACTGAATACAAGGTCAGACATTTTTTTGAGTGTCCAGCATTTGCTATATTTCGGCTAGCACGAATTAGTTTCTCTGGACATTGGCAAATCTAGGATGGCAAAGTATAGTTGATGGATTTTTCCCATCCATTGGAAGAATTTATAGCAATATCTACTTCATGTACAGTAAATATGAGCATATATATATATATATATATATATATATATATATATATATATATATATATATATATATATATATATATATACATATATACCCATCCGGTTTTTAACAATCCACTGTCAATAAAAAACAAAATTCAGTTTTCGGACAGTGGTGTGAGCTTTCGCGTGCCCAGCACAGTAGCTTACACATTACACTTGTCAGATACAGCAATGCCACCAGGTGAGTGTTGTGCCGGCGCTAAGCACGTGGCAATGAGTTTGCGGCCAGGGTGTTCGCCGAGCACTCACGGCACCTATTCACCGGCTCCTGCCTGCTCGGCGCCGATACGGAGTGGACCGTGTGGCCGCCGCCTCGGACAGTGTCGGCCAATGCCGGACAATGCCGGACAATGTCGGACAATGCCGGACAATGCCGGACAATGCCGGACAATGTTGGACAATGCCGGACAATGCCGTGTCGGCCCATCACGACAATAGCCGCCGCCTGCCGCGGCTGCGCCGGCTTTCGTTAGCGCCGCGTCTGTGGCCGGCGCCCGTCGACTGGGGCTGCATAGCAAGTGCCCCCCCCCCACACACACCACCCCCCACCCCCCACCCCGCCCACATCACCCCCGCTGGCTCACGCACACAAGGTGTATACGAAGGGTAGCCGAGCGCGCCGCGGGGCGACTTCCGCCGACATTTGTGGCGATCGGGGGAGCTGGACGGACGGCGACGTGCAGCGTGACGGGGTGCTATCACGTGACGGGGTGCTATCACGTGACGGGGTGCTATCACGTGACGGGGTGCTATCACGTGACGGGGTGCTATCACGTGACGGGGTGCTATCACGTGGCGGGGTGCTATCACGTGACGGGGTGCTATCACGTGACGGGGTGCTATCACGCAACTGTGTGGCTCGGTAACGTTTCTTAGTGGGCTACCTGACGACCGCAGTTACACTGAAGGGTTCTCAGGATGCTTGGCGTGCTCAGGGTGTGCATGCGTCGTTGTTCAAACCAGGGAGACGTTGATGCACCAGTAGCCTATAAATGACGTCACTGCGATGAAAATTACCTGTAGTCACCGCTGCAGGCCAGGTAACGATAGACATTAGTGATTGTTTTGTCCAGAAGCAGCATGTCGAATGTGCCTACCGCTTCCCAAAACTACCCTCTACCAGAGTCTGCCAGATCTCACAGAGGGATTGATCAGCAGAACCAGCACCGAAGGTAGCTCAGCAGCAGTGCAAAATAAATTGGCGCGCAGAAACGATCCGAATATTAGTCTACTCCACACTACACTTATAATGTCGATGTAGTCAATGCAATATATTGCATGGATGTAATCATTGTAGCCATCTAGTGTGTCGTCCCCAATGAAAAGTAGCTGGAGTCGCGTGTTTTGATTCGTGGATTTCTGATACCATTATCGGTAGACACAGCCAGGGCACCACGGTATCATACCGCCAGGACACCAACTTAGGTGTTCTTAAGCTTAAGCAGGCTTTAGTAGTAAGGTGTTCAATAAGCAACCGTCCTGAGCTTTTTACCGGGAGAAGTGCAATATCCCTTTTTAGGAAAGCCGTCACTTCTGAAGAAAAACACTCGTGGAACACGGGATCGAGGCTCATGCATGACCATCGATTTCGTGTTCATCCAAGCCGCGATGCGCCTGCTTCTTTGTTTGTGGCTCACTGAAATAAACGAGCCTCCATGAAAAACAAAGCAAAACAAATCAATTTGACCTTCAGCTTGATTTCGGTGTGCAATGTCAGCAGTTCACCCTTCAACTGAGACCAGGAAAACTCGAGCTACGATTAAATCGCCCACCCGAGTATAACTTAAGGATTGAGGAGATTCTCCTTATTTCCATGGCGATTTCGACATCATGCTGCACTCCTTTCGACATCTCACACCTGGCTGGTTGGTTGGTTATTGGTTTTACGACACATCGACCATTGAGTCATGCAGCGTCGCCAATCTCTCACGCCGATTGGTCGCGGGCGAAGAGTAGCGACAGGTGATACTCGAACCCACAATCTTTCGATTGTGAGACGGGCAACTTACCCCTAGACTACTCCTCCCCTGACATCTCACACCTAACGATAAATCATTATTTTAACACTGAGACAATGACATGTGCAAAGGAACAACTTTAGAATGGGACTGCACACATTGCCTTTCACGTTTTAGCAGAGCCCTGGTCACGACACCGCGGGTAGGGCGGGTAGGGCTTATCAATATTATACCTCACGCCGACGAGTATCAAGTGCGCGCCGCCGCCAAATATGAACATGCTTATTATACACGCTTATATAAATTAGAGATACTTCGTTGATCCTTTCGCTGCTTCTAGTTGACATTCTCGGCTTAGATTTTGCTGACAATCTCTGATGCTGAAAATCATTTTAAGTTGGATTATGCTGAGTTAATGAATGAGATATTCCGTATTAGTTAATCGCGGCATCCAGAGGAGACATGATATGTTGCTGAAAAGTTCTCATACCCTTTGCATTTGTGTAGGCGAGGATATTCGTACAGGAAGTAGGTTGGTGAATATGGCAGAAATTGTGGTAGTTAAGCACGATACCCATTTCGTTACTTTCGACTCACTTCACGCTTGTCGTGTCATTACAAAGAAACGCTTCGTGACGAGAAATGTGGAATTACAGGTATTTAATATCGGAACAAGTCGCGCCGCGTTAAATGAAGCGTCACCGAGGCCGGGCAGCTTAACATTAGGAACGTTTCGATGCCTTCTCAAGTCGTGTCTCCAGTGAGAGCTTAGCTTATAATAAAATGGCACGTTTCAACGCACTCGACAATACTCGCAGCGAAGACGCAAACCAACACAATGGTTGGACATGACATCGACGTCGCTTCTCGCGTCGCATCTTCATCGTCTTCAGCCATTATGTCTGTGACGGCTGCTGATTCCCGCCACGTCACACACTCCCGCCACGCCACGTGCACCATCCGACCATTATGTGTGTGACGGCTGCTGACTCCCGCCACGTCACACACTCCCGCCACGCCACGTGTACCATCCGACCATTATGTGTGTGACGGCTGCTGACTCCCGCCACTCTGCACACTCCCGCCACACCACGTGTACCATCCGACCATTATGTGTGTGACGGCTGCTGACTCCCGCCACGTCACACACTCCCGCCACACCACGTGTACCACCTGACCATTATGTGTGTGACGGCTGCTGACTCCCGCCACGTCACACACTCCCGCCACACCACGTGCACCACCCGACCATTATGTGTGTGACGGCTGCTGACTCCCGCCACGTCACACACTCCCGCCACACCACGTGTACCATCCGACCATTATGTGTGTGCCGGCTGCTGACTCCCGCCACGTCACACACTCCCGCCACACCACGTGTACCATCCGACCGGTCTGACACCTGGTCCATCGCACACGGTCGGTAAACAGGTGCGTGGCCGTGACGAGATGCAACACCACTCGATGTGTTTCCTTCCTGGAACCGGCTCAATGACTGCACAAAGAAACGGCCTGACGATGATTTATGCAGCGGGGCGCGGGCGTCTGGCGCTCCCAATGACGTCACCGATGGCCAGCTCGCACTTGCAGCGGGGCGAGGCCGGAGCGCGCGCGCGCGGGGCCCGCACTGAGAACAATTTTGACTCTGAAATAGAGTGTCGCGTATCGTGATCAGCTTTTCCAATGCTATAAAGCCTGGTCTTGATGATGTGTTTACTCAGTGACACTATATAAACACCGCTACTATAAACGTGCCTGATCAAATGGGAGTCCGGATCAAATAATGGGAGTTTGTAAATCTTCTAGAAAGAAGTGCGATACACGCTTCTAATTCGGAACATAATTTCACCAGCGTTCGCGAAGTGTTCCAGCAGCGCAAAAGAAGAGCTTCGGAAATCACTGCGTAGACGCGTTTCATTGACGTGTATATGCCGAAGTTTATGCGGATCATTATGGTGTTCAAACACGACGCCAGGGGAAAAACGCGCGCCATTTTTTTATGTGCAGTCAAGATGCTGGCGGGATCAGAATGTAGTGCTCTGGATTAGATGAAGGTAAGTCCATATTTGCATGGGTATATCTAGTTGTGCTTAGCCATGTGCTAGTGCTGTTTTGTAGTGTTTTCTTATGACAAGTAATGCATTTTAAGAACATTAAATATGCAGTTGCCAAGACTATTGATAGAATGTGAGAAGTCTGCTCATCCTGTACTCAAGCCACCATTGCTGGTGGTTTGGACCTCAAACTGTATTGGATGAGTGGGAGATTTCAGGTTCATTACAACTAGTATGTTGCTGCCATGTTCGAAGAAAAAAATTGCTGAAGGAAATTTAGTTTTGTTCTTCAGAACAGAACATGATACAGAACAGTTATAGGTGTAGATGGGTGTGGCCGCATCCTAGAAATGGATGGGGGAGGTTAATCTGAAATTTTGGGAAACAATTTGACCCGAGTGTCTTTAAATGGGAAGATGAAAAGTATGTGAGTTTTTTCCAACTAATATGAGGCAGGGAACAGTGGAACATTTTTCCAAATTTGTAGGGGTGGAAAGGAGGATTGTCCCCAGTGCTCCCACTGGTTACATCCATGTATATGCCAGCACATTTGCCTTTGTCTACATAGCAGATATAAACTCTGATAATATTAACCTCACGTTGAATACAGTGCACAGACTTGGTTGCAATGGATGAATGACTGCTAATTCCCATGTCTTTCAAAAATAAATTGAGCTGCATTTCCGATGTTCCACTCCCTTGTTGGTGAACTGTCTTAACCTTATCCCGCTATGGTTAACGCTAATTTTGAACTGATGACATTTAATTGTATCATTTATTTTAAAGTTGAACATTTCCCTGAGATATCCCCTTGTTCCTGACAGACTTATATTTCAACTATTATACTATCAAACTATCAAACTATTATATTCAACAGATGTTTCGATGTTAAAGCATCTTCGTTGGTCTCTAAATAAATACGA
The DNA here is from genome assembly GCA_034440615.1 of Ashinkailepas kermadecensis. Taxonomy (NCBI): domain Eukaryota; kingdom Metazoa; phylum Arthropoda; class Thecostraca; family Neolepadidae; genus Ashinkailepas; species Ashinkailepas kermadecensis. The sequence goes on from JAOTOM010003984.1 coordinate 90,814, forward strand.
ATTCCCTTATTTAATTAGACACAGATGGTGTTGACACCGAAACTTCGTTGTCCAATAAATTATTTGTGCTATAACTTTGTTTTCATATCACATTATATATAATATATATATAAGATGCTTGAACATCAAAATACCTGTGCAATAAAATATTTTTGCTATAACCTTGCTTTCACCTCACATTATATATATATATATTTTATATATATATAAATATATATATATATATATATATATATTTTTTATATATATATATATATATATATATATATATATATATATATAATGTGTGAGCAGCGCACACTGCATCATATGGCTCATCAGTCTGATACCATTGAGTTGGATCTGAATCTATTCAAATTTCTGTCCGTCTGTTTGAGTTGTGAGTCAAATCATGCGTTGTGAGCTCTGAGTCTGAATTGAGTCAAATCAAATCATTTTGACCTGCACTGAATCATGAGTCGAATCAGATCTCAGGATCTATGAATCACATGTGAGTCGACTCAGAAAATTCGAGTCGAGAACAAGTCTGGTTCCTGACCATGGCCAAATTTAAAGACCTTGATGACATCTCCTCTCAGCCTTCTATATCAGAGTCGAAACATACTCAGAGATATCCCTGTTGGCTGTTCATGACCATCGCCAAATTTAAAGACTTCAACAAGATGTTCCCCCAGTATTCCATATTGCAAAACATTCAATTTCTTCAATATTTCCTTATATGTTAGGCTGCCTATATGCACTCACATGCATGTATTTATATGTACCATTGAACATTATTGGGTAAATTTTTGGGTTTTAAACATTTTTTTCCTTTTCAGAATATGATGTTTATGAATGTGACTAAGAAGATGCAACCACTCATTTTTGGTGCTGATGCTTACTTTTCAATTTGAACGATGACATCACATCAGTACCTCGTGATGACGTCATAGGCATGCACAGAGGATTTGACTGGCTAATGCTACAAATGGTTCACATACCTTAATGAGATGGTCGAAGTAGCTTAACCTAACCTAACCTCATGGTGCATTATATAAATTATAGCTAGGATAAACCAAGAGGTAAGCAAGTTAGGCTAGGTTGGGTTAGGTTAGGTTAGGTTAAGCTCCTTCGACCTTCTATAAATTATAGCTATGATAAACCGAGAGGTAAGCAGGTTAGGTTAGGTTATGTTAGGTTAGGCTAGGTTGGGTTAGGTTAGCTTAGGTTAAGCTACTTTGACCATCTTATTAAGGTATGTGAACCATTTGTAGCATCAGCCAGTCAAAGCCTCGGTGCCATACCTATGACATCATTACACCATACCAATGTGACATCATCATCCAAATTGAAAAGTAAGCATCACCACCGAAAATGATTGGTCACATCTTCTTAGTCATGTTCATAGACATCATATTCTGAAAAAGTATTCCCAATATTCCAAAAACACCTTTTATCAAAAATTTACCCATTATTGTTGCCCTCTTTAGCACCCTCTAAAAACCAACAATCTTTCATAACTAATGGACCAGTCTTCAACGTGGTATTCAAAACAAGGCCTGGCATACACACATTAAAGTTTCCTGAGATCTTTTTGTAGCAAGGCCTGCTCATCTTGCCCTCTAATTGTTCTAAACACTCGGATCATCAGAAGATTTCAGAACTACTGCGGATGCCAATTGACTGTTGGAAAACTTGTTTCCTGGTATCCAATAAATGTTGTGCTCCAAATGTTATACTCACATGTTTTCACAATGCAAACTAGGATATTTTTGCACAACTACTACTTGGCTTGCTGGCCTGCACTAGGTGGGTATATGGTAGTTATTGCTCCTGTTCAGGGTTGCTGTGGGGTACAAAATATCCATTCTTCCTAGTAAAAGTCCTGGAGTACATCTTCCTATATACCAGGAAGCATGAAGCTTGCCACCACTGGGCCATTTCAATGTTATTTACAAATGTAATGAACAATAGTGATCCCTGTACTGACCCCTGGGTGACTCCACAAAGAACATCTTGCAATGATGACTTATCAGAGGAATTCTGAATTTGCATTGCATCTTCCAGCATCATCACCAGGTTAAATCTACTAGTAAATAGAACCTTGAAAGGGAGTCGAGTGGATCAAGTCAAGACCATATCTCACAAAAATATATGTTGCATATGTATGAATGAAATCATAATCCTGCTGCTATGCTATCAGTTGCCATGCAAATATGACCTGCCTACATTATTTTCGTACCTGCCTACCAATAAGCCAAATTAAAGCAGGTTTTGACAAGATCTTGTGGTCAGGACAAATGGGTACTTAAGCCTAATGCTATGAAATGCAAGGTGATGCATTGTGGTAGGAAGAATTCAAAAGTGCACTACTAATTGAAAACTAATTAGACAAAGATACAGAAAAGATGAGTGCAGCCATTGCTGCACTCATCTGGGGTCCCTCTTGGTTGCACTCTGTGGACGCAATTAACTAATAGTGGTGCAGTTTCTTCCATGGCTGAGGTAGAGTGTGCAGCCACCAATCACCAAATTCATGCTCAGACCCCTACAACTATGCAAGAAATAGCACAAATTTTGAAAATAGTGATCAAATAGGTAGGCAGGTACCGACAGGGAAAGCCAATGCAGGAATTTTCATCCTTTGATAGGTTGGTACTCACTTGGCCCTCCCAAACACACTTCAGCACTCCCCCACCCCAATGATTTTGCAAACAGCAAAACTACAACGACAATGTACTGTCACTTGGGACAAGCTGAGACAAGATGAGAAGTTAAAAAGCAAAAGAGTCCCAATGTAATTTTTTTCTCTCAATATATTTTCATTCATAACAAATACCATGTTGTGGTACTGGTGCAACCCAAAAGATGACGTGATGAATGAATGATGCCAATCACCAAATCTATTTGAGTAAAAATCAAATTTCATTACTTTGCTTTTGGACCTCTCACTACAGTCTGCACAATCCCCTGCCCCCCTGCCCCCCGGCCACTGCTTCCCGACTGTTGTCTAGCTGTATTATTTTATGTAATCCAGAGATCACAAACACAGGAAAATAGGATTGTGCTGATATTCTGACATTGATCGAGGTCCGGTCCAGCATCCAATCTTGTGGGTACATACATAGAGGAGGGTGGGGCGGGCAAAACCCTGTTTTTTCTCGAATTTTGGACTCACCTATGTTCAAAACAGGCATTTGGCATTACGGGACGGGGGGGGGGGCATGGCCTTGATGTCCCCCTTAGACCCGCCCTTGGCATTTGCTGTGCTGCTTTGTTTCAGGACTTACGAGTTACGGCCGGGGCACCTTGCAAGCAGTATAGTTCAGTGTTATGGTCGAGTAGGCCATAAAACACTCGTTATGCTTCAATGCGAAAGATATTCATCAGCATTCTCACCCTTTTCTCTTTGTTCCCACGTTCCAGAAGTTTACACATATTTGCACATTGATTATTCGTACCTATACATACTTGTGCACTTTTGTGATTATTAAATTGCACCATTTCGCACACCAGACCACGTTGCTAATGTAAAAGAATATTACATGTTGAATGCATTTTCATGCTGTCTTTTATCTTTCAGATAAGGCTGCGTCAACCCTGACATGGATGCTGGGTGACGGAGGCAAGGTGTTTGCGACGGAGGAGGTTCCGTGGGCGTCGGTGCAGGACGGCATGACGGTAATGATTGAGGACATATCCGTCCCGACTGCTGATGATGAGACTGAAGCCTTCCTGATATGGAGTGTCGGCATGTCTTTGCTCAGAAATACGTACCGACCCGGGAGACAGCAATTTTCATTGACAAGCATGTTCTACAAGCAGAGGGAAAAGAGTGCCGCGAGTCTCGGAGGTCGAAGGACTTTGCCGCGCGACTGTTGGCCTCCAGGACGAAGGAGTAAACTGGTGGAGGTCTGATAATGAGCACGGACGATGGTTGACTTCATGCCTTACTCGCAACGAGTACAGTCCAGAGTCGTGAAGAATGCGTTTGTCGCAATCGCTAAGCCTAATTACCAGATAATTTATGCCAAACGATTGGTGTGCCTGCGTCAAGTGCCCATTTGTTTTACCTGATCCGTGTACCTGATTTTACATGATGTATGCCATGACTATGCCCTGACTGCGTGAAACCTCATTGACTGATTATTGTGTTAGTTAGATTGGTCAGATGGATACATACAACTTCTTAATCAGGTACATAGGGTGACCGGTGATCACGTTGCCAATGAAACGTTCCCTTTAACTGCTAGAGGATGTTTCATTGGCTGCGTGATCAGTGATTCCCGTATGTGCCTGATCAAGAAGTGCTATGCAGTCTGTAGGCCTAATTGATGATTCATGATTGTCAGCGCAATCACAAACGTTCATGGTTCTGTTTTTTCTTTATTTACTACTTCTAGAAGCGGATTCCTTTGTCACGTATTCGCGAGAAATGATTTCATTTAACTGCTGCCCATACACTTCTTAATGTATTTTCGGCACTAGCTTATATTTTCAATTCATGCTAGTTTACATAAAACGACAGCTAAATGTATCATAGTTCATGCCAAAGCAGTTGGTAAATGGAATCACTAAGCGTCTACATCGGATCACAACTGGCCAAATGGGGCGTCTATGGTCATGAGTGACTGGAGACCTGAATGTTGTGTGATCATTTAATACACACTAAATTTGTTACTACATGCCTTTTCATCGTCAGCGTGGTTGAATATTCTGGAGATGTTTTTTTTTATATATTCCTTTCAATGTGCAGAAAACGTGCTTCCATACCAGCTGCAAACACCGGTGTGATAACCGTGCAACCAACGGGTGTAACCGGTATTACGGTATAATATACCTAGTGTTTTGGGGTAGTCTACACATACGGCATGGACACTGCAGAGTTTTTAGCTGGTAAAAGCCATATTTCATCCCGTTCAATGCCGCGTAGATGGCGAGTTTCGGAACACCTTCATAACTCGACAGTGTTGTGACAGTGTTTAAAGCGGATCCGATCCGGGTCATCTGAGTGTTAAAGGGGTATTTCCAAGCGTACAGATGTATTTTGCCCGTGTCTTACTAGCGTAAGCACAGTGTAACAGTGCCCAGAGATCCGTTTTTCCAGTCTTCTAGGGTTGGACAAATGGAACATGAAGTTTTTCAGTGCTTTGAGGGTGTCATTTTTTCTTTCAGTGCGGCCGGTCGGAAGCGGACAGTGTGTCCGGTGCGCGTGAGCCACGCGTTCGACGACGGTCGACCGCGCGGCGCCGGCGGCGGTGGCGGGCGCGTCCGCCGCGCCGTCTCTCGGCCTGACCCGGCCAAACAAATAGGGTCGCGCCTGCAAAATAAACACACACACACACACACGCTCGTCCGCACCCACCTTGGTGCCGAGCGGCCAGGGCGTGCACCACACTGAGCCGCCGTCCAGGCCGCGCCCGGCCGACTCACCTTTTCCGGATATTTCCGTCGGCCGTGCACGCAGATCAGGAACAGGAACAGCGTGCCGATCAGCTGGAGTGCCCTGCGGCCGGGAGGGGAGACACGCGTCAGGTCACGTGACCGGCGGCGGGCTGGTCGCCAGCTCCATCGATTACGCGGCCACAACAGACGACGGCGATTGCCAGGTGCGAGGAAACGCACTTCAAATTCGCCGACGCGCACTCTATCTTTCGGCGGCGGCGCGCCAGGTGGCCACGCCGACGTCGGCAGCAGGTCGTCGGCGCCGCCGCCGACCAGCAGCGGGTCGCTCGGCGGCGGCGCGGACGTCCCGACGCCGGAGCTCTCCACCGCCGCCTGCACGGTGCAGGTGTGGCCATGGATGAACTTTTCACATTGTGAATGGACCCTACCCATGCCATTTTGGACTATATTTCGCTTTTTGGACGTTATGATCCTTGGATGTTGTGAGCTTTGGACGTTATGAACCTTGATAGTAAATGGACCTTGGACGTTATCAACGCTCCGCGCCATGGACACGGCTTGCGTGGCGACTTACATCAGTACTGCGCCTGTAATTAACCTTCCTCGGCGGTGGCACATGGTTGAGGCATAAACAGCAGTGAACGCTCTAGTCTGCAGAAATGCAGGCCGCTGGCACCCCGGCCGCGCTATAAATAGCAGATTAGTCGGTTATTTGGGTCTTCGCATGCGCCGACTAGCGCAAGGTCAATTAGCGCCCATCGATTACGCGGCCACAACAGACGTCTCAGTTACAGGGTGAACCGCTGAATTTGCACTTTGAAATTAAGCTGAAGGTCAAATTTATTTGTTTTGTTTGTTATAGCAATTAGTTGCTCAAAGCGTGACTATGCCATGTCAACCGTGACTGGTAGCATGTGTAATAGCAGCGTTTACAGCGTTACATGATTGTAGTAGGTGATGCGCCTTAAAAACCAGATAACTAACCAACGAAGACGGGCATCAACCGGAACTCCTCGTGATTCACCGGAGTACTGCGGGAGTATCATCGGACAATTTCGGGAGTATTGCGGGAGTATAGCTGGAGTATTCTAGGAGTATCGCTGGAGTGCTGTAGCAGTATCGCTCGAGTACTGCAGGAGAATCACCCAAACATTGCAGGGGTATCGACGGAGTATCACGGGAGTGTTGCCGGAGTGGTGGTAGTGCGAGCAGTCGCGGACGGGTCTGATTTCGGCGTTGCACCGCGGGTGCGGGGCTGGTCGCTGGCCGATGACCAGTCGGCCCGGCGGGGCATCAGTCGGCGGCCAGCGCAGCTCAATGTCGGCCGGCCGCCGCCGTCGACCGGCGCGACGTGTTGACTTCTGCGTGTGAGTTGAGATGCGATCCGTCAGCGCCCGTTCGGCGGCTATTTCCAACGGCCGGCTCGGCTGTATATTATGCCAGCCGGGCGTGGTGAAAGGCTATACGGCTGGCCGACGCGCCACAGAATATTATTGGCGGCGGTGGCGGCGGGCGCGCGGTCCTGTTTGCCGAGCGCGGTCGACCGAATTAAAGCAAAACACGCGCGCCGGCGCGCGCTATTTTCAAAACGTGTCAATCTGGCGCGCGTGACTGAGGCGCGCCGACGCCGGTGCGCCGTGCGGGTCGACACCGTCACCTGAGGTCACGCGCGACTCACGCTCCGCCGCCGACATAAACAGTGGGCAGTCGCGCGGCACACCAGACAGACAGACGGAGAGGTGTCGCTGTGTTGACTGGCAGGCGTTATCTCCGACAGATGGAGCTGATTGGTTGCAGTGATGTAGTGCAGTGATGTAGTGATGTAGTGATGACCTCCGGCACGGTCTGCTGACCACTGGATGGCTATAAGATGAAGGGGGTAGTAGTTCACACAATGTATACATACATGCATGTATATATATATATATATATATATATATATATATATATATATATATATATATATATATATATATATATATATGTGTGTGTGTGTGTGTGTGTGTATGTATGTATATACGTATCATGATGTGGTGATGATAGTAGGATGTGCTGGTGAATTTGTTGTGCCATGAATTTCGTGGAAAACGAAGCTGCTTATCATCCTCTATCGTTTGGCTGTTGTGTGCTGAATAATGCGTATGGATTATGCATGTCTATGATGCCTATAAATGGCTATGCCGAAAAGCTTACATGGTTAAAAATATAATCATCATGCAATTTGCATATACAACCTATTAATGATAAAGATTGCCTCCAACGGCAGCATTATGTCACTTAGCATTGGTATTGACTGCTGACAATAGGTGTGAAATAACGGTTGATTCCCACCTGTGACGTACAAGTATAGGACTCCCACTGTAAGGCATAATTTTCCCTGACAGACAAGTGTAACTCAATAACTGTGAGAGAGATCAATTATATCTGACGAAAGTACAATCACTGACAAACAAGTACAGCTCATGAGGATTTGACAGATAAATCTGACCGCGAAGGAACGGGTTTGACCTTCGGACGATGGGCGTGACTTGTAGCCGTTTATGTGTGATAATAGATACGAACACCGGAACTGGTAGATGCTGGGGGGGGGATGCGAGGGGCCATCTGGATGCTGGAGTAAACAACATATTTCCGCAGAGAGGGGCAACTTTTGTCAGCTTAACCCCCTTCGGCCGATGAAATGCCCAGATCCACCAGTATAGAGCGAAGCCAGCTGTAGTGTGAACAGCGAACTCAGTCATCGGCTTGCCAACATTTCCAGCGCTAATGTTGTTTCCAGCATTAATGTTGCGCTACGCTAACACATGAACCGATCTGGTTCAGCGGTGTTGTAATACTACTCGGCGGCGTCATATTGATACGCGAAATTCATGTGCATCTTCCGCCCATACATTCTGGATTCGGCTGCTGCCAAGGCTGTAATTACGCCCCGTTGTGGCCCGCGTTGATAACGTTATGCTACATTTTGCTCGAGATGATCTCGTCTTACGAACACATTACATGCGCCTCAGCGTCGGCGCAGCTGATGGCAGCCGACGTCACCAACTACGGCTGCCATCACCAATTACGCCATTACGTATCACTATTTATGAGATGGAATGTGCTGGTCGTGCATTGGCTGCGATAAGGCTTCATATCACTAACCGTGCGGCGCAGCTGATGGATGGGTATTGGTCGACCCACAGGAAACGCTGCGCATCAGTTCAATCAGACACTGGGACAAGTCGCGGCCCGGTGTTACTGCCCACGGCCACACGCATACCACGTGTCCTGCTCAGCTGTGTCGTCATAAATATTCTGCAATTATGTATGTTTTTATATCCTGTTCCACGTCGTCGAAACATCCAAACTATTACCAACTCCGAATGGAATGTTGGTTTTAGCTGTAGGTCATATCGTTTATTTCTTTTATCAATTTTCGCTTCAATTTATCAGCTGTCATATTTTGCATTTATGTTCATCAAACACGAGGACATGCTTCGCTAGAGAAGTTAAACAAGACATTGATATACTGCGGGGCGTGCCGACCAGCACTCGATAAATCACTGTCTTGACACACACACACACACACACACACATACGCCTCTACACTCACACCTACACGCACACACACATACGCCTCTACACTCACACCTACACACACACACATACACACATCCATACACACACCACATACCTACATACACACATACTCACACCACACACACACATACACCTACACACCCTAAAACTGCAATGATAACCGCGTGTCTCAATCGTCCTCTTTTGTGCGCCGCTTTTGTGTGCATTGCCGTTGCAGACCCAGACCTGGTTGAGCGGACCGCTCGTGTGGTCAGCGCGGGAGCACGGCGCGCCACCGTCCAGCTGCAAGATAACGCCGATGGGCGACATGGGCCGCATCACGTGCGACACGGGCCCGACACGGGGGGGGGGCCGCACCGCACGTCTGCAGATTACGAGCGACGAGCGGTGAAATATACACAACAGAACACGGCCGGCTGACAAACCGCCAGCCGGCGCCGCGACAGCGGCCGTGCCGGGGCGCGCCGCTATCGCCGCAATTAGTGCGCGCACAACGAGGCGCTCACATGCCGCGCGCCGCCCAGATGACTGACGCCGGGGGTCGGTATCGCGCGTCGGCGATACCTCGCCGGTGACACCTTGTCGGCGACACCTTGTCGGCGACACCTCGCCGGCGACACCTTGTCGGCGACACCTCGCCGGCGACACTGCTTGGCCGCCGCCGACCACTTCAGCGGCGGCCGGGTCAACACGGCCGACACGTGTTTCGTGTCGGCCGGCCAGCGCTCGTCCGTTCGCACGCGGCCGCCGATGGTGGCCAGATTAGGCGGCGGCGCGCGCCGCCGAGCACAGACCCGATCGTTGATCGCTGTTAGGCCGTCAACACGGGCGGCGGCAAGCAAACGGCCGCCGCCCAGCCTTGGCACGGCGACCGCCCTCCCCGGGGGCCGGTGTGACACGGCTGGTCGACGCGAGGTCGGTGGCCACGGCGCGCTGATACCCCCCCCTCCTCTCCTCTCCCCGCCACCACTCCCTCTCCGGCCGATGACAGGTGATGGTCGGACCGCCGGGCTGCCGAGCGGCGGTGAGAAGAGAAGGCGTGCCGCTACTGCCCGGCCAGCGCCGGGGTGGTGGAGTCCATGCTCGACGACGAGACAAACTCGACGAACTCGACGAACCCGAAGAACCCGACGAACCCGAAGAACGAGACGAATGAGGGCGAGCCACGTTCTGCTGGCGCGAGCCGCGGTGCGGCGAGGCGGGCAGCGGCGGAGCCGACCGGAAACCACCGGCCGCCCTGTGGCCCCGCCCCCGGCTCAGCTGACGCGGCACGCCGGCACGCCCCCCCCACCCCGCCCCTCCCCGCGCGCGGTGCGTGGGTGGCGCCCGCCGCGCGCGCGCGCGCGCGCCATTTCCGAGATTGGCGGGTTATTTCGGCGCTGGCGGCGGCGGCGGCGGCGGCCGGGTCACGCGCCCGATCGGTGTGTCGGATCGAGTGCCGCTGCGGGCTGCAGCCGAGCTTTACCGGCTCTAAACGCCGCAGTAAATCAAGTCGCATCCGGTGGCGAGCTGCCGCGCCGCCGCCGCCGCCGCCGCCACCACCGTCCGAGGCCGGTACCGAACGTGTCTGACAAGGCGTCGGGTCGACGTGCAACTGCCGCCTCCCCCGACAGATCCAACACGTTCCGTTTCGGCCGTGACCCAGAGAGGCCACACGCCTGTTGGCGTTCGGAGGATTTCGTGCGGGTCTGTTCGTCCCGTCCGAGGCACCAGTGTCGGCAGCTGCTACTCGGGTCTGTTCGTCCCGTCCGATGCACCAGTGTCGGTAGCTGCTACTCGGGTCTGTTCGTCCCGTCCGAGGCACCAGTGTCGGTAGCTGCTACTCGGGTCTGTTCGTCCCGTCCGAGGCACCAGTGTCGGTAGCTGCTACTCGGGTCTGTTCGTCCCGTCCGAGGCACCAGTGTCGGTAGCTGCTACTCGGGTCTGTTCGTCCCGTCCGAGGCACCAGTGTCGGTAGCTGCTACTGTTCGTCCCGTCCGAGGCACCAGTGTCGGTAGCTGCTACTCGGGTCTGTTCGTCCCGTCCGAGGCACCAGTGTCGGCAGCTGCTACTCGGGTCTGTTCGTCCCGTCCGAGGCACCAGTGTCGGCAGCTGCTACTCGGCGGCGTCACGTCACGCTCACTTCCTTCTGCCGGTGGCATTCGTGCTGCAACGGTGGTCCCTGCCACGTCCTAATTTACGTTCAATTTGGTATAAAGCTGGCACCTCACCAGACCGAAAGTTCGAGAGGATTGCTTCTCAGGCGCATCATGCTCCACCAACACCATGCTCGTCGCAGTCCCAGTGGCGTGCATCTACCGTGAATACTCTAGGAGACGCGCAGATCCGAACGCGTGACTCCGGCACCGCTTCCGCCCGACGACCGGTCAGGTCAGGTCAGGTCATTCAGAGAGCAGAGAACAGAGAGCTACCCATGTCACGCGGCGACCCCAGCACCGCCCTCCCCCCCTTCGTGATCCCAGCGAGCCCGGTGACCCGCCGCCGGCCGCCGAGCAGAACACGCCCGACTCGTGGGCGGCGCGGCGCGCGTCCTTGACCGCGCGACCGCCGGGCGTGAGCCGACATCCGACTAGCGTTGATGCCGTGACGTCACCGCCGCGCGGGTATTTGTTGTTGGTGCCGCCGGTCGGCCTGCCGGCGCGCCGAGTTCGCCGACGCCGGCGCCGATACCTAGCGGCACGACCGTTGACAGCGCCGCCGGCGGCGGCGTTTGGCACCAGCCGCCCGTGCTCCCTCCTCGCTTCTGAGGCTCCGCTGGTGCCTGACACCACACTGACATGGTGTCCCTCAGGGATTCCTGGTCGGTCCCTTGCTCTTTGGCATCTTCACGAATGACTTGCCTGCGTTCCCCCTTACGAACGTCTAGTATGTTATGCTGATGACACCCATCTGCTAGACTCTGCACATCCTGATGACCTCTACCCGTTCTTAAATCCCGGCAGGAGAATACCATCCTTGCTATTCAGTCCTGCTTCACCGCCAACTCCCTGAAGATGAACCCCACCAAAACTGCCCTACTCCTTGTATGCACGGCCCAATCCCTCAAGAAAGCCACATACTACCACCTCAACATTAGCAGTCACGTGCTAACCCCCTCGCCATTCGTGAATATGCTGGGAGTCATCATCGACCGTACCCTATCATGGGAGGAGCACGTACCCCACGTTGTCAAAACGTGCAACTCCATTTTGTTCTGTCTCCACAAAATCCGTCACCATCTCACACCCGAAGCACGCAAACTCCTGATTCAGGCTCACGTCTTCCCACACATCCTATACTGCCTCACCGTCTGGGGCGGGGCTGCCCAATGTCACCTCGGAGAGTGCAGAAGACAATTAATGTCGGGGCTCGGATCGTCTCTGGGGCTCGCCGTCGCGATTACATATTGCCGACAGTGGCAACGTGAGCTGACGTAGTGTCCGTGACCTCGTCACCCACCGCGACAACATCGCCGTGTTTAGAGCCCTGAATGATCCGTGGGCCCTGAATGATCCGCGGGCCCCTGAATGATCCTCGTTTTCTGCTCAGACGGCGCGCCGGCTGAACAGAAACGGAACAGAGAACGACATCCGACCGCCACGGCGCTCGGATGTCTCCCGGCGCTCCACCCGTGCGACGGTGGCTGGGGCGCTGGAGCCACCGCCTTTCCGCCTCAGCATCTCACGCAGAGCTTTCTCCTTCCGGGCAGCCTCGTCCTGGAACCTACTGCCGCCGGCCACTTCCGCTTCTCGGACACGGGGCGAGTTTGTCACGACTCTTAACGACGTCTTTTAAAATTACATCACGTGTTCGGTGTTTTATATGTATGCTGTTGTTTTACTGCTTCCATTTTTGCTCATGTTTGTGAAGTGTTATCTGTATCTGACTGTAATCTGACTCAAACCAAATATTAATCCATTGTATGAAATTGGTTTGTTAAACTCGCAAATACAAGGATATGCTGGCACACCGATCGCCGCGGTCTGCCAGTCGGCTTCCGCAGTTACGTCGTCGTCGTCGTCGTCGTCGTCAGTTACGTGGAGTGCGGAGGCGCTGCAGGAGGGGATGATGGGAGGTCTGCAGAGGTCATATGGCCGAGGATGATATTTGACCATTGAGCTGGGAAGTTATTTGAGCTTCAAATAGCGTCAAGTGTACTGTACTTGCATGGCTTACCATGGCTCACTGGGAATAGAGGCTAATTATAATCGTAGTGGAAAACATGGTATGTAATTGATAATAAACACAGCGGACCTTGCGAAAGGCGAAAAAGCAAACTGCACTTATTATCGCTCTCCTCGATCACTGGACACGTTTCTGACGAGCTTCCCGCATTGCAACGATTCCGCGTTCCACGCAGACGACTGGAATCCCCCGTCCCGTCCCCGTCTCTAGGAGGAGGGGGGGGGGAGGGGCGACACTGGCCGCGCCGCCGACAGCCTCCTCCCCTCCAGCGCGCCCGTCCATTGCTGACCTGTCGGCGGCGCGTGAATGGGGGCCAGATTTGTGGCAGCGGCGGCTGTGTGTGGCGGCCAACACCTCGGCAGCCGCCGCCGGCCGGCGACGCGCCGACAGACGTGTGAATCGGCCCGGCTCGGGCGACACGCTGAGAGGGCCGACGCCCCCGGTGGCGGCGGCACCGCGGGGGACCGACGCTCCCTGTGTGGTCGGCCGGACGTGTGTGGAGACGGCGGCTACCTTGGTCCCGAGGTGTGTGGAGACGGCGGCTACCTAACTGGTCCCGAGGCGGACGTCACCTAGAGCGCTGTCCTGTCAATCCAACGGCGCACCCAGCCGGCCAGGAACTTCGCTGCTGGCCTGGCGGCAGTGGCCGGCAGCGTGGCTGGAGGGCGATTCGCGCATTTCGCTGCCGTGACGACATCAGACATTGTTGCACGAACAAACTGCAAATAAAGCATCACGAAACGGTACTCAAGCCTGAAATGGAAAGTGCACTGATACACGGAGCGCTATGTCTGTGTCGCTGCGGCAAGTGAATGCACGCGTGCAGATGCAATCGTTGATATTGTTCCGCAAGTTGGTGTCCAATGAGGTACGCTGCTTTTATTGATGCAATCTGTTCACTTTTATAAAAAATCGCGTTGCAGTCACGACTCCGTCTGCACGGACGAAAAACGTTCCATTTGGGCACGCTTGGATTGCAGCAGTACTTCTTTTGCTTCGGCAGATCATAAATGTATTGAAATTACTCATTTCGCGACAAATCCCGATACGTGTTTTCGATTAAGGCGTCGATACTCCCTTCAGAAGTTAGTTAAGACTTTGCCGATCTGATTCTCTGGACGAAGAGACAGCGAAAGAATTAGCCATACAAATTACCTGCCTGTGTATATGTGGCTACTGGAAAACCTAGGTATCAAAGGTTAGCAGGACCTGTGGATATGCCCCGGGCTTCAACAAGGATTCCTCGAGATACGGGACAGTTTTGTACTGCTAAACTTTAACTTGACCAATTACACCTTGGTTTACCAGATGCACATATTCATTGCATTACATCCTGGATCTCCTAATGAATTGGAACTCAATAAAACATGCGTGTTGAAGACATACCGACGTCAATTGAAATGTAATGCAAGAATTGTGCGTGTTTCAACCTAAATCGAGGGATCGCGGTAGCTCAGTCGGTAGGACGATCGACTGTTGGTCGTAAGATTGTGTGTTCGAATCCCTCAACCGACGGGGTTTTCGAATCGACCGACGACCAGTCCGCGTGATAGGTTGGCGACGCTGGATGGCCTAGCAGTCGAATGCGTCGTTAAAAAAAAACAAATAAAAGGTTTAAACGAAATCGGGCCTCAATGACATTATTAATGACTCATAGAATGCTGGTGACAATAACTGCACCAACCTGAATAAAAAATAGATGAGGCGAAGAAACATACCATAAAACAGAGCATACGGTTTCCATCAAAACCGGACCTTGGGGTGTTGGCATATTTAATTTGAATTGTTAACATTCCAAAGCAAATATTAAATGCGGTGAACACTTATGAACGTAATCGTTTCCTCAGAAAGTCGCCCATTCTGCAAACGAAAGATTCAAATCAATTTTCTTGGTTCAATTGAGAGGCAGACCCGTTTTGTTCGGCACAAATACTTCATGCTACTGGACACAATTGAGAGGGAGGATCGTTATGGTTGGCACAAATATTTCATGCTATTGAACACAATTGAGAGGCAGACAAGTTATGGTTGGCACAAATGTTTCATGCTATTAGACACAAATCAGATGGAGACACGTTATGGTTAGCACAAATGTTTCATGCTATTAGACACAAATCAGATGGACACGTTATGGTTAGCACAAATGTTTCACTCTATTAGACACACATGAGATGGAGACACGTTATGGTTGGCACACATGTTTCATGGTATTGGACCCAATTGCACGAAATGCCGGCAACATCATTGCATATCAACGCCGCGACTGTGCCAGAACCAACTGCAGACTACAATTCGGATACTACGTGTCGTACATGTCAGCTCAGCTACCGCAGCGTTGCTTGCCTGTGTGTGTGTGTGTGTGTGTGTGTGTGTGTGTGTGTGTGTGTGTGTGTGTGTGAGTGGACACTCCGAATACCCATTAAGTGCGAGGGAACGGCGGTGACAGCTGCGCGGGCCTGTGCAGTTTACCACGTGATCAAACTCGACCCCACCACCGTTGATCAGACGCAAGCGAATACAGCAATTCGAACGTACAATCCCCGGTACCAGGGGGGGTCGGTGCTGCAGTCACGAACGCTGTCAGCGAGCGCTGGACTTAAATGTCGGTTGACTGTTGGTGTATGCATCTCGTTTCGTCACTATTATCCGTTTTACTATCGGTTTCAAGCAGCACGTCTTTCTTGAACGATGCCATGCATCTAGTGCACGTGCAATATTCTCTACACGGCAAAGTGCAGTTTAAGGACGGTGCAGATGGTCATCGTTTGCTAACCCCGCCAAATAGCCGTCATAATGCCTGCATTTGGCGAGTAGTATCACCAAGTAAGTGCACAATGCATTGACAGCTCCTCTTAGATGGAGCGCTCTCTCTTGCCATTAGCGTTATTGATAGCTAGCGAGGAACCTCGCAACACCCGACTCTCCAATTGTAATGAAGCTCTCCGACTATGTCGCACACGTCGAGCTGACCCCTGATAAAACCTGGGGGTCAGGGGTCACGCGACGGCCGCGAGACCACGGCCCCACACGCCGGGGCCACACCAGTCAGAGGAGGACACTCAACAACGACGGCCGGGAAACTACGACCCCACACACCGGGGCCACACCAGCCAGAGGAGGACACTCAACAACGACGGCCGGGAGACTACGACCCCACACACCGGGGCCACACCAATCAGAGGAGGACACTCAACAACGACGGACCGGGGACTACGACCCCACACCGACCACACCAGCCAGAGGAGGAACACAACGAGCCGGGAGACTACGACCCCACACACCGGGGCCACACCAGCCAGAGGAGGACACTCAACAACGACGGCCGGGAGACTACGACCCCACACACCGGGGCCACACCAATCAGAGGAGGACACTCAACAACGACGGCCGGGAGACTACGACCCCACACGCCGGGGCCACACCAGCCAGAGGAGGACACTCAACAACGACGGCCGGGAAACTACGACCCCACACACCGGGGCCACACCAGCCAGAGGAGGACACTCAACAACGGTGCTGTGACGTCTGGCATGGATAAACTAATGCACAGAATACAGACGCACATTCAGATACATACATACACACACACATGTATATATATATGTATGTATGTATGTATGCATGTTGATGTATATGAGCATGTGCATGTGTGTGTGTTCATGCATGTGCATGTAGTTTTAAGCAAAACATGCTTCCTCCCTGAACAACTTGCGAAAAATGAAAAGCCAAATGATGCTGGGTACTCAGGGACACACTTAGCATAGCTGCTCTTCAGATCCATCATTTCGAGTGCCAAATGTATGGCGGCCAAATTAGAGGTCCAATGACGCCGCCATAAATAATTTGCTGTTCCTTGTGATATGTCGCAGAACACCAAAAATGACACGACGTGATCGGTGAGTTGTGCAATTGTTTCTGTCGGCTGCCACACTACAGTGATAAATCGGTGGCGTAGCCCAAACCACTGCCGCATCATCGGCAACAGACGCTCAGACTCGTGCTCATGTTCACGACCAACCGTCGCAAACAACGAGAATGAGAAGCGAAAACATTCCGGGAACTGTATGTGAACATGGTACCAATATTGCTGAGGGTGTCTGCACTTCAACTCTGCGCAAGCACACTGTGCATTAAGCTGAGGGGAGGGAGGATTATGTCGGTAGCAAATGGCCTCGCAGACTTTTACACCATAATTTAGCGTAACTGTTCGTCGGCGGACGCCACTCAACTTGGCTCGTAGCGTCTAGACTCAGACTGAGAGCAGCTTCTTTATCACCACAGCTTATCAGCGCCGTGTGACACTCGGCAGTAATAATTACACAGCTCGCTGACATCTCGTGATTTCTGGTGCTCTGTCGCTTACGAGGGATGAACTTAGATGAACGATACATATTGCTCGTCGTCATTAACTGCCACTACATCACAGGCGCAATCAAGAGCGGCGAAATATCGTGTGACCAGGGGGAGGGGCCAGACTCATCGTAGGCTCAATATTTAACATGCAACGCAATAGGGTTAGTGCCGAAACTCAAAGATATAGGAAGACAGCTGCCCTCTGCTTCATCCTTTAATCTGCTACCGCTGTGAGCAAACGCAGAACATTATTTACCAGCGAAGGGGTGTGCGAAAACTGGAGCGTTTAACACATGCAATGTTTAGTTTCGTGATCGGCTTCGCTTCTTGGCATTCTGCGGATTTCTACCCCTTAAACTAAAACATGTGTGATGAAACACGTCACCCATGATCGCACTTCATGCTGCGAAATGTTCAGCTACCCATCCACCACACCTGCACAACATCTTGTTCCGAGAGGCCTCGATCACGCGGTCCCTAGTGAGGTTTGCAATATTGCTGACTGGTCACTGGTTTCGTGGTTCTCCTCTACCAACATTATTCCCAGTAGTGATTTCACAAATCATTATTGTTACAACATCGAGGAGGGATGTGTGTGTGTGGGGGGGGGGGTGATGCTTGTCCCTCTGACGATGAGATGCAACTTTGAGAAGGAAGTCAGAGAATGTGTGCGACGGTAGGCAATATAACACTAGTCGGTGGTAAAGAATTTCCTACCCGAGCAGCGCGAGGGTAGGACATTCGCTTCATCTAACCGACAGTATACATCTTCGTAAGCTGGATCGAGAGATGAGGAAAATTGCATGATGTAGGTCCTTGCTTGAACGTTCAGAACTACTTGGAACACCCCCCCCCATTCTTTTGGCCGACGTTCCAGGTCAGGAAAAACTTCGGCAATGTCGGACACAGTCAGTCTCGGTGTTTCACCGTATTTTTCGGATTCCGGTCGCAAAGCAAATACAATTTCATGCTTCAATATCAATGACATACCAATGGGAGACAGCTTGAAACAATGACACATACGAAGGTCAAGGCCACCGATCGGTTAAAGTATCTGGAAATACGTGATAAAATGTTGCAAAAGGTTAAGATTTTCGAAAGATGTTTTACTCAGGGAAAGGTCATGAGTGTTACCAAAACAAAGCCAAATATGCTTTCACCTTCTTGTAATTTCTCGAATAAAGATTGACGTTTTGAACAGTTGTGAGGATGTCCCAAACATTAAATAATCCAACTTCGAACATGAAATATGAGGACTACAATCACCTGAAAAACAACATCAACGTGCAAAATCATCTTGGTTTGGTCATTGTTGCCTGTCAATAGTGTGCATTTTAGCCTCCAGAGAGCCCGCGATATTTGTACCCCGGGATGTTTCAGGTTCTCTATTATCTCAGTGACCGAATTTAATGTTGAATTGAAACCAGGAACACCATTAGTGGACGTAATTTCTAATTACATATGCTCCGATTGGTCAAACATATTTGACGCAAAGGTATGCACACAAAATCTTCCTTTGAGTCTCAATTTGACCTGGTGACCTGATCTGAGATTGCTTTGTGGTATTTCTGCATTTTCTTTCAGCATTGGTGTCGGCAACCATGTTTGACATTTTGACTATGCCGTATATTATGTACGTAAATATATCTAATATATAAATAAATGAATAAATATATATATATATATTTATATATATATATATATATATATATTTATATATATATATATATATATATATATATATATATATATATATATATATATATATATATATATATATATATATATATATATATATATATATATATAATATATATATATATATATATATATATATATAGATATCTGTCTTATATATATATATATATATTTATTTATTCATTTATTTATATATTAGTATAACGGCATAATATCGGCATAGTCAAAATGTCACATGTGCCACCATGCTGAAAAAAATATATATATATATATATATATATATATATATATATATATATATATATATATTATATATATGCATATACCATGTATGATACTATGTATTTTACCGTTTGTTGGCGACATATCCTTAACTGCGCATTAAAAAAACCGCATTTAAACGAGATCGTGATTTGACCTTGACCTAACCCAGATCCAGGGCCTTAATAGGCTGGAATATTTTTCCAACACAATGTGTGCTCCAGAAATGTCCGAAGGTATGCTAAATTTGGAAGCGACATCGTTAACGGCTTCAAAATTACGGCTTATTTAATTCTGATTCACTAATCAGAATTAAGAATACGGACAAACCTCGAGGTGCCAATTTGACTCTGCTGCGCACTACGAACCCAATATGTGCCGGCTTTGAAAGTGCTGCCAGCCCTCGTTCCGCCACGCGGTGTGGTCTCTCCCGTCAGCTGGGCTACGATCAGCTGTGACGAGCCCTTCCGCCACGCGGTGTGGTCTCTCCCGTCAGCTGGGCTACGATCAGCTGTGACGAGCCCTTCCGCCACGCGGTGTGGTCTCTCCCGTCAGCTAGGCTACGATCAGCTGTGACGACTCTCCCGTCAGCTAGGCTACGATCAGCTGTGACGACTCTCCCGTCAGCTGGGCTACGATCAGCTGTGACGAGCCCTTTATCTGACAATGACATCACAGGGAACTACTGACGACTTGCGATTTCGCAGGATTATGAAGTTGGTCACCATGTGACTATGTTATGGAGCTGGTCACTATGTGGCCATGTGATAGAGCCGGCCACCATGTGACCATGTGATGGAGCTGGTCACCATGTGACCACGTGATGGAGCTGATCACCGTGTGGCCATGTAATGGAGCTGGTCACCATGTCACCATGTGATGGAGCTGGTCACCATGCGAGTATGTGATGGAGCTGGTCACCATGTGACCATGTGATGAAGCTGGTCACCATGCGAGTATGTGATGGAGCTGGTCACCATGTGACCATGTGATGGAGCTGATCACTATGCGAGTATGTGATGAAGCGGGTCACCATGTGACCAAGTGATGAAGCTGGTCACCATGTGACCATGTGATGAAGATGGTCACCATGTGACCATGTGACCATGTGAGCGGCGTTGGGCGGCGCTGAATTCTGCGCCGACGAGCGGAAGCCCGTCTTGCGAATACAACGGTGACTTTGAAGTGAGCTTACGCTCACGTATGCGATTGATTTGCAATTGAACTGTTCGCAACACGCTAGATTGCCACGAAACAGGCGTTCATATCTTCTAACCGACCGTTCCGTTCGTACCGCAATTCTGCTGGCGTGACAGCATCACAACGGCTGCTGGAAGTGCCGTCGCCATTTCGCTAGTAGCCATCAAAGTCGGGTATCTGCTGTTCCGTCTCGTCTATTAATCCCAGACATCGTCGATACGCTGTCGTCGGCCACTCAGGCTGAGCGGAGGTCCACAACAGTGCAGCTGCGGCCACTCAGGCTGAGCGGAGGTCCACAACAGTGCAGCTGCGGCCACTCAGGCTGAGCGGAGGTCCACAACAGTGCAGCTGCGGCCACTCAGGCTGAGCGGAGGTCCACAACAGTGCAGCTGCGGCCATTCCGCACTACGATCACACGACACGTGTGGCCCTGTTGTAAACATAGCTGCCGTGCGTGTTATCTGATACCTACAGATAACACCCGTGCCTTTCACCCGTGCCATTTTGTTTCTCTTGTCTGCGAAATGGTGAACGGCGCACTGCGTGATGCGATCTCCACACATTCCATGGCGTCCAATTAGCGGGAAATACATCCAGTGTTTGACAGGCGGAGCAGAAGAATTTGCCAACAACACCATGTTGAAATGTTGTTAAAGCCGATGCGTAATCCACTCGCACGCATCACTGTGAGCCATGCAGCAGCACTCTAGGACACGTGCTTCGTGTTACCGAAATTTGTTACCGAAATTTGGCGGCTATCTTGAACTGGCAAACCGTCGACAGCCAACACGGCGAGAATGATTACTCTGGGGTTGCATACCGTCACATTCTCCTGCACTTAACCAGCTGATGGTACGCACCCGAACCCGCCTGTACCCCTCCCCTTTATGCCACACCAGCTTCAGCTGTGCATGATGATACACAGCTTCACCTCATCACATGCGTGTATATCACACCGGCTACACCTCATCAGCTGCGTGTAGATCACACCGGCTACACCTCATCAGCTGCGTGTAGATCACACCGGCTACACCTCATCAGCTGCGTGTAGATCACACCGGCTACACCTCATCAGCTGCGTGTAGATCACACCGGCTACACCTCATCAGCTGCGTGTAGATCACACCGGCTACACCTCATCAGTTGCGTGTAGATCACACCGGCTACACCTCATCAGCTGCGTGTAGATCACACCGGCTACACCTCATCAGCTGCGTGTAGATCACACCGGCTACACCTCATCAGCTGCGTGTAGATCACACCGGCTACACCTCATCAGCTGCGTGTAGATCACACCGGCTACACCTCATCAGCTGCGTGTAGATCACACCGGCTACACCTCATCAGCTGCGTGTAGATCACACCAACTGCACCTCATCACATGCGTGTACACCACACCAGCTGCAGCTGTGCTGACCCATAACTACGGGTGGCCGCACCGTCACGCGTCTCTGTGTCTGGACCAGATCCCATAGCTGCCTGCCCAGCTGAGGGTTGCCGTGTCCAGACCAGACGGGTGGCCGCACCGTCACGCGTCTCTGTGTCTGGACCAGATCCCATAGCTGCCTGCCCAGCTGAGGGTTGCCGTGTCCAGACCAGACGGGTGGCAGATGTGCCCCACGACCCACCGTCACACCCCGGCTATGATCCAGCTGCTGCAATCGCTTGCAGTAATTGATGTCATTTGTACGCGTCATGCAATTACACAAACAAAACGGCGCGGAAATGGGATCGGCACGCCGCCGCGCCGACCCCTTCACGTCCCCTCCCCTCATCCCCTGAGTGATCGCGTCCACGCCGGCGTTGGACAGAGACGGAGCACCGCCACGGCCCCCCACCCCCACCCACCCCCTGCGGGGTTGACTGCGCCATCGATACAGTAATCAGTCGGCAGGCTGATCATGTGGAAATTCTGACGGACTCTGCTGGGGGGGGGGAGGGGGCGCTCAGTCTCAGAGTGGCTGGCTGCTTGTGTGAAGGTTTTCGTTTTCAGGTCATGCCTGACTCCTCATCGAATCGCCCCCGAATCATCTACGAGCCAATTGCCAATCGGCCTCGGGTCAGCCTCCAGTCGTGTCCGGGTCATCTCCGGGTCATCTCCGGGTCATCTCCGGGTCATCTCCGGGGGTCATCTCCGCCCTCAGCCGAGATTGAGTCAACTTTGAGTTGACCCGAAAGTCCACTAACTTCCCATTAATTTTACCCTAGCTCCAAGTTTCCCCCGAGGCTGCTGCGTGCACGTCTGCGACAGCTGAGTACACACGACGGCTCGGCGACTGGGCGACTCGGCGGCTCGGCGGCTCGGCGGCTCGGCGGCTCGGCGGCTCGGCGGCTCGGCGACTCGGCGGCTCGGCGGCTCGGCGGCTCGGCGGTTCGGCGGCTCGGCGGCTCGGCGGCTCGTCAGCGGCGCGCCTCGGTGCGCCACTGACCGCCCGACCCCTCCCGACCACCACAGCACCTCCACCGTGCATGTCTGCGACAGCTGAGGACACACGACGGCTCGGCGACTCGGCGGCTCGGCGGCTCGGCGGCTCGGCGGCTCGGCGGCTCGGCGGCTCGTCAGCGGCGCGCCTCGGTGCGCACTGACCCGACCCTCCGACCACCACAGACTCCACTGTGTCTGCGACAGCTGAGGACACACGACGGCTCGGCGACTCGGCGGCTCGGCGGCTCGTCAGCGGCGCGCCTCGGTGCGCCACTGACCGCCCGACCCTCCCGACACACAGCACTCCGGCAGTCTGCGACAGCTGAGAAACAGGTCGGCTCGGCGGCTCGGCGGCTCGGCGGCTCGGCGGCTCGGCGGCTCGGCGGCTCGTCAGCGGCGCGCCTCGGTGCGCCACTGACCGCCCGACCCCTCCCGACCACCACAGCACCTCCACCGCGCACGCCCTCGCCCAGATCGCCACAGCGTCCATTGACGCAGGGGCCGGCGGCGGTCCGACAGGTCAACTGGCTGGCAGACATGCTGACATCTGGGCGACACATGGCAGCACCTGTGTGCGGTGAGCGCTTACCGGCCCGATGCAGGGCTCGGTGTCGGGGACACCGACGCCCCCCCCCCCCCTACATACCGACAACGTGGACGGGGCGGTACCTGAGCCGCTCAGAAGTCCAGGTGGCTTTGGCTTGCTCGTTGTCTTCGGACTGGCCCGCAGGCCATTGGCAGCACAGTGCCCAATGTCTGCCTTTCCGCATGAATATACTTCCTTCGGAGTGTGCGTTTGGGTGGTAGGGGGGGGGAGGAGATTGGTGGAATGGCAAATGTCGATCAAGTATTTCGACCTCACCCTCAGCTTCGGAAAGGCTATGTTTCTAGGCTAGGAAAGCATTCGCAGGAGAAGAGCACACTGATCACCATCCCTTCAAAACCAGGCAATTACGGGCCAAATGTGTCCACACAAGATCTGGTCACACGCCCTCTCCCAGTTCAGGAAACCGATGGGCATCCTGGTGCCGTCTGCTGACGAGGATCGTACGTTGCAGACCAGGATGCGTGTCAGATGTATTAATGGTTCGAGGACACTTCCGTGGTCACAGCTTAGCATTGCCTCCGATACGGGGATAGCCAGCTCAGATCCGGGCCGGCGGGCGGGCTGGATTTCGCACCGGGCATCTATTTATCTTCTTCATGCGATATTGCTCAAACGACCTGAGAGAGCCCACCAGATTAGTTTCGGGTGATATACGACGGGGGTGGCGAACCGCTGTGTTTATTTTCGGCACGAGTGAGATTATGACACATTAGTGTAAGCGGACATAATGACTTCATGATTGAGTGGACGTCCAGGCGAACGACCGGGGCTCATCCTTCCGCTATTACCATCACTGCCTGTCTGCCTGCTTCGATGCTTCGATTGGATCCACTCGTCAGGCACCACCACGCCACCTCCTCCCTCGAGGGCCGTCCTGTGACCAGCTGCCCTCGGCTGGCCACGTCACGTGACCTGCGCACCCTCGGCGGGCCACGTCACGTGACCTGCGCACACTCGGCGGGCCACGTCACGTGACCTGCGCACCCTCGGCGGGCCACGTCACGTGACCTGCACACCCTCGGCGGGCCACGTCACGTGACCTGCACGCTCCCAGCGACCGTCGCCACACTGCCGACGTGACCGGGCGGCTCTGTGACGAGTGCCGTCACATGACTTAGCATTCACGGCCGGTCGGCGCCGGCGTGTTCCTATGCGCGTTCGCATCAGTCTTCCGCACGGTCCTTTGTGTTCCGCGGACGCTGTTGCAGACCCTAGCCTGGGCGTGCCGACCGCAACGAGCACCATCTACCTCCAGTGCGAACAGAGCGACCAGGTGATCGACATCTGCTCAGGCATAGACCATGTCAGGCATAGGTCAGGTCAGGCATAGGTTAGGTCAGACATAGGTCAGATCAAACATAGGTCAGGTCAGACTTAGGTGAGATCAAGCATAGGTCAGGCCAGGCATAGGTCGGGTCAAACATAGGTCAGGTCATGCGCAAGTCAGGTCAGACATGGTCAGGTCAGGCATGGGTCATGTCAGGCATGGGTCATGTCAGGCATGGGTCAGGTCAGACATGGTCAGGTCAGTCATAGTTCAGGTCAGGCACAGGTCAGCTGGTGCCGCGATTGTGACGCGACTGCGGCCGTTTCGGCGTACCGACGGCGGATGGCTCGTCACGTCCGACGCGCGGCGCCGACGCGGCTTCACGCGGCCGTCGAGCGGACCTGCCCCGCCGGTCGCTCCACATCCCTCGGCCGCCTGCCGAGAGCGCCCGAGGGTACCCCGCGCCTCGGGGCGGCCGACGGAGGCTCTTCGTGGCCCGATGTAGCGCCGAGTTACTGAGTTGCCGAGATGCCGAGTTGGGATGTCTCCACGCGTCACTCCCACAAGGCGCGGCGTGGTCATCACTCATCAGCACTCATCAGCGCCCATCAGCGCTCATGCATGAGTGTGTAGAACGACGTCAACCCCCTCCTGCTCGAGTTAATCTCGGTTTTAGCCACGTGGGCGCAGTGCAGCAGAAAACTACTCAAAACCTGTCCGCGCGCGCTCCACTCCTCCGATTTCCTCCCTGAGCCTCAGATCGTTTTCGCGACTGGCGATAAATTGATCTGGAGGTAGAGTGGGAGAGCCGGATGCAAATTGATTTGCGTAGAAACGGGTGACAACAGATAGCAAGTCATGGTGATAGATAGCAACGACAGAGACAAATACAAAGGGGAGATTGTAAAAATCCGAAAGGAGACGACAGATAGACAAAGGGAAGGGGAGTGCATGTGAAAAGCAGGAGGTGACTGCGATGTCACTCAAGAACATTATGTCGCTATGCACCCGACAATGACATTTATCTCACTTGTAGCTCTACATTGTTCCGACAGACAACGTTAAATCTCCTCATGTGGTGAATGCATCTTTTTGCACAGCTCGGAAGCAATAAATTCCACTCGGTATGCCCGACAGTAAATCATCTTGACAGATGACCTAAACTGTTCCAGACAGGCGAAACATACCGCGGGATTAAGCGTCGCATGACTGTAAACGATTAGCTGACATGAACATCACGTCCTCTTTAAAACGCGCCCACAAAACCAGGCCAATCTCGTGGTCCTTTCAATGCACGCCCTCAGGCACAGAAAGCACAAATTCATCTCGTTCCAAATACGTATCGCGTAATCTAATATCTTCCTTGGATTCTGCACGGTGCAGACCTACCTACAAAGGCAAATATAACCTATTCAATTTCCAAGTCGCATATATTCGCAAAATTCATTGTCGCACTCCTCAGCCTCAAATGCCTTCAAGTCTCGGCATTCGACTTGTGACTGAGAGAGTACAATCTACCCACCGCGGGGATCTGGAATCACCCTATGCTTACGTCCGTCTGGGCTGACACTGTTCATCACAACAGTCCACTCTTCAGCCTTCGTGCGGCACGGAGCTGTATTCGCGTCATCGGACTTAGGAAAGAACGATGTTGTTCGTTGTGGTATCCAGTCATAGGAAGTGATATACGTATATATATATATACACACACACATATATATATATATATATATATATATATATATATATATATATATATATATATATATATATATATATATATATATGTGTGTGTGTGTGTGTGTGTGTGTGTATATATATACACACACACACACACACACACACACACACACACACACACACACACACACACACACACACACACACGCATATCACTTCCTATGACTAATTCCTATGCAAAAGCCAACAATGAGCATAGAGAGCGGTTTCATCTGACAGGAATATGGTACACCAACCAGGTCACACAGGAATATGGTACACCAACTAGGTCACACAGCGATTGCAGCTGCAGCCATTGCAGCGACAGCATAATGTCCGAGTCGTGGGTGGGTGGAGGCTGTATAGTACGGCGTTGGTCAGCTGTGGCAGTCAAAGTCATAATGTCCGAGTCGTGGGTGGGTGGAGGCTGTACAGTACGGCGTTGGTCAGCTGTGGCAGTCAAAGTCATAATGTCCGAGTCGTGGGTGGGTGGAGGCTGTACAGTACGGCGTTGGTCAGCTGTGGCAGTCAAAGTCATAATGTCCGAGTCGTGGGTGGGTGGAGGCTGTACAGTACGGCGTTGGTCAGCTGTGGCAGTCCGAAAGTCATAATGTCCGAGTCGTGGGTGGGTGGAGGCTGTACAGTACGGCGTTGGTCAGCTGTGGCAGTCCGAAAGTCATAATGTCCGAGTGGTGGGTGGGTGGAGGCTGTACAGTACGGCGTTGGTCAGCTGTGGCAGTCGAAAGTCATAATGTCCGAGTGTGGGTGGGTGGAGGCTGTACAGTACGGCGTTGGTCAGCTGTGGCAGTCCGAAAGTCATAATGTCCGAGTGGTGGGTGGGTGGAGGCTGTACAGTACGGCGATGGTCAGCTGTGGCAGTCAAAGTCATAATGTCCGAGTCGTGGGTGGGTGGAGGCTGTACAGTACGGCGTTGGTCAGCTGTGGCAGTCCGAAAGTCATAATGTCCGAGTGGTGGGTGGGTGGAGGCTGTACAGTACGGCGTTGGTCAGCTGTGGCAGTCAAAGTCATAATGTCCGAGTCGTGGGTGGGTGGAGGCTGTACAGTACGGCGTTGGTCAGCTGTGGCAGTCAAAGTCATAATGTCCGAGTGGTGGGTGGGTGGAGGCTGTACAGTACGGCGATGGTCAGCTGTGGCAGTCAAAACACCGACGCTACTTGCGCTGAGGCGACCCTTCGCTGAATCGACGTCATTTTGCGTATAAGGCGTTGTCGACCTCCTGTTGATGTGCACAATGGGATACAATGATGAGCATCTACTTTCTGAGAAGGCCCTGTGCATGGAACTATAATTGGTGAATGACGGTGCAGCCAGGCTGCCGCTTCTACTCACAGTCGATCATGCACTAGGTCATGTACTAGGTCATGTACTAGGCCATGTTCTAGGTAATGTTCTAGGCCATGTACTAGGTCATAGACTAGGCCATGTACTAGGTCATTCACTAGGTCATGTGCTAGGTCGTGCACTAGGTCATGTACTAGGTCGTGCACTAGGTCATGTACTAAGTCATGTACTAGGTCATGTATTAGGTCGTGCACTAGGTCATGCACTATGTCATGTACTTGGGGTCATGCACTAGGTCAGATGCTAGTGGTGTCCGACGTTAAAGCTGATGCGAATGAAGAGTTCAGTGCTGCAAGTATGACATAAAAAGACTGTCAAAGAATATTAATTGCCGAATATAAATATTAACAAATAAAGAATGAGTCGAACTGCATGCACCATAAACACTTTACAACGGACACACGTGGCAATTTATCGGTCTGATACATAACGCTATATCATGGCCATTCCTTTGGCGGCATTGTCCCCAAAGTAACAACGTACGTACGTGTCATGTTGCGCCATAGTCACATCCGCAGTAAATTATGGGGTCGCCAAGTGCACGCTGAGTTATATACTAGTGTGCGTAGTAAATTCAGCCGGGCACCGCCGGCATCGTGCATGACAACGTGCAATGTCACGTCGGGTGTATCCTGTGCGGCGCGGCCCGGCCGCCGCCGTCTGCAGCGAGCCGCCGCCGAACGCGGCCGCCATCCGCCGATCTGCGTGTGGGCGCATTGAGCGCCAGCCACGCGCGCCCAGCTCAGCTGTGCCGCCGATCGTGTTTGGCGCCGCGGCGCCGAGGTGGCGCGCCGCCAGACGGCGAGGCGCGACGCGCGCGCGCGCCACCGCCCGCCGCCTCGTCTGGCGCGGTGTGCTGTCGCGTCTCTGTCTGGCGGCGGTGCGGACGGCGCCGCGGGGCAAAGGCCGCCGCCGCCAGCGGCCGCCGGGGGGTTCGCCGGGCGTAAACTGAGTCGCGTGATGGACATCGCTCGCTGGCGCTGAGCGGCGGCTCGCGCTGTCCAACCCGGCGGCCGAGCCTCCGGCGCCACGTCATTGTGATGGTCTGGCCTGATCCGAGCAGCGCCAGTGTAACTTGTGCTTCCGGTGTGGGCAGATTCAGCATGCCGATTAACGTTCTGTTTCCGGCTCATTTCCTTGGTAACTGCAGTTGTTCTGTAGGTTAGCTACTCGGGCTTCATGAAGCACGCATCAACTGCTGCGCCTACATATGGGTTAGCTTCTGTGGATTATTGGTTGGTTGGTTGGTTGGTTACTGGTTTTTCGACACGTCGACCGCTGAGTCATATAGCGTCGCCAATATCTCACGCCGATTGGTCGCGGGCGAAGAGTAGCGACAGGTGAGATTCGAACCTACAATCTTTCGATCGTGAGAGGAGCATCTTACCCCTAGACCACTCGTCCCCTAGCTTCTGTGGACAGATTCATATTCAGCTGCGCAGACTTGCCTATGCGCACACCTACATCTACACCTACACCTACATTTTTTTCCATCTTTAGCTGAGGCAAAGTGCCATCCGCTAGAGATATGCTACGTTAAAGAAAGAGTTACTTTAATCCGGCTTATGTGGCATCCGGTTATATCAAATAAGAAAGACAGGAAAGATGAGACGGCAGAAAGCAAGGAACATGGCGTTAGGGCCGATACATACATACACAGGTGGAACATACACTGACATACATACATACATGACACTTAGAAGGACACTTGGAGGGTGGGCAGCATCGTAACCTCCGGAGAGGCTCCACTGCCCACCTGCGACCTGAAAAGCGAAGCGGAGGCCCGGCGCCCAGGGCGAGTCGTGGGCGTCGAGCCCGACCTTGTATGTGTAGGTGTATGTTTGAGTTAAGTCTTGGAAAAACCTGTGAAGGTGAAAAAACCAAGCAGCTTGGAAAATCCGTAGGTAAAAAACCAAGCACAATTTATGTAGAGAACCGTCCGTTATGGCCAAATTGGATCGGTCTCCGCCTACCTAGTGTCATATAACCTATATGTATGTGTTTTGCGGCGACGGAGATGATAGCGTTTGACTTCAAATTACTTCCTCGAGTTTGGTGTTGTGCAAGAATGTAAGTAGTAGCTCAATGAGCTCCGGGTGTTTGTCGCCGAGAAGGCTTGGCAGTGAAAGTGGAGTCTGATGTTGGGCAATGTAGGAAAGAAGGGGGCGACGTTGTAATTGGTAGGCAGGGTAGATAAGTAAGAAATGTTCCACAGAGTTATGTACATCACATGTTTGGCAAGGCGGAGCGCGGCGAAGTCGGTGGAGGAGGAAATCATGTGTGAGTTTGGTGTGCCCGAGTCGGAGTCGAGCAAGGAGGATCTCATGTGAGCGTGTGTGTTGCCGGGAAGAGGGCCATTTGGCGAGAAGGGGTTTAATGTGGTGTAAATGTGTAGTGTTGTGGTTCCAGCATGCCTGGAGATATGTGTTGAATAGTTGGTTGGTGAGGGACAAAAGGTCACAGGGGGGAACTGGGAGGTTGGGGGTGGGTGGGAGGTCGATGGCTCGACGAGCGAGCTCATCCGCCCGCTCGTTGCCCGGAATCCCCATGTGGCCAGGGACCCAGAGCAGTGTGAGTTGAAGGTGAGCATGATGCGTGTGATAGAGTTGACGGATAGCGTGGAGTGTGGGGTGCGTAGTGTTGTGTATGGCTGCGAGAGCATCGATGGATGAACGTGAGTCTGTGCAGATGATTGTTGGTGTGATGATGTGGTGTTGAACAATGCGGCTTAAACAGGCGTAGATAGCGACTAACTCCGAGGTGTAAACAGAGTGGTGTGGTGTTAATTTTATTTGACCAAAGTTGGGACCACCACACCAGGCAACTCCCGTACCGTCTGCGGTACGGGAGCCATCCGTGTAGCAGTATGTGAGGTGGGGGTGGGCTGCTTGATATTCGAAAAATGTCTGTTGGGTTTCGAGGGGGGAAAGTAATTTTTGTTTTGGTGGAAGAGATATTCCAGATTGGGGTGATACATGTGCCAAAACGGGAGTAGGGGAGGCAATTTGTCGGGGACTACATTGGGGAATTTGAGTGCGAATGTGAGGACATGGTCCAAATGTATGGCAATATTATATTTGTTCCTATTATATGAACGTCGAACGGGAGGATTAGAGAGTGCGAGGCTGGCAGGGTGGTTGTGCTGTGTTGTGGTCCGAAAGTGGTATCTGACTA
This sequence comes from Ashinkailepas kermadecensis, assembly GCA_034440615.1. NCBI lineage: Eukaryota > Metazoa > Arthropoda > Thecostraca > Neolepadidae > Ashinkailepas > Ashinkailepas kermadecensis. The sequence goes on from JAOTOM010003984.1 coordinate 122,011, forward strand.
GTTGGAGTGTTCTACGGTGTTGTAAGCTGGGGAGATGGGCCTCAGCCCGGAGACTAGTGATGGGCGTGGTGCGGTGGGCTCCGGTGATGAGGCGAAGTGCGTTATTCTGTATGCGTTCAAGTGTTGCGATGTGTGTAGGAGATATATGATCGAAGATAAACGCATTGTATTCCAGGATTGAGCGAATCAGAGTAATATACATTGTGTTGAGTGTAGCCCTGTCTGCACCCCAGTCGCGACCGGAGATGCATCGCAGGAGATTTAGACGTTTTGCGCAACGTTGTTTTAGATAAGCAATATGGGGGCCGAAACAAAGACTTTTGTCTAGAACGATGCCAAGATAGGTGAAGGTGGTTTGGTGAGGGATAATTTGGTGGTGGTAACGGAGTGGTGTAAGAGGTGGGATGTACGAGGTGAGCCGGGAGAAAAGCATTGTGACGGATTTGGTGGGGGAGATTTGCAGTCCCCAAAGGGAGCACCAGGAATCAATTTGATCCATGGCGCGCTGCATTAAATAATTTGCATTGTCTGCCGATGGGTGCGTGCACCATATGGCCAAATCATCGGCGAAAATGGAGTGTTTTAGACAGGAGGCTATATGATGGAGGTCAGCGAGCGCATCGTTGATCATGATAAGAAAGAGGGTGGGGATAACACGCCGCCTTGTGGGACGCCTTGATCTAATTTTTGGGGCCGAGAATGGATATTGCCGCAGCGGACGGTGAATGTTCTATTAGCGAGAAAGTTGGTGATAAATTTTGCCATTCTGCCTCTGATGCCAATACGATGTAATTTGATTCGGAGGGCCGAACTGTGTACTTTATTGAATGCGGATTTTAAGTCGAGAAAGAGTGCCACAGTTTCATGTTTTTTTTCATGAAACCGCGCTGTATCGAGTCAATTAATTGAATGAAGTTGTCAGTAGTGCTGTGTCTGGGTCGAAAGCCGCTTTGAAAGGGAGAGATAATTTCGTTGTTTTCGAGGTGGACTCTGATTCGTCCATTGACCATTCGCTCAAAGAGTTTAGAGGCACAACTAGTGAGAAAGATAGGTCGATAGCTAGAGGGAAGGTCGCGAGGTTTCCGAGGTTTAGCGATAGGAATGATAGTGCTGATAGACCAGGAAAGAGGGAAGGTGCCGTCAGTCCATAGTTGGTTTAGTGCCGAAAGGAGGTTGTCTTTTCCGGAGTCGGATAGATTTTGGAAGAAGGGGTATGCCAATTGGTCAGGGCCAGCCGCAGTGTTGGTTACTTTGGAGAGGGATAAATTTAGTTCATAGAGAGTAAAGGGGGCATTATATGGTTCAGTGTTGTCCGAGGTAAAGTTGCAGGTGGCGAGAGTGGTTTGTAGGAAGTCTATGGTTTGTTGCGAGTATTGTGTATTTGAGGAGATGTCTGCATAATAGGTGGCAAAGTGTTCCGCGACGTCCGAGGGTTCTGTGATGCTGCGTTGGTTAATTGTCAGTTGTGGGAATCCGCGGTGTGGGGATCTGCCATTTGCGAAAGAGCGAATTTTGGTCCAAATTTTGCCGATGGGGGTAAACCGGTTGAATTAGTTTGAATAGAGTTGCCAGCTGCGTTTTTTGGCCGTAAGGATAATCTGCTGACAACGTTTTTTAGCCTCGCGGGCTTCTAACATGTTTTGGGTGGTGATATTTTTGCGAAATTTTCGCTCAGCCCGCCGCCGCAGAGCGACAGCGCGTTGACACTCGTCGTTCCACCACGGCACGTGGTGACGGCCGGGGGAGCGACGAGTGTGGGGGACATTATTTTCTGCCGCGAGTAACATGGTGTCAAGAAAAGCTGATATTGGGGGGTGCGAATGAGGAGGGAAGACGGTGTCAATTTCCTGGGAGAAAGATGGCCATTTCGCCTTGCGAACATTCCAGCGGGGGACAAATGAGTAATCTCTAGCCTGGGCTGAGCGTTCAAGCATAATATGAATAGGGAAGTGATCGCTAAAGAGGGGGTCGGGTTGTACATGCCAAGAAAAGAGGGGTGAGATGGAGGCCGAGGGCAAAGATAGGTCAATGGCAGATGGACGGAACGGGGCAATGTCGGTGTTGTGTGTCTGTGTTTGGTCATTTTAAAAGACCATGTTGTGGGTGTTGAGGAGTGTTTCGATGTGGTGTCCGCGAGGTGATGTCGTGTGACAGCCCCATGCCTGGTGGTGGGCATTAAAGTCATCCAGCACTAGACAGGGGTGAGGAAGGAGACCGAAGAGGTCGGTCACAGAAGATAAGGATAGTGCAAGAGAAGGTGGGAGATAAAGAGAGAGTATAGTGAGCTCTAGTTGTGCAATTTCTATTTGGACAGAAATAGCAATAAAATTTAGGTTATTAACAATGTTGATCTGACGATGAAGGAGGGTGTCTGAGACAAATAAGGCGACCCCGCCGCCGCGGGATGTAGAATTTCTGTTGCCGGTATAGAGGGAATAACCAAAGATATTGAAATTATATGGGTCATTGTCACGCCATCGGGTCTCCTGAACTGCGGCAATCAATGGTTTATTTTTGATAATATATTCCTTGAATTCTGCCCAATGGGATATGAGTGACCTCGTATTCCATTGGAGCAAGAATTCAGTGGTGGGTGTCTGCATTAATGGTTGTGATCACGCTCCCGCAGCCGCGTGTGTGGCGGTGATGGTGAGTCAGAGTCGTCCGATTGATAATCGGACGACTCTGGTGTGACTGCTCGCTCCGGGTCCGTGGGGGATTCCCGAGCGTGCGATGGGGGTCAGGGCTGTCCTGTGAGAACTGCGATGTGGAGATGGAGGGAGAGGGGAAGTCCTGATGTGGCGTTCCCAGGGAGGCCTGATCCCGAGAGGGAGGCAGGGTGGAGGGGGGGGCTGGGGGGGTCCTGGAGGGGCGGCGCGGAGGGGGCTCGATCCCGAGGGTGCGTGGCAGCCGTTCGACAACTGGAGGGCCTGGAGGCGGATGGACCTGCGACGGGAGCAGGGCGTGAGGCCAGTGCAGGGTCTGAGTGGGTGAGCGGGCGCTCGTTGCGCGTGGGAACACGGGTCGCCGGTCGGGCGGCCGCCTCGGCCGGGGTCGGCCAGAGGGGCTGGAGGGGCTGTTGGCCCCGGGCAGAGGCCGGCCTCTGCGTCAAGGGCGGTGCTGGGGGGGGGGGGGCTGTCCGGCGCTGCTGCTGCTGCTGACCCTTTGCTTCCAGCCAGACTGGGCAGCGGGGGTATGAGGCGGGGTGTGGGCCAGCGCAGGCTGGGAATCGCGGCTCCTGTCCCACCACTCCCACACCTACAGCTCGGCAAAGCAAAAGTCACAAGTTTAGCTCATGAAAACATTGCAAAAAACACGGCTGTTCTTCACCAGGACATCTGCACCCATCCATCCAGCATCTCGAAAGGCTTGTCACACTTGGCGATCCGACAACATTCAGCGATACTTTATTCTGACCATTTACCAGCAGTTGAATGATGGAATCATGTACGGTGAAACGTCCTGCAAACCTTCTCAACACTGAAGACCATAAATCACAACCGGAGCTGATCCTGGAAACCACGGCATTTCTGGATTCCCAAAGCTTCGACGGCTCTACCGTATGACAACGCTGACATAGGCCCCCCTGACAGACCAGCGTGTATTTCTGCTCGATCTCCATCTCGCATTGTCAACCTGCTGCTACAGAACAGGTTCGCTGGACACAACCGTTTACCACGCGGAGCTCGCTCCTCGTGTTGCATGAAGGACCGCTCCGACTCACTTGTGAAATATGAACTGTGTCTGGCCTTGGCATAAGTGAACAGCAAAGTGAATCACCATTGCCGATGGACTCTCCGGGACGGCGGACGGCTGAGCCGAGATGATGAATGATGCTCAGTGTGAATCGTGAATTGTGTTCAGCGCATTGTCGTCAACGATGCTTGCAGGTTGTGCAGCTGCTCACATAGCATTCGAACGGTAACGATGCTGCTCACATATCCGATAATGGTAACGATGCTGCTCACATGCCGTGCAAAAGGTAACGATGCTGCTCACATACCATTCGAACGGTAGCGATGCTGCTCACATACTATTCGAACGGTAACGATGTTGAAAAAGGCGTAGCACAGAAATAGTAATGCGATAATTGCGGCTCGTTTTACTTTCCGAGGAGATTCTTTACCATTTCCTTTTGCAAGATACGCAATCTTTAATTTCTGAAAGGCTCTCGGACTTCCCTGGATTTGTATTTGTTAAAGATGGATGCTAGGTAGACGATGATGTTTGCTAAAGATAGATGTATAATGCTTATATTTTGCAAATACGAATTCAGAGCAGTCCTAGAATCTTCCCCAAACCGAAAATTCACCTGGATGGAATTGCTGTTAAGAACTACATATGCTAAATCATGCGTCAGCAGAATTCCTGAAGACGGGCACGGCTCCGCAGATTGCCGCTCCACCCGGTCCTTCACGACCTCACTCCATCTGACTTCACCAGTTTAATTCCCGGGAGGTTTTCTGCGTCCGCCTTTCGCGGTGATGCCGCCACGCACGGCGTGGTGGGTCACCGACGACCTGGGCTTACCCGCCACCGGCAGCTGACCCGCCACCATCACCGACGACCTGGGTTTACCCGCCACCGGCAGCTGACCAGCCACCATCACCGACGACCTGGGCTTACCCGCCACCGTCAGCTGACCAGCCACCATCACCGACGACCTGGGTTTACCCGCCACCGTCAGCTGACCCGCCACCAGAGCCGGTATCCATCACTGCGTCCGGCTGACCCGCGCCGGCTGTCACGTGACGCCCGCGCCCACGCCGATCCCGTGACCAATCAGCGGCTCTGTCGACGTCAACAGCGCGCCCGGCGCGCGCGCGCGCGAGCCGGACACTGCGATTCGCGCTGTCCGGCGCGGCCACCCCCCACCCTTTTGGTCAGCCGCGATTCGCGCTGTGCTGTTCGGTGCAGACCGAGCGATGAAAGAGCCCAGCAGCGAGCAGCCGGACTGAGTCGTGGCTTGCGGTCCATTTCGGTCCGCCCTGGTGATCTGTAGACGCGGGGAAACGCAAGCTGGCCAACTTGGCTAACATCGTGTTGGCTCTCGGTTCCATCAGTCTGCCCCATTTTTTTTGCTGCTGACGCCGATGAAGGAAAAGCTAGCTTGATTCAGCGCTGAAATCGCGGCTTTGACGATGTCCAAACTGAATCAAATAATGGAGCAAAGAGAGAGGAAACGAAAAATATCAATTCCACCGATTTTTAGAAGAAAAAATCATATTCCAACGAATGGCGCCGAAGAACTGAGTGTTCGCTTACCTCCAATGGAATATCTAACGCATATTTCTACGCTTGCCACTTTAAAATGTGCAAATTATCATACGGTGCAATACATAAAACGTGCTTTGAGACCCGTTATCCGGCCGAGGTTCGGTAACTAAGCCCGATCATTGGTGGCGGGAGCGTCTGTCACCGGTGGCGGGAGAGTCTGTCACTGGTGGCGGGAGAGTCTGTCACTTGTGGCGAGAGAGTCTGTCACTTGTGGTGGGAGAGTGTGCCATTGGTGGCGGGAGCGTCTGTCACTGGTGGTGGGAGCGCCTGTCTCACTGGTGGCGGGAGAGTCTGTCACTGGTGGTGGGAGAGTCTGTCACTGGTGGTGGGAGAGTCTGCCACTGGTGGTTGGAGCGTCTGTCACTGGTGGCGGGAGAGTCTGTCACTGGTGGCGGGATAGTCTGTCACTGATGGTGGGAGAGTCTGTCACTGGTGGTGGGAGCGTCTGTCACTGGTGGTGGGGGAGTCTGCCACTGGTGGTGGGAACGTCTGTTACTGGTGGTGGGAGAGTCTGTCACTGGTGGTGGGAGCGTCTGTCACTGGTGGCGGGAGAGTTTGTCACTGGTGGCGGGAGAGTTCTCCGGGCGGCCGAGTGTGCGTTCGACAGCATGTCAAAGCGTGGCGACCACCGCCTGTCGAACGGCCACGGCACGACCACCTCAGCTCAGAAAATCAGTTCGACAAAAATGGCAAGAACGGCAGGGGCAATAGAAAAAGTCACGGCGTCATTCACATCGGGCCACCGTGTAGCAAACTTGGACAAAGCTAGCCGGCCGTCAGCTGACTGCGTTTCCCGTTCGCGAGCGTCACAAATCGCGCCGACACACAAAAGCCGAGGAAGCGGCCATGCGTGGACGGCTTCCTGGAATGCAAAACCGGCGGACACCGTTCCTCAGGGCTGCACAGCGGCGCGTGCATACATTAAGTTGGCGCGAAACGCCCTGTCTATCGCCTCAGTCCATCACGGCTGGAATATGTAAAGTTGTGGCTAGTGCTATGCTGGTGGCTGAGCGGGTGACATTTACCACCGAAAAACATGTACATTAGTCGTCTAAGTTTATCTGACCTCAACTTCCGGCACCTACGTCACTTTAGAGGAGGAATATGAAGTTCATCAACTAGGTCGTATGTCCATCGAGTGAATTCAAATTCAACCACATCACATTTTGCTGTAGAGCGCAATAAACGTGGAGAAGAGCGGATACATGGGGAGTACGGTCCCCACTAGGTTACATATCTCTCAGAGACTCACCAGCGCAAATGTCTGTTCTGAATTGCAGACGAGGTAGCTGAGCGGGGAACCCGCGCCTTCCACAGCCCGTACATTCGCTGCTGTGAGTGCTCGACCAGAGCTGAGGCCGGGGACCGACGTAAGGTGGCGGCATAATCAGGCATGCAAGGGCGCGTGATCAGGCAAGGCGATACCCCTCGCCGGCACGGGCTTCCACGGTAGCCAGACGCGAGTGAAAGCATGCGGTGCGGTGCGGGGTGTTGGGGCGAGGTCGCGGTGGTATGCGTTTCAAAGGTGACCTTCCGGCGGATTGAAGAAGGCGGTATGGATGGCTGACACCTCACCATGTATGGCTGAGGTGTGGAAACCTTCCGGTGGGCTAGACAGAGCAGCACCCTGTATGGTTGAGGTGAGCCGGCTTCTCCGTGTTGCCATCACTCCGACGTGACGCTGAAATAGCTTCAACACGGCCATCCATCTCCAGGCTCAACAGAGGACTGCCGACAGGCCAGCTGTCGTTAGTGCCACCTTCGGCCGTCGCCAGCACACACCCGGAGCACGCACCTCTCACGTGCATGATGCTGACAATGGCCGGATCCCCGAGGGTAGAGTGAAGGGGATGAAACCATGATGTCACATATCTAAATTACGCCAGGAAGTGCTGCAGAAAAGAATGAAACTGACAAAAGGATGCTGCACTCTCCGGAATTTTCACCGCGGCAAGATGATGCCAGCATGGGTTCTAACACCACCAATGGGGACCCGTCATCAAAAGAAAGCAAGCACATTTTGCTATGTGGGAGCGAGACGAAAAGAATGGCCTTCAAACGCCTCACGTCTCCTACCCAAGTTTTTCACGTGGCGGAGACACGCATCAAATCGTGCCGAGCAGACAATTGTCTGAATAAACCTCTGTATTTCCGCCATCCCGCTCAAAAAGAAATATCCTGCCAGTGGCAGCGCCCCTGTTCAGTGGAGTGAAGATCTCTTCCGCCAGTGGCAGCGTTGCTGTTCAGCGGAGTAAATATATCTTGCGGCAGTGGCAGCGCCGCTGTTCAGCGCAGCAAAGACCTCTCCCGTCAGTAGCAGCGCCGCTGTTCGGCGGAGTAAACATCCCCGGCGAGTGTCGGTCGTCGGACGGGGATGATGGCGCAAGGCTGTGGACGGCCGACGCGTCAGTGCCGCTCCACCCCAGCTCGGTCGTACACCGACGCCGGCACGGCCATCCGCCATGCAAACTGTCCGGCCGGCGACGGTCTCTCGTCCGGTCGGACAGTCGCCAGTTGTCTGGATTAGGGCGTTCGCACGTGTCGACCACGGCTATCCATTCCAGCGCGTGCGCGCGACGGCGGCCGCCGGCGAGATCCGATCTGGCCCGACCAGATCCGGTGACAGATGTGCTGCCGACGCAGGTGTGACGGCTGTGACAGGTGTGACAGGCGTGACAGTTGGACGCGGTCCGGGACGGCAGGGGAGGTTCAGGTCAGGTCGGCCGGAGGAGAGGAGGTTCAGGTCTGGTCCGGTGAGGAGAGAGGGTTCAGGTCTGGTCCGGTGAGGAGAGGAGGTTCAGGTCTGGTCCGGTGAGGAGAGAGGGTTCAGGTCAGGTCCGGTGAGGAGAGGAGGTTCAGGTCTGGTCCGGTGAGGAGAGGAGGTGCAGGTCTGGTCCGGTGAGGAGAGGAGGTTCAGGTCTGGTCCGGTGAGGAGAGGAGGTTCAGGTCTGGTCCGGTGAGGAGAGAGGGTTCAGGTCTGGTCCGGTGAGGAGAGAGGGTTCAGGTCTGGTCCGGTGAGGAGAGGAGGTTCAGGTCTGGTCCGGTGAGGAGAGGAGGTTCAGGTCTGGTCCGGTGAGGAGAGATGGTTCAGGTCTGGTCCGGTGAGGAGAGAGGGTTCAGGTCTGGTCCGGTAGGAGAGGGAGGGTACAGGTCTGGTCCGGTGAGGAGAGAGGGTTCAGGTCTGGTCCGGTGAGGAGAGAGGGTTCAGGTCTGGTCCGGTAAGGAGAGAGGGTTCAGGTCTGGTCCGGTGAGGAGAGGAGGTTCAGGTCTGGTCCGGTGAGGAGAGAGGGTTCAGGTCTGGTCCGGTGAGGAGAGGAGGTTCAGGTCTGGTCCGGTGAGGAGAGAGGGTTCAGGTCTGGTCCGGTGAGGAGAGAGGGTACAGGCCTGGTCCGGTGAGGAGAGAGGGTTCAGGTCTGGTCCGGTGAGGAGAGAGGGTTCAGGTCTGGTCCGGTGAGGAGAGGAGGTTCAGGTCTGGTCCGGTGAGGAGAGAGGGTTCAGGTCTGGTCCGGTGAGGAGAGGAGGTTCAGGTCTGGTCCGGTGAGGAGAGGAGGTTCAGGTCTGGTCCGGTGAGGAGAGAGGGTTCAGGTCTGGTCCGGTGAGGAGAGGAGGTTCAGGTCTGGTCCGGTGAGGAGAGGAGGTTCAGGTCTGGTCCGGTGAGGAGAGAGGGTTCAGGTCTGGTCCGGTGAGGAGAGGAGGTTCAGGTCTGGTCCGGTGAGGAGAGAGGGTTCAGGTCTGGTCCGGTGAGGAGAGAGGGTTCAGGTCTGGTCCGGTAGGGGAGGGAGGGTACAGGTCTGGTCCGGTGAGGAGAGAGGGTTCAGGTCTGGTCCGGTGAGGAGAGAGGGTACAGGTCTGGTCCGGTGAGGAGAGAGGGTTCAGGTCTGGTCCGGTGAGGAGAGAGGGTTCAGGTCTGGTCCGGTGAGGAGAGAGGGTACAGGTCTGGTCCGGTGATGAGAGAGGGTACAGGTCTGGTCCGGTGAGGAGAGAGGGTTCAGGTCTGGCCCGGTGAGGAGAGAGGGTTCAGGTCTGGTCCGGTGAGGAGAGAGGGTTCAGGTCTGGTCCGGTGAGGAGAGAGGGTTCAGGTCTGGTCCGGTGAGGAGAGAGGGTACAGGTCTGGTCCGGTGAGGAGAGAGGGTTCAGGTCTGGTCCGGTGAGGAGAGAGGGTTCAGGTCAGGTCCGGTGAGGAGAGGAGGTTCAGGTCTGGTCCGGTGAGGAGAGAGGGTTCAGGTCTGGTCCGGTGAGGAGAGGAGGTTCAGGTCTGGTCCGGTGAGGAGAGAGGGTTCAGGTCTGGTCCGGTGAGGAGAGAGGGTTCAGGTCTGGTCCGGTAGGGGAGGGAGGTTCATGAGATTTGATCGGGTGGGGAGAGGACGTTTATGAGATCTGGTCGGGTAGGGGAAGGTTTAGGACTTGTCCGGTGGTGCAGAGGAGATTCAGATCTGGTCGGGCGGCGGTTCAAGTCTGGTCGGGTGGGGGAGAGGAGGTCCAGGTCGGGTAAGGTGGTGCAGACGAGGTTTTGGTCTGGTCGGGCGAGTAAGAGGAGGTTCAGGTCTGGTTGGGTGGGAGAGAGGAGGTTCAGGAAGTCTGGTCGGGTAGGGGTTCGAGGGTTTGAAGTTTGATCAAGTGGAGGAAGCGAGGTTCAGGGGATCCCGATCGTGCAGGTGGGGAGGCAGGTTCTTGATCGGACAGGACATGGTCTGGCCGACGCTATGCTGAGGAGTTCAGTGGGCCGTCGTCTGCCCTGAAAATTTAGCGCCGCTGTCTGATAGTCTTGTCGTTTTATAGGGAATAAATCCCTCCGCTGGGCGTCGGCGTCGGAAGCAAGTGGGTAGTAAGTTTTACTTCACTCCGCAGTCAGTAAATTGCAAAACCGTGCCGTGCACACATTGCACGAGGAAGTGCATACGGCACGATGAAGTACATGTGTGCACAATGAAGTATATGTGTGCACGATGAAGTACATACGTGCACGATGAAGTACATGTGTGCACGATGAAGTATATACGTGCACGATGGAGTACACGTGTGCACGATGAAGTACATACGTGCACGATGAAGAATATGTGTGTATGATGAAGTACATGTGTGCACGATGGAGTGCATGTGTGCATGATGAAGTATATACGGCACGATGAAGTACATACGGCACGATGAAGTACATGTGTGTACGATGAAGTACATACGTGTACGATGAAGTACATACGTGCATGATGAAGTACATACGTGCACGACGAAGTACATCAGACAGCGTGCAGAAGGTCACCAATTTCGCAGTCAGAGTAACCATTGGTCGTCGAAATAATCACGTGTCAGATCGGCGGGAGGGTCTCGGCTGGGTGGCAGCAGAGGAAAGGTATCGGCCCGGCACGCTCCACTGGCTCGACACCACCTCGCTTGCCGACGAACCTGAATCCCTGACTGGCGAATTCGTCACCACCCGCTGACGGCGAGATCGGAGCACTCAACAGGGCAGCCTATTGTTCGTCCGCGACCGGGAGCCGCAGCCGGCCAGCGTATGTTCCGCAGACGCGCGCCGACACTGTATAGCGACAGTCAGTCAGCGACAGTCAGTCACCGACAGTCAGTCACCGACAGTCGGCCAGCGTATGTTCCGCAGACGCGCGCTGACACTGTAGAGCGACAGTCAGTCAGCGACAGTCAATCACCGACAGTCAGTCACCGACAGTCGGCCAGCGAATGTTCCGCAGACGCGCGCCGACACTGTAGAGCGAGCTGCTACCCGCGCTGTGCAGTGTGTTGGTGATGAGTTTCGGTCGTGCACTACGAAGGAACATGTCGGCTCATTGCCGATGCCTTGGACGGTATATGAGTTATCCCAGAAAAACGTTAGGCTTGGGTCAAATTATCCCCCCCCCCCACACTCCATTTCGTTTTCACAATGCGAGTGCTAAGTATGTCCATGCAGAACAGAACATCCAGACAAAGACCAAGTTAGAATGTTTTGCAAGCTTCAGTATGATGTGGATGATAACGGAATGGACACTCAATACGGAATGCTGCGGTATGACCACGTAGTTCATGGAATGAGGCGAGCATTCGATGCAGTGCATGCCACTCCAAGTTATACTAAATTTAATTCCAATTGTCCAATTTAATACCAGCTATGCTTGTTCCGAAATCGTCGCTAGGTCGAGAACAAGGATATGACCATTAAACAATTACTTGGAGCAGTTACTCCGACCATGCATGTAACACCGCATGGTCAAGGGCGACACATGTGGACATAAATTTAATGACTTTCGCCTCTTGTTCCGAGACCGCAGAAGTGCTTGGATGAGGTTGAGCTACCAGTCGGCTACATTTTGCCGACAGCTACCGGTAGTTACCGACAGTTACCGGCAGTTACCGGCAGTTACCGGCAGTTACCGGCAGTTACCGGCGGCTACCGACCTACGTATCCATCACTTGTTGCACTACGCTCGTGTCCCCGAACGAGAGGCGAGCCAAAGGCGGGTGGGCAGGATACGGCAGCGTTTGCGAAGTCTCGAGTCCTCACAGCGTTCGAGTACTTCCCGGAAGAATAACGCCGCGCGCAGGCGGGCAGTTGGCTCGTCTGGCCAATACCAATATTGGTGTAATTTGCCCGCCATGACCGATTGGCGCGCCAGCCGGCCGGCTGAACGGTGAAATGGCGCCAGTATCGCCGCTCTAAGCCGACCACCTGCCGGCGCCTCGACGTATTCCGGCAACGCGCCTCGGCTGCCTAATGGGACCGGTTTGATTTTTACCGCAACAGATCGATTGGCTGTCGGCGTGTATTGTCGTTGCCGACCTATTGCCGCTCAGCGAACGCAGCTGATGAAATACTGGAGGCGTCAAATGACGACCTTCGTACAGGTGCTTCTTGCATTCAATTATGAATTACATTTGCACAGGGGGAGTACATCTTGTCATATTCGTGTGTGACAATTATTACGCAAAAGTAGCATCGACGTGGAATTACAAACCACAGCCCTCACGAATGTGTCTGTCCAGTCGACAGCCGATCTCACCCTACAGAAGATGCTGCGTCCGCTCCAGTGACCATCGATGCTGAAGTATTTCCACGTCGAAGTTGTGTGGTATCTGTGATTGATAGTCTTGGTGCCCGAATTTCTTCAATAAACTGTTCCCTCCACCATCAGGCTTACCGCGTTTAAATGCGAGTAACAACGAACTCCGGTTGAAATGAAAGCTCGAATACTGATAACATTTTCCGCATGCACAGCCATGAGCATCACTAGCAGCCCAGGAAGTCAGTGGTGTGGTCCGGTGTTTCAACATCCAGATGATAGTGTGTCAACACGTGCACATCCTAACCGTTGATTACCAGCTGTTTGGCGATGTTTTCTATACCAGTCAATCTCCGTATGTAGACTGATTCGATTTGAAGGGCGCACAGCGGGTGCCACCAGGTGGCCGTCACCCAGCAAACATTCGAATCCCAGCGATTAGTCTCGGGTTGCTATGACGCAATCAGAAACCAGAGATGCATGACTTGCCATCACGAAACTTCATTCCCGTCGGAAGCACTTCAGCAAAACCGTCGGCACATGGAACACTACCGCAGTTCAGCCCTGACTTGGAGACACTGCGACACTACTGTCAGGATCTGGGGAATCACGGCAATACTGTCCGGACCTGGAACACTAAAGCAGTACTGCCCGGACCTGGCACACCACAGCAGTACTGCCCGGACCTGACACACCACAGCAGTACTGCCCGGACCTGACACACTACAGCAGTACTCTCCGGACCTGGTACACTGTAGCAGTACTGCCCGGACCTGACACACTACAGCGGTACTGCCCGGACCTGACACACTACAGCGGTACTGCCCGGACCTGACACACTACAGCAGTACTCTCCGGACCTGGTACACTGTAGCAGTACTGCCCGGACCTGACGCACTACAGCAGTACTCTCCGGACCTGGTACACTGTGGCAGTACTGCCCGGACCTGACACACTACAGCGGTACTGCCCGGACCTGACACACTACAGCAGTACTGTCCGGACCTGACACACTACAGCAGTACTCTCCGGACCTGGTACACTGTAGCAGTACTGCCCGGACCTGACACACTACAGCGATACTGCCCGGACCTGACACACAACAGCAGTATTCTCCGGACCTGGTACACTGTGGCAGTACTGCCCGGACCTGACACACTACAGCGGTACTGCCCGGACCTGACACACAGCAGCAGTACTGCCCGGACCTGGCACACTACAGCAGTACTGCCCGGACCTGACACACAACAGCAGTACTGCCCGGACCTGGCACACAACAGCAGTACTGCCCGGACCTGGCACACTACAGCAGTACTGCCCGGACTAAGGATACTGCGATATGAGCGCAGTCAGAATGATCTCAATAGGAGGGTGAACCAATGATAAATATGGGGAAAATTACTGGCGACGGGCAGCTTTCAATGGAAATAAGACCATAAATCGGCCTAATGGTGGATGGAGAGGGTGGCAAGTGTCTATGCCCCCCCCCCTCATCCTGTGGATGCACCGGTGCACTGCAGCAGTGCTACCAATGCTTGGTGCGACACAGCAATACTGCCTGTACCTGGTGCGACACAGCAGTACTGTCCGAACATGGTGCGACACAGCAGTATTGTCAGGACCTGGTGCGACACACCAACACTGCCGTACATGGTGCGACACAGCTGTACTGCCCAGACTTGGTGTCACTCAGCAGCACTATCGGACCTGGTGCGACATAACAGTACTACCCAGAATATGGTGCGACAAAGCAGTACTACCCGGATCTGATGCTACGCAGCAGTACTATCCAGACCTGGTGCGACTCAGCAGTGCCATCTGGACCTGGTGTCACTCATCAGTACCACCCAGATATTTTGCGACACATCAGTGTTATCCGGATCTGGTGCGACACAGAAGTAGTACCCGGGTCTGGTGCGACAAAGCAGCACTACCCATATCTGGTGCCGTTCAGCAGTGCTACCCCTAGCTGGTGACACTCAGCAGTGCTATCGGGTCTGGTGCGACACAGCAGTGCTACCCGGGTCTGGTGCCACCCGGACCTGAACCGCTGGAGCGTGGCAGTGTGCGGCCGGGAGCCGACCTCATCTGCCGAGTCACAGCCGCCGAGTCGCCGACAATTCGAATGGGTGGCGGCCGGCGTCGCGCGTCGCCTATAGACGCGCGCACGAACTGCCAATCAGGCGGCGCGCTAATGCATACATCAGCAGCGGGCTGACACAGCGGGCTGACACAGCGGGCGGACACAGCGGGCGGACACAGCGGGCTGACACAGCAGGCTGACACAGCGGGCTGACAGAGCGGGCGGACACAGCGGGCTGACACAGCGGGCTGACACAGCGGGCTGACACAGCGGGCTGACACAGCCGGCTGACACAGCGGGCTGACACAGCGGGCTGACACAGCGGGCTGACACAGCGGGCGGACACAGCGGGCTGACACAGCGGGCGGACACAGCGGGCGGACACAGCGGGCTGACACAGCGGGCTGACACAGCGGGCTGACACAGCGGGCTGACACAGCGGGCTGACAGAGCGGGCTGACACAGCGGGCGGACACAGCGGGCTGACACAGCGGGCTGACACAGCCGGCTGACACAGCGGGCTGACACAGCGGGCTGACACAGCGGGCTGACACAGCAGGCTGACACAGCGGGCGGACACAGCGGGCGGACACAGCGGGCTGACACAGCGGGCTGACACAGCGGGCTGACACAACCGGCTGACACAGCGGGCTGACACAGCGGGCTGACACAGCCGGCTGACACAGCGGGCTGACACAGCGGGCTGACAGAGCGGGCTGACACAGCGGGCGGACACAGCGGGCTGACACAGCGGGCTGACACAGCGGGCGGACACAGCGGGCGGACACAGCGGGCTGACACAGCGGGCTGACACAGCGGGCGGACACAGCGGGCTGACACAGCGGGCTGACACAGCCGGCTGACACAGCGGGCGGACACAGCGGGCGGACACAGCGGGCTGACACAGCGGGCGGACACAGCGGGCTGACACAGCGGGCGGACACAGCGGGCTGACACAGCGGGCTGACACAGCGGGCGGACACAGCGGGCGGCGGCCGGGCGACACGCGCGACCAGCCTGCTGCCGCGGGCCACCGGCCGGCTGACCTGGACCGTGTGAAGCGGGCCGCCGGTGACACGACCGGTCTGGCCGGGCGGTGCCGCGCGCGTCCCGAGATGAGTCGCCACGATACTGCCACCCATCTCGATACCCCCGCCGGCAGGGGGTTGGTCGGCCCTCGGCGGCGCGCGACGACAGGGAGACGCGTGGCCGGCGCCCCTCGGGTTCGCGCTGGCATGGGCTCGGAGAGGATTTTCGGCCGGCACGACAAGTGGGCGGCGGCGAGCGCCGCGCGAAAACAGGACCATTACGGCGCGCGCGCCGTGAAAGCGACGCGGCCGCGCACAGATGGCCGCCGCCGCGTCACAATCACTGAGACCGCGTCACAATCGCCGTGGCCGCGTCGTAATTGCCTCGCCCGGTAAACAGGGCGGTTAGTTCGCGGCGGGGATCAGTAATGGCCGGACAGATTGCTGCCTCCCATGCGGCATCGCTGCTATCGTCGCTAGCGTCGCTGCTGTCGAGCGCCGTCGATCGGCTCCTGCGCACCATTGGATCCTGCGCAGCACTGGCTCCTGCTCAGCTCATCTGTTAGGATGTGTCATGCAGAGCAGGAGTCCTACACGACACCACTCCCCCATGGCTACTTCATGCTGTTCGCAACAAAATTAAATTGCTTGAAAAAAAAAATGTTGTTTTTACGTGCCTGCATCTATTAAGAATTTCCCTTTTGGAGTTCATGGTGCTTGGCATTAGGCATAAGCCAAGTATGAAGTTGGCCTTCATTGGGAAGGGAAGACAAAAAATGAACAAACTAACACTATATTAATAACTCCCTTTTTGGGAAGAACAACCATGTACCGTGAAAATAATCCCTGCAGTCAAGGAAGTTCACGGTCACATTATGTGCATCAAAATACCACAACCTCGATCGGCTAGCAAGCGATGCGATATGACACGAAAAGATTCGTAGCCAAGATACGACACGGTATCAGAGGACACGACGACCGGCCAATGCCGCGAAGTGCCGGCAAAGTTACGTCAACCCTTCACCACCCACTGCTGCTGATCGGCAGGCACGCCTGCTGCACTTCGTCTCGAGGGACAACTTGGCTGCAAACACGTAGCGCTTCTGGCTGCCCAGCGTGGCACCGGGCCATGCTTAGAATGTGCTGAACGGGACCGTAGACACTGGACACTGGACAGTGTCAACAGTCCGCCAACAGTCCGTCCAATCTAACGGGACCGTAGACACTGGACCGTGTCAACAGTCCGCCAACAGTCCGTCCAATCTAACCAATCTATATCACTGACCAGTATGTGTATGTGCTGAACGGGACCGTAGACACTGGACAGTGTCAACAGTCCGCCAACAGCCCGTCCAATCTAACGGGACCGTAGACACTGGACAGTGTCAACAGTCCGCCAACAGCCCGTCCAATCTAACCAATCTATATCACTGACCAGTATGTGTATGACCAGCCTATCTTCGGCCACTGGACAGTGTCAACAGACCGCCAACAGTCCGTCCAATCTAACCAATCTATATCACTGACCAGTATGTGTATGACCAGCCTATCTTCGGACACTGGACAGTGTCAACAGTCCGCCAACAGTCCGTCCAATCTAACCAATCTATATCACTGACCAGTATGTGTATGACCAGCCTATCTTCGGCCACTGGACAGTGTCAACAGTCCGCCAACAGCCCGTCCAATCTAACCAATCTATATCACTGACCAGTATGTGTATGTGCTGAACGGGACCGTAGACACTGGACAGTGTCAACAGTCCGCCAACAGTCCGTCCAATCTAACCAATCTATATCACTGACCAGTATGTGTATGTGCTGAACGGGACCGTAGACACTGGACAGTGTCAACAGTCCGCCAACAGCCCGTCCAATCTAACCAATCTATATCACTGACCAGTATGTGTATGTGCTGAACGGGACCGTAGACACTGGACAGTGTCAACAGTCCGCCAACAGCCCGTCCAATCTAACCAATCTATATCACTGACCAGTATGTGTATGTGCTGAACGGGACCGTAGACACTGGACAGTGTCAACAGTCCTCCAACAGTCCGTCCAATCCAACCAATCTATATCACTGACCAGTATGTGTATGTGCTGAACGGGGCCGTGGACACTGGACAGTGTCAACAGTCCGCCAACAGCCCGTCCAATCTAACCAATCTATATCACTGACCAGTATGTGTATGTGCTGAACGGGACCGTAGACACTGGACAGTGTCAACAGTCCGCCAACAGTCCGTCCATCCAATCCAACCAATCTATATCACTGACCAGTATGTGTATGACCAGCCTATCTTCGGCCACTGGACAGTGTCAACAGTCCTCCAACAGCCCGTCCATCCAATCTAACCAATCTATATCACTGACCAGTATGTGTATGTGCTGAACGGGACCGTAGACACTGGACAGTGTCAACAGTCCGCCAACAGTCCGTCCAATCTAACCAATCTATATCACTGACCAGTATGTGTATGTGCTGAACGGGACCGTAGACACTGGACAGTGTCAACAGTCCGCCAACAGTCCGTCCAATCTAACCAATCTATATCACTGACCAGTATGTGTATGTGCTGAACGGGACCGTAGACACTGGACAGTGTCAACAGTCCGCCAACAGTCCGTCCATCCAATCCAACCAATCTATATCACTGACCAGTATGTGTATGTGCTGAACGGGACCGTAGACACTGGACCGTGTCAACAGTCCGCCAACAGTCCGTCCATCCAATCTAACCAATCTATATCACTGACCAGTATGTGTATGTGCTGAACGGGACCGTAGACACTGGACAGTGTCAACAGTCCTCCAACAGTCCGTCCAATCTAACCAATCTATATCACTGACCAGTATGTGTATGTGCTGAACGGGACCGTAGACACTGGACAGTGTCAACAGTCCGCCAACAGTCCGTCCATCCAATCCAACCAATCTATATCACTGACCAGTATGTGTATGACCAGCCTATCTTCGGCCACTGGACAGTGTCAACAGTCCTCCAACAGTCCGTCCAATCTAACCAATCTATATCACTGACCAGTATGTGTATGACCAGCCTATCTTCGGCCACTGGACAGTGTCAACAGTCCTCCAACAGTCCGTCCAATCTAACCAATCTATATCACTGACCAGTATGTGTATGTGCTGAACGGGACCGTAGACACTGGACAGTGTCAACAGTCCGCCAACAGTCCGTCCATCCAATCTAACCAATCTATATCACTGACCAGTATGTGTATGTGCTGAACGGGACCGTAGACACTGGACAGTGTCAACAGTCCGCCAACAGCCCGTCCAATCTAACCAATCTATATCACTGACCAGTATGTGTATGTGCTGAACGGGACCGTTGACACTGGACAGTGTCAACAGTCCGCCAACAGTCCGTCCAATCTAACCAATCTATATCACTGACCAGTATGTGTATGTGCTGAACGGGACCGTAGACACTGGACAGTGTCAACAGTCCGCCAACAGCCCGTCCAATCTAACCAATCTATATCACTGACCAGTATGTGTATGTGCTGAACGGGACCGTAGACACTGGACAGTGTCAACAGTCCGCCAACAGTCCGTCCAATCTAACCAATCTATATCACTGACCAGTATGTGTATGTGCTGAACGGGACCGTAGACACTGGACAGTGTCAACAGTCCGCCAACAGCCCGTCCATCCAATCTAACCAATCTATATCACTGACCAGTATGTGTATGTGCTGAACGGGACCGTAGACACTGGACAGTGTCAACAGTCCGCCAACAGCCCGTCCATCCAATCTGACACTGGACAGTGTCAACAGTCCGCCAACAGTCCGTCCATCCAATCTGACACTGGACAGTGTCAACAGTCCGCCAACAGTCCATCCATCCAATCTGACACTGGACAGTGTCAACAGTCCGCCAACAGCCCGTCCATCCAATCTGACACTGGACAGTGTCAACAGTCCGCCAACAGCCCGTCCATCCAATCTGACACTGGACAGTGTCAACAGTCCGCCAACAGCCCGTCCATCCAATCTGACACTGGACAGTGTCAACAGTCCGCCAACAGCCCGTCCATCCAATCTGACACTGGACAGTGTCAACAGTCCGCCAACAGCCCGTCCATCCAATCTGACACTGGACAGTGTCAACAGTCCGCCAACAGCCCGTCCATCCAATCTGACACTGGACAGTGTCAACAGTCCGCCAACAGCCCGTCCATCCAATCTGACACTGGACAGTGTCAACAGTCCGCCAACAGTCCGTCCATCCAATCTGACACTGGACAGTGTCAACAGTCCGCCAACAGCCCGTCCATCCAATCTGACACTGGACAGTGTCAACAGTCCGCCAACAGCCCGTCCATCCAATCTGACACTGGACAGTGTCAACAGTCCGCCAACAGTCCGTCCATCCAATCTGACACTGGACAGTGTCAACAGTCCGCCAACAGCCCGTCCATCCAATCTGACACTGGACAGTGTCAACAGTCCTCCAACAGCCCGTCCATCCAATCTGACACTGGACAGTGTCAACAGTCCGCCAACAGTCCGTCCATCCAATCTAACCAATCTATATCACTGACCAGTATGTGTATGACCAGCCTATCTTCGGCCAATGTGTGTAAGGCTGGTATATTTACCAGCCTACACTGGTCTGCCTGTCTGCCTGTTTCTGACTGGTCTGCCTGTAGCCAGTCCACCTTCCCCAGCTGGCACACAGCCAGTCCGCTCCTGACTAGTCCGTCAACGGCCATTCTACCTCAGAGTTAGACTGTCTACAGCTAGTCTGCCTCAGACTAGCCTTCTGATTTGTATGTCTATGGTCAGTCTGTCTACGGCCATTCCACCTCATAGTAGTCTGTCTGCAGCCAATCTACTTCAGACTGGTTTTCTGACTTGTCTGTCTACGACCATTCTGTATGTAGCCAATCTACATCTGACCTGTCTGTCCAGCCAGTCTACCTCTGATCTGCCTGCCCAGCCAGTCTACCTCTGACCGGCCTGCCCAGTCAGTCTACCTCTGACCGACATCACCACAGCCGACATCACCACACGGTGGCAGGCTGACAAAATTCAAACACACACACACACAGTCTACTTCTGACCGGCCTGCCGCCCGTCGGAGAGCACGTCAAACACCTGCCCCACGGCTGCCCACGTCGCTGCCGACGCCGAGCCCGTACCAGCGCGGTGACGTCACGAGCCCATACCCGCACGGTGACGTCACGAGCCCGCCAATCTGGCCGCCGCCGGGCGACACGCGGCCGCCGAAGTGACGACCGGATGGACAGACCTACGGCGTAGGTGTGGATCAAGACGATGCTGTACAGGTGCATCTGAAGCCCACTCACAGGATGCCTGGAGACCGGTGGCGCGGCACGGCGGAAAACGCAACGAGATGACGGATCAAAACGGCACCCACGTCGTGCGGAAACAACGTCGGGGCAGCGTGTGCCAACCGTCGGCACGATTCCAAAAGCGGATCGAATGATCCCGAGCTGAGTGGTCTCGAGCCGAGTGATCCTCCACATCCAGCCGAAGTGCGGAGGATCGAACGCGTCGACACGATGGATTGGACAATGTCGTGACGGGCCGAAACCACGCGGCGAACCACCGCCGCCAGCCTCGCGCCGCCGCCGACCACCGATCCAGCCCGGCCGGCGGCCGCAGGACTTGGCCCGCCGTCGTTGGCTGACGCACGGCATGCACACGAGCGCGGCTCATGTACGCGGCGGCGACCTGGCCCGACACAAGCCGTCGGTTCGACGCGTGTCGCTGGTCCGCGAGAGCGGGGGGGGGCAGCGGGCGCTGTCGACCGCCACTTCGCTACACCATTGTGTCCGGCTGACAGCCGCCGGCAGTGCCAGCTCCACACACACGTCGGCCGACACCCGGGCCGTCAGCTCGGGCTGGGGTCGTCCAACGCCATCCTAGGACCGGCTTCACCGGTCACGCGTGTGTCAGGAGTGTCGTGCGTTGACGCAGGCCACGCGGGAATACAAACTCACGGCGAGCAATGCGGTTATGTGATGACTAGGAAATCGTCCGCAATGGTGAAATACATACAAAGGGTGTTGGTTATTTATGGATGTGCAACATTTATTGTGCATTTGTGTGTTTGCATGCATTTGTTTTTGCTTTGTCGTAGTAAAGCTTGGGAAGCAATTGTAGTCAATTTTTAGACAGTAAATGCACATAGTTATGGACGTGTAGATCAGGAACAAGATCATTTGAGGTACCTCGTTTACTGATATCTATCTGTAGATATCCGAACTTATGGCGTTGACGTAACGGCGTAAATGGGCTCCAGGGGCCAAAAGAACAGAAATAGCATTCGCTTAGCTGCATATATTGACTTCACTGCAAATAATAGTGAGCACTGGGCGTGCTGCGTTGTATCCTTTGTGTGAGCGTCAAATTGAATTTGCTTCGGCATCTCGTGAAGATTCAGGCTTAGATGTATGTCGGAATGTTGCAAAGATGCTGATAACTCGTGTATACCGGGTGAAACGGCGAGCGGGGCGGTTGAAGCCTACAGCCTGGTGTCCCTACGCCACGTCACCAGTCCTTAGGCATGAATATATTTGAATCTCACACTCTAAAACATCACGGTTACGTCACCAGTTTTAAGCCGAACATCAGCAGCTTTTATATGACTCGATAAGAATGAGACCGCGGGATAATTAGCCACGATAAATCTCCGGCACTTGATGCGCGTATGCCTGCAACCTGCCGTTTAGCGTGGCAGCGTCTTGCCCTGTCGTGTCGGTTTATTACATTACTGCAGTTTTTACGCCTCAGCCGACCGTTTTTGCAGCTGGCACAGCTGAAGAGCTGCAAATGTGCCGACATCGGCCGAGTGACGCAGCCCTGATCGAGGCAGGCGGCTGCAGCCGGGTCTGGGCACGACGGCGGGCACGCGCCCACAGCCGCCATGGGGTTCGGTCGGTCGAAAGGGGCGTCGACGACGCGGCGCCGAACAGCCCCCGCGACGGATCTGTGTTCAACCGGGCACAGCGGCCGAGATCACAGCGGCCGAGGTCACAGCGACCGAGGTCACAGCGGCCGAGATCACGCGGGGAGGATGTCCTCGAGCTCGTGGACGGCGTAACAGATTAATGGCTCGGGTGGGTGGTGTTGACAGAGGGAGGATGCCATCACCTCCGCCTTCTCGACTTCCAATCATCTCAGAATTAGCCGTATCGCTTTCCAGTGGAACGAAGTGATTTAACAAAAAAATATATTCGCGACTAAACACTCCGGTTTGTTCCCGTCGGGTGTTGAGGATTCAGACAACTACGTCTGCTTGAGCGGTAACTCTCATGAAAACGGCCTGCCAGTTGAAGTTAATTAGCACTTGACCTGAACGAATTAACCGACATGTAATAACCGGACGCGCTTTCACCTCTGCCACCACGCCATGCAATGGTGGTGGCAAACTCTGATTTACGGGATCATCGACAAGTGTTTTCTTGCGCCTAAGCATGCCATGCAATCTCCTAAACACATTCTTCATGTATGTTCGGGGTGTCAAGGTTCTGCTCGCAAAAGACAAGAACGATCGGCATTTACACTGTTTGCGTGCGTCTCGGCTGGGCGGCGAAGGGCTGAGCGTCGGCAACCATTACAAAATAAACAATCGAGCTGATTTCAAAGCCGATGCCTTTCACACCACCTCGTGTTTTGTGTGACGCGCTGAATGAATCACTGATGAATGAGTGATGAATGAACCACTGCAAGTTTCAGTCATCCACTTACATGCATGCACGAAGTGCTTGCATGTAGTGTTGCACGTGAACGTGAAGGCCACCAGGAAGGTGATAACACTCAAACTGCAGCGTGTGTGCGGCTCCTGGCATTAGCAGCCACAATTCATCAATTGCGGGTGGGCAGTCGGCGACAGTGCGCGCTTGGCAGTCCATGCATTCCTGATCGTCTTCAGCATTAATATCCGCATCGCTCGCGTGGGCCTGCGGCTCGACGTCCAGCGCACCGATCACCCAATGCGAAATCCCCGCAGCAGGCTTTCGAATTCGATCCGCCTCGATCCTGTGGCACGTGACACCTGAATGAGCCCACGTGCGGAAGGCGCGATGCATCAACATTCGACGCCGGCCCGCCGGCATGAATACTGCATGGTACTGCATTGGCCTGCACATCAATACACATTCCAAATGGGCTTGTGGCCGCCCGCCACCGCGCCGGACGGCTGGAGGTGGAGATTGACTGTCGACAGGCATCGCCGTGACGGTGTTTAACGGCGCCATGGGTGTAGTTTGGCTTTTGAAACTGGGCGGGGAGGGAGACATATTTCGAAACTGAGGAGAGACAAAGTCTAAAATGCTGGTAGGTTATACCAGAATTCCTGGAATATGCAGGTTTCTCTGATAAAATATCTGGGAACAGGTTCCAAAACTGTGGGGGGGGGGACAAGTTAGCTGTTCAAGGCAAGTGGGGATGGGGACATTCCCGACCAAAACCGGCTGACGTTACACCCATGCTTGACGCCGTTTGAACAACATTATTGGCACACCACTACGGAATGGGAATGATTCGCCATCCATCCCTTGAATAGGCATTGCATTACCGCAGCGAAAATACCGACTATTCTTGGCGATCGGCCGACATTTCAAACACAACAGGATGAAGCTACATATATAAATGTAGAAAAATGTCGAGAAATGGTAGTGCCAGATCAGCGTCGCCGTCGACACGAATTATCAAATTGGAGACCTGTGTTTTTCTGCATGTTCGGCATGTTCGCTTTCTTGGTTTGTGACAAGCCGATGTAGGTTTGGATTCATGGACCGAATCTATTGTAAGTTGGGAACGACGCGATGCCCTCAGTTGCCTAGGTCCGACCAAAATAATCACCGACTCTGTCATGATTCATATCATATGAGCCCCTCCATGGCCAATCGACGTTTTTCTGCTTTGTTTCAAAGCAGCGCCGTATCTGAATCCATAGAATCTTAGACTACACGGCTGTTTAAATCGCTGTCAAAGGAACAGTATAGACAACAGCAGTCTGACAATGACGGGGCTTCCCACGATGTGGCTGCACTAACCTCTACCCACTCCACTTTTCCACATTCCCCCTTTCCTCCACTCCCCTCTCTCCCCCCCCCATACGCAATCACCTGGCTGTCTGTAACCCAGTGTAAGAAGTGACACTTTCCCACCTCCCTGCGCCGCTTCGTGTTTCTCATTTTGGGGATGAAATATGAAATATCTTGCCGTGGCGCACCACGTCTTCTGCACAAACCGTGATGGACTCACCGCAGGTTCCTGCTAGGGTTCTGCTGGTCGCGTGCCGTAGTGCAATGCCCAGTTTATCCAGATTGTGTTTAATGCATCTATGTGTATTCGCCGATTGCCAACGACGATTAGCATTCTATTTGATGGGAACATTCACGCTGCACGACTGCATGCGAATGCTTACGAATGCCTTTCGTGTGAATGCTTGAGAGCCTCCAAAAAGAGAAGAAAACAAACAGTCCCAGTCCCGCGGCCGCATTGTCGCGCGATATGTCGCAGCTCGACAGCACCGTCGCAATGTCGCGCGATATGTTGCAGCTCGACAGCACCGTCGCAATGTCGCGCGATATGTCGCAGCTCGACAGCACCGTCGCATTGTCGCGCGATATGTCGCAGCTCGACAACACCGTCGCAGCCGCATCGGCGTGTCGCAAACGTGCGCGTTCCTCTGCACACCAGCCCACGGCCCCCGGCCGAGAGTCGGCAGACTCGCCGCGCTTCTGCTGCACTGATACCGCCGTCACCGACCGCCGACCGTCGACCGCCGTCTCGGTGGCATTCCAGTCCAATTGATGCTCGGACGGAGCGGGTGTCGTCGCGAGCGCCCCACTGCAGCTGCCGTCTCGCGCAGCTGGCCAGTAGTGCTGACCAGACCGGACCGGACCGGACCAGACCGGACCAGACCAGACCGGACCAGACCGGACCGGACCTGACCGGACTGGACCGGGCCAGACCAGACCAGACCAGATCAGATCAGACCAAACCAGACCAGACCAGACCGGACCAGACCGGACCAGACCACCAGGCATGCCGACAACACAACAAACGCGTCCGCCACGCACCACGCTGCTGTACCGTTGTGCCGGCTCTTCGCCCGTTGCGCCGCGATCATTGGCTTCTCCGCCCGTTGCGCCGTGATCATTGGCTTTTCCGTCCTAATCTCTGGTCCGCGCACGGCTGGCCGGTGCAACCCCGCTGCGGTTGTTTTTTGTTTGTTCGCGACCACGTAAAAACGGCCACGTAAAAACGGCCCGCCAATCGCCTGGTGCAGCTGATGGGGCGGGCTTCCCCTGTCGACCTTGTGGTGTGAAACATTTCAAGACGTCCCCCCAAATGGCCAATGCTAGATGTGGTGGAACCATACCGAACTCAATTTACGTGTTCACATATGTCTTTAATATTTCCAAGGTCGTTCGAGGCCACCTAGCTAACCTGACATTAAATGACGATCTCTTCCCGTTTGTGAGATACGCTGGGGTTAATTTCGCCGCTGAAACTGAACTTGGCATTAATTTGCAGTCTTCAAGAAAATGTCGTTGTCGGGTACAATTTCGGAAGTTAACGAAACGAGATCACCATTTTAACCTCAACTGACCCTCGGGCATCTATGGGCTAAGATGTAACATCTCGCACATTTGTAGTATCCCAAGACACCGAGGAATATTATGGGATACCGAGGGCCATTTCAAGTACGCTCCAGTTGTCGGTTTTACACAGAAGGTTATTGAACGTAAAATTCTCTATCTTTGCGAAAAACACACCTAAGCTAACCTGGAAAATCAACCAACAACTATTCAATAACAATGGGTGTGAATCGCGAGATCTGGTCACGTGCAGCACGTTGATTTTTGTTTCATGCCGCTGGCACAGCCCGTTTGGAAACGCGACGTGCGGGGGGGGGGGGCAACGCACTTGCGCTGGCGAAGGTGGCAACATGTCGTGCACGGCCGACGGTTTTCTCACGTTGTCCTTGTTCAGAAAAGATATTCGCTACGAATCGTCCCGCGGTGCACACTGCCGTCTCGACACTCAGCACCCCCCCCCCTCCATGCCCTACCACTCCCTACCACCAGACCGAGACGGTGTGCAGCAACCGGACACGCCGCTCTCAGACCGCATGTTCGATCTGAGACGGTGCCAATCGCCGGTCGTACACGTGTCACGGCCGACTAAGACGGTGCCAGGATTTGGAGCGCTACAGCAGGCGTTGGACGATGACCGGATTACCTGCACGAGTTACGGCTGACATGAGATGACGTCAGCAGTGCCGCAGTTACGGCTGCCATAGAGCGTGTTACGGTCACAGGAGTTACGCGTGCCACTGGATGACGTCAGGATTATCACCGGGCTGTAATTTGCCATGTACTGGTGCACTACATGTGTGACATTTTCCTCCTGTGCTATTTTGTGTGTCTCTGTAGCTATTTTCAGAAGTATCCCTGTCTAATGTCCCTCTATCCTATATGTCCTAGATGTTTTGTATGGTAAAATACCTAAACGTCATTCCCCAAGTGCGCACGTGCCTTCGAAATAGGCAGAATAGGCGTTACAGACAAGTCGCGGATAGTAGAAAAGAAGGTGTCTTGGTGCCCATGTAGTCAAAAATGTGCAGGATAATAATTATTCCAGATTTTAAAACAAACCTTACGGCTGCTGCCGTCTGCATGACGTGACGTCAACGGCATGATGTCAGGATTGCGAACGCTGTGGTTGACGTTCAATGATGTTGAAATTGTGGGGTCGTCGTGAGATAATGTCACGATTGCAGGTAATCGAGCGTTGTTGGAAGCTATGCGGGGGAGGGGTGGCAGCCGACCTGATCGAATCAATCAACTCGTCTGTACATCAGGGTTGTTCTTTTTATGAACACTAGTTGAGCGGCTTCGCTACTTTGTCTGCAGCAAACTGAACAGGTACCAGTTGGTGATGATGTGAACACTTCGTCAGATAGGACATTTGCTGAATGCCCATGTTCTATTTGAATGTGTCCCACGTGATGTCCGGGACCTGTCGAAACGCCGCACGACGTCACACCTGGCATTATCGGCGGCCCGACAGAGCTCGGCACTTCTGTCGGGAGAATCGCTTCGAAATAAAGCATCCCGGATGAACACAAATGCTATGCTGATGATGTGAACACCTCGGCGCTGAACATGTCACCGGTTGACAGTCGAGAAGCTTCCTATTTTCCGGATCGCCTGCGCCGGCTGCCGACGGCGGCTCGTGCGATCCAACATGGCCCGACCGTCGCTTCCGCTGCGCACCGCCGTGGCGCACGCCACCGACACGACACGACCCGACCCGGGAGCCGACCTGGGAGCGCCTCTCAGTGGCGCCCCGCCGCGGCAGGTCCGGCGGCCGGCGCGGCCGACAATCTGCCGTCCGCCGCTGACAAACGAGGCCGACCTGCCGACACGGCAGCGGTGCGTTCGCGCGGCGACGCCGACGCGCCGCCGGCCCGACACGACAAGTACCGGACGAGAGACGGACGGCGCCTGTCGGCCGGCTCCGGCCGACATCAAACACGGCCGTACGTCGCGCGCCGGCCGGGCAGGCGCGTCGCACACGCCGCGCAAAGACGGACGTGGCGCGCTGTCGCGCGGCGACGCGGTCACGGTGCGCTCCGACGCCGGCGGACGACAGCTGAGTGTCAGGCGGGCGCGTGGAGGCTTTATGGCCGGTGTACCGACCACACCGGGGTCGGGGGAGTTGAAGAAGCGCCGCGGTCGGCTGTCGGCTGGCGCTCCGTGTCGGGTCTCGGGTCACGTCTGGCCACGGTACTGTCTCGGGTCACGTCTGGCCACGGTACTGTACGATGTCTTACAGTTTTGATGTCTCACATCCGATGTCCGCGCATGTTTTACAATGGTGCTGTCCAATGTACAATGGTACAATGATGTATGGGGATGAACGGGGATGTGCGGAATGTGCGGGGATGTGCGGGGATGTGCGGAGATGTGCGGGGATATACGGGGATGTACGATGATGTGCGGGGATGTTCGGGGATATACGGGGACGTAGGGTGATATGCAGGATTTGCGGGGAAGTGCGGGGATGCGCGAGATGTGCGGGGGCCGGCACAACGATCGGCACCTCGTCCAAGGGCTCCTAACGGTAGCTGCCCAACCGACCACTCGTCGGCAGAAAAATCCGTCCGTCGTCTTTTTCGCGTGTCTGCAGAGTCAGAACCGGTCGCATCTTGAGCCAGCTCCAGACGTCGGCGTCCAGCCAGCGCGTGTACCGCGGGTCAGGTCGTGTACGTGGCGCGGCCGGCCATGGGAGCAGGCGCGACAACCCTGTCGGCCGGCGCGAGCGACGGCGGGGCGGCGGCCGATCGTCGACCAGGACGCACGCCGCGCGCCCGGCGCCCGGTCTTCAGCTTGGGGTGGCGCCACACAGTCAGAGCCGCGTGGCATGGCCACAGTGATCGCGCCGACGAGATTGTTTTGGCGCCAACTGTACGCATGGCTTCAACCGCAAGGGGGCGATGCCGGTGAACCAAGCGCTCATGATATTGGGATCGGACACATTTTTCTGGTGTTGGCTGCACGCACAACCGGTTAGGTAAGACGATAAAAATGATCCGACAGTTTTAGAGCTTAGCTCTCCCTTGGCAACCAACCAAAACCGACCGAACACAGTATTCCCTCGTCAAGGTTGTTAAACCAAGCTGGGCTGTCGATTCGGTGTCCATCGTAAGTTATTGCACATGCCTGCGGGAGGGGAAGTATTTGGCTCCCGATGTCCGGTCAGTTAAGCTGTGTTCCTGAGCGACAAATATTTGTTCTACAAAGGTGTGCGAAAGATAAAACTCCCTTTGCCCCCCCCCCCCGCAATGACCTTAGTCTTGTATAGACCCTGTCAACAAGGCGCCCTACACCTGATCAGCCTAGCTCGCCAATTAGATGCCAATTAAACATCTTCACGGAAATCATCTCGGCATGATCCGAATCACAAACAGACGAGGGAGACATTCGACTTCTTCAGAACAGGAGTTTTCCGTGCACGACGAAATGCAACTTTACCTGCCGGCAGAATGTGCCGCAGAACAGGTGAGCTCCCTCTAAACACCAGTCAAATCGGACAAACATAATCAGGACTGACCCGTGACCGAACCCTGCGATAAACATCGTCGGTGGGCCATCTACCTCGGACGACAAGCGCCGCCTGCCGGATGAAGACGCTAACGAGCGCCTGTTCATCACGGCTGAGACGACGTCTGATATTTGCAGGCAACCGGCACACCGAGTCAGCAGGTGTGTCCGCAGACACGCCCACCAACCGGCACACGGAGCCAGCAGGTGTGTCCGCGGACACGCCCACCAACCGGCACACCGAGCCAGCAGGTGTGACTGAGGACACGCCCACCAACCGGCACACGGAGCCAGCAGGTGTGTCCGCGGACACGCCCACCAACCGGAACACGGAGCCAGCAGGTGTGTCCGCGGACACGCCCACCAACCGGCACACCGAGCCAGCAGGTGTGACTGAGGACACGCCCACCAACCGGCACACGGAGCCAGCAGGTGTGTCCGCGGACACGCCCACCAACCGGCACACCGAGCCAGCAGGTGTGTCCGCGGACACGCCCACCAACCGGCACACCGAGCCAGCAGGTGTGACTGAGGACACGCCCACCAACCGGCACACGGAGCCAGCAGGTGTGTCCGCGGACACGCCCACCAACCGGCTCTGTCCGGGGACACATCAGAGCCCGTCACATTTCTCCGAGGCACACCAAGCCCGTCACATGTGTCCAAGAGCACAGACTAATCAGCTGTGTCCGAGAACACACCCACCAATCAGCCGTGTCCACGGACACGCCCACCAACCGCACACCGAGCCAGCAGGTGTGTCCGAGGACACGTCCACCAACCGGCACACCGAGCCAGCAGGTGTGTCCGAGGACACGCCCACCAACCGACACACCGAGCCAGCAGGTTTGGCCGAGGACACGCCCACCAACCGGCACACCGAGCCAGCAGGTGTGTCCGAGGACACGCCCACCAATCAGCCGTGTCCGCGGACACGGACATGCCGGTGATTCGTCCTGTGTGGCTGACCTCGCAAACAACGAGTAATCGAGCATGCCTGCAAACTACACCCTCAATTGAGACGAGTGCTTGTTTGAGATATATTCTAACTGAGAAATAGGCGGACAGTTTAATAGATCGCATTAGAGTTTGCGTCACCGGTAATGAGCTACCACAACAGGAAGCGCGCTGTTTATGGCTATCAAATTATGTTGTTCACAGATGTTTCTACTGGAATTTCGTCACCCATCCAATATCCGTCGGCGCAAAGGGGAGCGTGAAATTACAGGTTTGGTAGCGATATTACTGGCATCTCGTTTGTGCAGCAGCTTCACATACGTCCATTTGGTGGAGACCACTCCAATATCAATTCGGGTTTGGAAAATATTGGAGTACTTTTTTGCACTGCATTTCAATGTTTGCGCTTGTTTTGTAACGAATTTCACCTACGTCAGCCTTATGACCGTTATCAAAGTGGTTGAACGAATATTTTGGAGCTCACATGCTTTCTTTATATCCCAAAAATAGCAAACCCCAGAGGTTCCTAATTTCCTCCAACATTAGGAGGACCTTCAACCATGCACGTTTTAAGTAAACAAGCAAGAATGCGAGGTACTCAGTTCGTTATATATATATATATATATATATATATATATATATATATATATATATATATATATATATATATATATATATATATATATATATATATATATATATATATTCACATGCATATAAATATACCGATACATGCCTTAGATCTTCTAGAAAGACTTCAATTTCCTGATTTTCAATATTAGCTTGTCAACATAAACTCACCTTCGTTTAACAGAAGAATACTCAAATGACTTTTCATGCTCCTAAGTCTGTGCTTGTGCCAGTGTATTATATTAAGCCCCCCCCCATACACACACACTGAAATAGGGTGAGTTTGAAGAGGTAGCTCACTTGTTCACAAAGGTTGGAAATACATAGGTTCTCTTCTCAGTGCAGATGAGTGGCTCAGTTACTCAGTGTGACAAACGGGAACAACAATTGTAATTTGATCAGTAAGTGAACGCATAACCACAACACTGCACAAAACAGTGCATTTTCGTGGCTTCGGTTTTCAATGTTCTTCGGAGGTCGACTCAGGCCGCTCAGTGTTAAAATGATGACTTTTCGTTAGGTTTACCATGTCATAAAAGCACAGAAGGAGGTTTAAATTCACCACGCAAACGATGTCACTCAAATTGCCTATTAGTTCCCATAAACTCAATCTCGAAACACGGGATACTGACATACAGCATTGTCTCGTTGTTTCTGGAAGCAATAATGTCTATGCTATTGACAGATGCCATTCTATAACAGACCACATCATAAGTAATCACATCAACTGGAATTATATCGCGAAATGTATGTGGGTCGCGGTGCGCAAAAGTGATCATGCTAATTCCAATCACGACGATGTAAGAAACGAGGAATGAAGACTAACTTAACATACACATAGAAGCAAGACTTTTGGAGAAGCATGTCGATTCAGTGTTAAGATTAAGTAGGATTAAGATTAAGATGGTGATGGAAATTAAGATTGTGATTGAAATTAAGATTGTGATAAAGATTGTGATTAAGATTGTTATAAATATTGTGATTAAGATTGTGATTAAGATTGTGATTAAGATTGTGATTAAGATTGTGATTAAGATTGTGATCAAGATAGTGATTAATATTGTGATTAAGATAGTGATTAAGATTGTGATTAAGATTGCGATTAAGATTGTGATTAAGATTGTGATTAAGATTGTGATTAAGATTGTGATTAAGATTGTGATTAAGATTGTGATTAAGATTGTGAGTAAGATTGTGATTAAGATTGTGAGTAAGATTGTGATTAAGATTGTGATTAAGAGAGTATTAAGATTGTGATTAAGAGAGTATTAAGATTGCGATTAAGAGAGTATTAAGATTGTGAGCAATATTAAGTATGTAGGACGATTCACACTGTTAACGAAAAATGCATAACTCAGGCCGACCAAGTCCGTTACAACTGGCAATAACTTTTGAAAACAAACACGAGCCTGCGTCTTTGTGTAAGCCTGATACAAGCCCTTTCTATCTCTGGACATTAATTGAAATGCGCCGAAAATGAGTTGGATGTACACTGCTATTCAATGATTTACCAAATACAGGACACTAACTGTGCTCAACGATTCTAGTTTTACGTAAACCCTTACGCACACACTTGCCAGCGCGACTTGCTTTCCTACCGACTCGTATTTCCACCGTCGAATTATTAAGCATGACAATCCGCATTTCCACCGTCACATTATTAGCCGTGACGCAATCAGCAATCAGAGAGTTGCACCCTGAAACCCGGCCGTTCAATATCAGACAGACGAGGGGTGAAATTACACGTCTGCTCAGGTCTCCGGCAGATCAGCCTCCTCAGATCAGCCGACGACCAGCAGACCGCGCCATCCTCATGCGCTGAGGCACAGCAACCCAGCGACACAGCGGAGAGGTATGTCGCAGCGCACCGCGCGACGCCGAGTCGCGCCAATGCGTCACTCCCGCCAATCTTCTCACCTGCGCCTGTGCAGCTCCATGACGGTTCAGCGGGCGGGCGGACGATCACGTGACGGGGGTGGCGTGCACCGGCACAACACTAGCCGACACTGGCCGGCCGCATGGCTCGCGACGGTCCGGCGACGTGACGACGTGACGACGTGACGCTCCTCCGGCCTGCCCGCTGCCGCGGCAGCGTTGTCGCCGGCACGCGAGCGTCGGCGGCCGACGATGACGTGGCGGCGCGACTGACCCGACCCGACCCGACTGACGCGTCCCAGATGGCTCGGCGGCGTTGCTCGCAGGAGAGCCGTGCGCCCGCGGGCTGTCGCGGCGACGGCGCTGATTCGCCCGGTGGCGGGACCGCGGCGAATCGTGACACAGATGACCGGCTTGACGGCGGGCTACGGCGGGGCTCGGACGGCGCGCGTCGGAGCGGCAGACCTGTGACCAGACCGGCGGCGGGGCGTCGACGACGACGCGGGTGGCGGCTTCTGACGCGCGTCGGCAGGTGGGAGGTGGCCGCCGGCTCGACACGGCGCGCGGCGCGGTCACACCTCGGCCGGCAGAGCACGACACGTCCCGGCGCCCGGCGGCCGCCGTCCGGCTCGTTTGACCGGGCCGCCGGCTCCAGCGCCGACCGGACGCCTGCCATCTGTCGGAGTGTTGGCGAACCAGAGCGGCCGCGCGAGGCACTGGAGCGGCGTGATGAGATTGGATCGTCAGCGAGCTCCGAACCAGCTCGCTGCAGATCGAACACCCGCGACTGGCATGGGAGGGTACCGTGGGCCCATCCCCCCCGCCTACAAACAACCTTCCGAATCGTCAGCCTAAAATGTACTTTACAGAGTGCAGACTAGGATCAGGTAAAAACAAACTGGCTTCACGTGCACGGGGTGAATGTATTTTGGTAGCGAAACCACCGAGCATTGGCAAAACCAACGCTCACCCCCCAAACAAACAATTGCACACACACACGCTGTTATCAATGTCGCAACGACCTCCAAGCTGGCAGTCCGGCAGCAATTCTACGCCAAAAATATCCACGGATCACCTCGCAAAGCCAACGTCAACTGTCTGTAACGCTGGCGAACAGCGCCTCCGCTTGCGGCCCATGGGCGGGCGTAGCCCTATATATGGACTGTCACTTCCACGTCTGCCACGTGGCACAGCTGACGCGTGACACCATGTGACGTGACGCCATGTGGTGTCACGTCAGGCGATGTGTCACGCCACGTGCTGAGTCGGCGCGCGCCGCGCCGCCGCCGCCGGACCGGTCCGCGGCGGTCCGGCGAGGGCGTAGCGATGCATCCGGCTGATACGACACCGCATCACGTGCGACATGCTCGAGGCCCTGCGACAGCGGCAGTCGGGCGCAGACATTTGGCGCAACGTTTCCAACATCAATTTAAAATATGGTGTGCAAATGTTGACGTCAGGTCGTCTACGGTCAACGAGTTATTCAAGGTCAAGTGAGGTCACTTCCAAAAACGTTCGACCAGTCGTCACGCTTTAATGGATACAGATATTTGAATGAAACTTTCAGCGTTTGCCTCTCTTTAGGGATGCAACAAAATGCACCAGAGGAATGTTTAACTTTTTCGGTTTTGATGACGCATCAGTTTTGCATATCTGCCCATCAGGGCTAAAATCGAATCGATTCTGGCTAACGTAAGCAAACAAGTAAAGCAAGCAAAGGAGGAAATTATAGACTATCACCGCCAGGCAAACAGAAACTTGCCTACGGTGGAAAATGACTGAAACCCCCTAATCATAGGTGTTGTTTTATGAAAATGATTGGGGTGGGCAAAGTGCTACAAGATTGATGTAGGTATAAGAGGTGGCTGTTTAACACGCGCACCGGAGTGGGGGGGGAGGGGGCGGAATCCGCCCACGTCTCATAAACAGGCAGGGATATTGCAATGCAATCTTGTGACTTCGTTAAAAATCGATCAACGCATCCTATACAACCCCCCCAAAAAAAAATCTGTTGGTAAGCATAAGAACAGCGGGGTGCCAAATCGACCGACCGGGTGGCGGCCGGCGAGCGTTCAAGGTCACAAAGGCTTCGTTGGTGCGGAGGAGCGGCGGAGTGGTGACGCAGCCGACCACAACCTCATTTGACCCTAAATGCCCAGGGTCATGTAATTTGTACTGAACCGAGTTCACTTTATCCGTAATATACCCACCAAATTGTGCGCGCATTGTTTCAGTAGTTCCAGAAATCTTAGGGGTAGGGGCAGAATCCCCCCGCCCCCCTCCTGTGCGCGTTATGTGAGAGGCCCTCCGGAGCACGTGTTAAGCGACCGTTCTCAATTATGTTGATATGCTAGATTTAGCCCACTTAATCTGCTGATAGGATTAATTTGTAATTGCTGTGATGCTCAAGATAACGATAAAAATACAACCACACGTTTAGAAGACCAGGTTATCACTTAAGGGGTAGAAAATGGTCCGATTCAATTGAAAGCCCGACAAAAGAACAGAGAATGCCATTTTCTCCGTTCTAACACTCCGTTCTATGTATCTGTGTGCATAAGACTTCACTAGCCACGTTTCCCCCGTTGCTCATATATCATCGAGCAAAGCTACCTTACAATCTTCGAGCCCACCCACACACGTGCGTGATGGCGAACTATTAATGTATTATTAAAATTAATATTTGTGGGCAAGACACACAGAAACACACCCAGGTCGGAAATCAAGGCTCCGGTCATACCAACATGCATTACACAGATTGAGGCAGTGGAGCGGACTGCGTTCGGACATTCAATATAAAATGTGGAGTTCTTAGATGTAACTTTAATCGTTTGGAAGTCCAATTTATCTGTTCTTCCTTGATGGTGAATGTAATGACAATATTTAATCCTCATCAAGTGTAGTTCCCTATTAAATCTACCTAATGCAACGTCTTCACATCAGTTCATCTAATATCAATATCACCTGGAAAGAGGCCGAGTTCAAGATATCCTCAAAATCCAAGCAAGCAAAACCAAGTGTGTTTTAGCATTTGTATCACTGCGTTTGCTCGCAACGCTTGCTCATTTTGTCTGAACAGCTAGTGTAAACACGTAAGGTGAACGCTGCCTGGGAAACGGCTGGGGACGAATTGTGCTAAGTATGGTTATATCTGGCAATCTAAATCAAATCAGGCCCTTTCTGACCTTCACATTCTAGTGGCCTGTCATGAGCATGTAAAGGTGTGATTGCTGTTGCACAACTACATGATGAAGAAAACAATACAACACATCTGCCTTCAATAATTTGAGGGCATATAACACACAACTCAGAAGTATTTCGATATAGATATTTCGATATAGATAGATAGATAGGGGGCCTTCGTAAATCAATTCCCCGAAATCCGAGCAATTTCGAAAGGTGGGAAGAGGCCAAGTAGGGAAGGGTTCCTCTTCAGATGACCACACCCCACACCATGAACAAATCTTGGCTACGCCACTGCTTGGAGCACGTACCTGCACGCCTGTCAACCTGCTTCCGTACCTCCCGGTCGTAGAGAACGTACAGCAAATGTGTTCCTGGAGTGCCCTTATCCGTATTCGTGCACTCTGGAATAAAACATCAGCCATGTTTGCTCACGGTACCGATGTCGATCAATCTGGCACAATTCAATGTATATTGCAAATAACACCAGAACCAGACCGAAGCTCCGGGACCATCCCCTGTATCCTCATTCCGTTGTGCCATTGTGTGTTGTCCATTTTGCGACGTCACACCAATCAGGAACAGCCATTTACCACTCAGCATAAACGTATAGTTAATATCGGTATATTCAGAAATTTCGAGGATTTTCCAGAGTTAAAAATAATGTATCGCAAATATATTGAGCATATTTCCGTACCCTAGAAGACATAAAATCGGTCTTTCTGGAATAAAACAACCAGCTCATTCTACTTAGCTGCGTAGTCCACTGTGCGGGCAAATATTCCAACCAGTCGTAACCCCGAACTATTATATTTGTCCACACTGCGAAACCCGCCTCTCCCTGTCGCCCTTCAAGTGTCCCAAATGATACAGATATAGATACCGAACTGAATTGAGCTAGCCCACAATGGCCTTGTGGCCATTACAACCTCGCGTTAATATGATAAAACAGCAGGCCAGAAAAGGTCAAAATCACAGAACAGTTAAACCGGTAGTCAGGCGTGTCATAATAAAATGCAGCAGGGCGAGCAGAAAATCAGTCCGGCTCGGGCGGCGCGTCAGACAGGTGCCGCCGTAGGTGGCGACTGAAGATCGGCACGGAAAGCCGCATCAGCTCGGGTGGTAAAGATTTGTACAGCAGTGGTGCTCTGCAGCTAAATCGCCTTTCTCCATCTCAGTGCGAGTCCGGGGAACATACAGGGGATGGTCCTGACGGGTGGTTCGGTCACGAATCTCCGCCACGGTGGTGAGACGACGAGCCAGTGATTCCGGCGCTCCATGACGGCGCACCTCATGCGTGAGGCACAGGGTGTGGTACCCGGCCAGGTTCTCTGCACTGAAGCAACCCAGTCTCCTCAGCAGATCAGAAACATGGTCAAACGTTTTGCGGCCGAAAATTGCTTTTGCTGAGTAGTTCATAATTAAAAAAATGCAAGATAGGTTCTTTTTGGTTCCGTTACCATACACACATATCTGAGATCTGAGAGAAGATCAGTGCCAAGTGCGGAGATAATAACAGGTGGAAAGCACCCCCTCAGATGCGATAGACCACCCGGAACTCCAAAACAACGCCACAGTTACTTCTGAGACGTGCGAGCCCCAGCTGAGCGAGATACCGAAAATATGTCACGATATTTTTGCATTCCGAAATGGTGGGCAGATCGTGATCCCTAATTTCATTGTGATATCTGGAAGGGCACGTAGATTTTGGGGGCTGCCCAATAGCATCAGCTGAATCTTAGCAGCGTTAATATTCAGTCCATTTACTTGAAACCAGATGTCGAAGGAGGCCATATATGTTCACATTTGAGAGACGACGTTTCAAAGTCCAGATTTCTTACCAACGACCAAAAATTGGGTGTTGTTCGCGTATTGGATAACCACTGCGTCTTCGGCGAACAGGCTGAGGTCGTTGGCGAAGATGCAGTAGAAAGGTCTCAGAGATGATCCTGGATGATGTTGCAGATGCTGTTGGGCCACGGGGACGATTTTTGGACGACACCCAGACTGTCATTGAGGCTGACACTCTGGGTGTGGTTTTGAAGATAAGCCGAAAACCAGGATGTATCGATGCTGTGAAGACTTAATTTTGACACGAGTTTTGGGTGGTCTATCACGTCAAAACATTTGCTCAAATCCAGAAGGCAGAGAAGGGACAGCTCTCTATGATAGGATATGTTCAGACATGGAGGTCAGGGCGGATTCCTTCGAGTGGTGAGAACGGAAACTGTGCTGAGTTGGAGAGAGGAGGTGATTTTCGGACAGATGATTGCAGAGCTGCTGGTGGATGGCACGCTCTACAATTTTCGCAATGACTGGGACGATGGAGATAGAACGGGAATTGGAAGGGCTAGAGGGATCACCGCATTTGAAGATGGAATGAATTGGGGAATGCTTCCAAGAATCAGGAACATCGGATTGAGTAATGCTAGCATTGACGAAATGCAGGAGCACAACACCTATAGAGTCAAAGCACACCCTGAACATGTGGATGCTGATGCCGTCCTCGCCGCAGGCCGACGAAGCGTTCATCCCGAAGACGACGGCTCGCAGCTCAGATAGCGACAACGGCACCAGGGTGAACAAACAGGCATCGACACGCGGCAAACGGCAGGAAATACTCGGCGTCGCTCCCATACTCCTAACCTCGTCAGCCACGCGCGGGCCCACGCGGACAAAAAAATCGGTTTAGGTTGTCAGCAGTCGCGTCGGGCAGCTTACGAATGGCCTGTTTGCCGTCGACGAATGACCTGATATGGCGCCACATTGACCTCCGCCCATCCTCACGGATGCGCCGCCCAACATCGTCGCGGCTATCACGCCTAATCGCCGATCGTACAGCTCGGTTGGCGTCCCTGTACTCCGCATGCTGGTGTCCATAGACAGCCAGCGCACCACGGCGGCGACACACTAAAGCTTTGGTTCCATCTGATACAACCGGGGCGCTAGGATTCCTGATTTTAACAGTCCTGATGAGAGCATGGATGTCAATCATGGGTAAAAGATGGCCAGAAAACAGGCACACTTGAGTGTGACGGAGGGAGAATTAAAAACAGAACTCCAGTAAGCCCAAAAAAGCATGAAGCAAAACATTCGGATATGTACAGCGAAAGCATCGGGAGCGAACAGTGGCGCCGCTCGGTCTAGATCTTGGTACACCTACGGAAACATGGACAAATCTATGCAGACTAAAGCTACAAAATGTTGTACGGCAGTGCTTCACAATGTCACGACAGTTGGCGATAGCCACGGCAAGAAGACAGCCAGTCGAATAGATGGGCGATGTCACACACTGAGATAACGAGTAATCGGAAATAAACTCAGATAGCGCACCCCTGCCTGGGTCTGAGTCTGGTTTACGCAAGTCACAATTAAAATATCCGCGAATAAAAAGTTTGGACTTGGTATAGTCCACAATCACACGTTGAAATTGTGCCTCCATGTCTGGAAAGTCCGCTTTCATGCCCGTCACATTCCGTGTCGGTGGACGGATGCTGATGATGGCGCCTTATGCTGGCATGGATAGTGAGACAGAACATGGACAATGATTCCTACCTTGTTTCGTCACCAGACAAGCATGGATGGTCGTATCGGTGAGCTGATGGCAAAGTTGTTTGGGGACCGTGGACTCCGGGACTGGATGACTGTGTCTCCGATGATACTCAGATTCGTCGGTTAGTTTTCTCAAGATGCGCATGAACTCCATGTCTCCTTTTGTATGTAGATATATCATCTGAAGCTGATCAAGAGTGAAATATCACGTCCAAGATTGATGCTTTCTCATTCTCGGACACCAGTCTCGTGACGCAGAAGTATTGCTGTGCCCCATTAAACTTCATACCGAGTCGTACCCTGTAGTTGTTAACCTTCCAACATTCCGAGCAATTTATAGCGACGTAAATAGTTTGCACGCGCCTGAACTACAAGCTCGATTCATCACGGCGTGAATGGAAACAACGCCTGCCCTGTTCTGTTTTCGCATGACGCCATCTGACCCATCACGTCTCCAATAACACCTCACTTGAGCCATCCCAACTGTTGGGACGCCATACCTGCTCCAACCTGTCCGTTGTGACCTTCCACCTGAACTCACCTATCTCCTGTGGCCAGGTTTCTGGAGACGGGCTGGACGGGAGCGCACATTTGGCGGCTCGACGACATTCTCCACCAGCTGCCGCCCGCAGACGTGGCCAGGACGGAGCGACTGGAGCAGCTGAAGGCCAGGACGGAGCGACTGGAGGGACTGAAGGCCAGGACGGAGCGACTGGAGCAGCTGAAGGCCAGGACGGAGCGACTGGAGGGACTGAAGGCCAGGACGGAGCGACTGGAGCAGCTGAAGGCCAGGACGGAGCGACTGGAGCAGCTGAAGGCCAGGACGGAGCGACTGGAGCAGCTGAAGCTTCCGGACGTTTTCCCGCAGGTGCTGAAGCACCTCGCTGTGTCAATAGCTTGGTGCGCTGCCGCCAATCTTGGAATCTACGAGATCACTGTTGCGACCTAAATGTGGCAGGGAACGCCATGTTTAGGAAGTGACGATAGCTCCGGCTTACTGGGACTATTCAACTCCGATGCACGCCATGGGATAATTCATGCTTTATCGCTAATGCTCCGGCAAATTTGCAAAGATATTCGATGGTACTGTGATCAGTCTGGAGGTGTCTGGAAACATATTCCAAATACATATAGCCAGTGGCGTCGCCACGAAATTCTTCCAGGGGGGGCAATATTGATAGGGGGCCTCCTGCTCCCGAAAGGGGGCATCCACTGTGTTTAGGGCCTCCTGTTGCTTTTTTAGGCTCTTAGTATGGTTCCAGAATGGGGAACATGACTTCATATTGATGTCTTGTTTGTTCTTGGTATGGTGTATCATTTACGCAAAGCGCAATAGCAAGAATCATTTTTTTTGTTCGCTGAGAACTGAGCCATACCAGGGTATACATAAGCAAACGTGCATAAATACGTCAGTGCCAAAACAAATCAATATCTTTATGCTTTATCGACGAGAAGAATCTTTCCGCTGGCCTCTAGATTACAGCGGCCTGGTGGGGCTGGTGCTGAGCATATCTTAAAGATATCTCCCATTGATCAACCCATTTCTATGTCCACCAAGATTAACTGAATATCGCTAGGTTCATCACTACTGTTAGTCATTCCCACCAGCTTGATCTCATAAACAAGCTTAAACGGTCATTTCTCAGTCCTAGGACGACAATTTCGCGAAGGTGACAACGAGAAGTGGATTGAATTGGTTTTCTGATCGTCATCTCAGGAATTTATTTATTTTTATAACATTTGGTGCTGGCTGCAAGGCACTTGGCACAGAAGCTAAAGTCATAAATCCTCCGCGAATAAATTCACGGCAAGAACAAGCATTGAACAACAATGCATCAATGGCAATGCAACAATGTAACAATGTCAATGCAACAATGTAACAATGACAATGCACAAATAATGCAAAACCTTCAAATTCCACGCCGTCACGCCCATGGTTTTCACTGTTCTGTACCGTTTTGTAAATTATGTCGTTGAGAAGGTATTGAAGCTGGGAAGCTCTAATCATACAGGCTGTAATCACAGAAGACAAGTTTGTAGGAAGAAAATACATTTAAAAACTTATTTTCTCCCATTGAATATCTGGCATCGGTGTTGTTTTGTATGCTTGTGAGGGGGAATTTGTCCCCTCAATGTTGGCTTTGCTCCATGTGCGTATGTTTCTGAAAATTATTGGGGGACCAGTGACGTACCTATATTTGCGTCAGGGGGAGGGGGGCAAACGTATTTGGAGGGGTCCACCTACTCAATAAAAAGTCTTCCGATTTCGACCACTATTTTGTCAAAGGGGACCTTTTTAAATAAAATAATTAGTGACCAACTAAATTATCCTGTCGAGGGGCCTAATCTACCACTATCGTTTCTGATTCGTCGGATTTCAACCCTAGCTCCCCCACCCCGTTCGAATGTATTCTTTTGGTATCCCTTGATAAGTCACCTTGCACTGCTGAAATTACACCTACACAGATCACTTTAAAATGAAAAATTTACCAATTTCAGACATTCCAGTTCATAGTGCCCGGTCGCCACGACGCCAACGTTAGTGCATGTGCACACCCATCTTGCGCATTCGGCGCATTCGCCACACTTCGTGCGATGCTACGGATTCTGCTGGGCCTCCCACGCTTTGCTAATTGCTGCCACATGATAGACTTGCGCCTTATCTGACGAGATGAAATGCTTTGTATGGGCGTTCGCTGCGAAAATTCGATTAATTAAATTCGATCATTAGTTCCATACTTCCCATATTTTATGATGAAGAAATGCGGATACCCGCTGAGCTTTGATGCACCTCATATCTTTGATTAAACATGCTTACAGGTTGGCTACCGAACCGAGGCCCTACCTGAGCGT
The DNA here is from genome assembly GCA_034440615.1 of Ashinkailepas kermadecensis. NCBI lineage: Eukaryota > Metazoa > Arthropoda > Thecostraca > Neolepadidae > Ashinkailepas > Ashinkailepas kermadecensis. The sequence continues at coordinate 164,578 of JAOTOM010003984.1, forward strand.
ACTTCTTTGGACCCGTTTCGTATTTCTTCGTCTACGGATGTGTCTTAGGGCTCCAATCCTGTTTTGTTCGAGGCCCAACGCATTTTCGAAACCCCTGCTCGTTTTATGCTTTTGTTGCTTCTTTGTGCACCGATTATTTTTCTTAGTTGTCGAGACGCTTTCAATGATCTCAATGTATTTATTTAGTGCCCGGTATTTTTGTTCGTTCTGGGACCATGTTGCTTATTGCGACCCCAGCCTCTTTTCAGGTCCTTGTGCGGTCGCATGGCCCCTGTGTGCCTTGAGAGCTTCCGGTGTTTTTTTTGTGTGTTTTTTTAGAGTTCCCGGTATATTTATTTAGGGCTGCAACGCATGTTTTAGGGCCCTGTCGCTTTTTGCGAGACTGGGCTTTGGAGGGCCAGTTACATTTTCGGTCCCCGTTGTGCTCTTAGGGTCCCGCTGCGTTTATTTGGGGCTCCTGACGCACATTTGTGGGGCCCAGTACGATTTTGGGGCTTCGGTGCGATATTTCTGGGTCTTAGCGCAACTTATCACGCCCAGGCGCGTGGTTCCGGGGACCCAACGCCAGTTATCTGGGCTCAACGCGATTTTTGTGGACCTCTTCTGAATTTTCTTTAAGTTCCGAATCTCGGCCTGATTTTTCGAGTCCCTGGCGCCATGTTTTTCCATCTCACCTCGATTTTCTTCGAGCTCCGGTATGTTTTTCGATGCCGTACGCGATTTGTCAAGGCATCTGATGATATGTTCGGTGCTCCAGAACCATTTTCCTGACCCGGACTTTTTTTTAATCCCTCCTTATTTTGGAGGGCTCCGGCTTTCTTTTTCGGATACCCATGCGACTTTGGGGGTCACACGGTGCTTATGTGGAGCCCTAGACGCCAATTGTTGGCAGCCCCGACGTGAATTTTTGATGCCCAGACCAAATTTGTGGTACTACCGATGGGAATTGTGGATCCGAGCGCGATATTTGGTGGGACCGGTTCGAGTTTGCGGGGCGCGTTGTACTTAGCTGTGGCCCCAACGCGATCTTGGCGGTTCCTGTTGCAGATTTTCGGGCCTCGGAGCGAGTTTTCTGGGGCCCGCCGTATTTACTTGGAGCCCCTACGCGAATTCTGGTGGACCGATGCGAATTTTTGTGGCCCCAGCGCGACTTTTGGAGGCCTCGGCTCGATTCTTGGGAGCATATCCCTCTTAGGAGGGAGGGGGCATTTGCCCCTTTGATATGCCACTGCGGCCACCGAAGGAGTTTTTTTTCTTCAGCCGATGGCACCTTTCGGAGTATAAAAGCCCTCCGGGTAATTTTTTCCGGAACTGTTCTTAATTTTCCGGTGCTAGGGTCCATTCGATCGAGTCTCGGTGTGAACTTTTGGACATTGAGTTCCATTTTTTTAAAGGTCTCGATGTGATATATTTGATGTGATAGCCTCCTTTACAATCCTGTGGGCCTCCTTTGCAATCCTGGGGGCCTCCTTGATAATCCTGTGGGCATCCTTTGCAATCCTATGGGCCTCCTTTGCAATCCTGGAGGCCTCGTTGACAATCCTGTGGGCCTCCTTTGTAAACCTGGGGGCCTCCTTTATAATCCTGTGGGCCTTCTTTGCAATCCTGGGGGCCTCCTTTGCAATCATGGGGGCCTCCTTTGTAATCACGGGAGCCTCCTTTGCAATCCTGGGGGCTTCCTTTGCAATCCTGGAGGCCTCCTTTGCGATCCTGGGGGCCTCCTTTGCAATCCTGGGGGCCTCCTTTACAATCCTGGGGCCCTCCTTTGCAATCCTGGGGGCATCCATTGCAATCATGGGGGCCTCATTTGTAATCACAGGAGCCTCTTTTGCAATCATGGGGGCCTTCTTTGCAATCCTGGAGGCCTCCTTCGCAATCCTATGGGTCTCCTTTGCAATCCTGGGGCCTCATTTGCAATCCTGAGGGCCTCCTTTGCAATCCTGGGGGCCTCCTTTACAATCATGGGGGCCTCCTTTGTAATCCTGGGGGCCTCCTTCGCTAGCCTGGAGGCATCCTTCGCAATCATGGGGGTCTCCTTTGCAATCCTGGGGCCTCCTTTGCAATCATGGAGGCCTCCTTTGCAATCCTGGAGTCCTTTGCAATCCTGGGGGCCTCCGTTGCAATCCTGGGGACCTCCTTTGTAATCCTGGGGTCTCCTTTGCAATCCTGGGGGCTTCCATTGCAATCCTGGGGGCTTCCATTGCAATCCTGGGGGCCTCCTTTGCAATCCTGGGGCCTCCTTCGCAATCCTGGGGGCCTCCTTTGTAATCCTGGGGGCCTCCTTTGCGATCCTGGGGGCCTCCTTTGCAATCCTGGGGGCCTCCTTTGCAATCCTGGGGGCCTCCTTTGCAATCCTGGGGGCCTCCTTTGCAATCCTGGGGCCTCCTTTGCAATCCTGGGGCCTCCTTTGCAATCCTGGGGGCTTCCATTGCAATCCTGGGGGCCTCCTTTGCAATCAGGGGCCTCCTTTGCAATCCTGGGGGCCTCCTTCGCTAGCCTGGAGGCATCCTTCGCAATCCTGGGATCTACTTTGCAATCATGGGGTCTCCTTTGCAATCATGTGGGCCTCCTTTGCAATCCTGGAGACCTTTGCAATCCTGGGGGCCTCCTTTTCAATCCTGGGGGCCTCCTTTGTAATCCTGGAGGCCTCCTTTGCAATCCTGGGGGCCTCCTTCGCAATCCTGGGGGGCCTCCTTTGCAATCGTGGGGGCCTCCTTTGCAATCATGGGGGCCTCCTTCGTAATCACTGGGGCCTCCTTTGCAATCATGGGGGCCTCCTTTTCAATCCTGGGGTCTCCTTTACAATCCTGGGGGCCTCCTTTGTAATCACGGGGGCCTCCTTTGCAATCCTGGGGGTCTCCTTTGCATTCCTGGGGGCCTCCGTGCCAATTGTTGGCACTCTCTTGATTTCTGGGGCCTGCTATCTTCTCCTAGGTGACTCCTTCTTCGAATTAGGGGCCTCCTCTCACGTCTTGGAGGCCTCCTCTCATGTCTCGTCGGCCTCCTTGCTCATTTTTTTCCTGTGCATTTCCGGATAGGGGCCTCCTAAAATTTCAGGGGGGGGGGAAGGCGGCGCCCCCCTAGTCTCACGACAGGGGGGGGGGGCGCCCCTACTCTGCACCGAGGTTCTACATCATGTTCAGTTATGAATGGAAACTTCTTTTATCTAATTTGATCGAGATCATCTGACAATTGTTTCGGAACCATTACCTTGGGCTGGGTTTGGTTGAAACTTTGGGATGTGTCGAAAATTTGGTTCAGTTAGATGGGGTCAGTGGGTGGGCCAATATAAGTTGAGCTGCAATGAGTCGAGTTAATGACCATCAGAACGTCGGGATAGTGACGGCTTACAGAGGCACATCAGGACAAGTTTTGTCATGTAGCTGTAGAAGCTCATTTAAACCCAGGTGGATATTTATGATCAAAATGCTTAATTAATCAAACTAACTCTGGGTAAACATTAACAAAAATATTCCAGCTAGTATTTCGACCTTTATTGACAGGTTTACTAGAGGGCAATGAAGTAAACGTGGCAAAACATAAAATCCAGCTGGCAGGTCGGTCACGTAAGAAAATATAAAGGTGGTCCGTTGTCAGTGACAGAAGAAACAGCAACACCGACAGACAGATTAGATGAGAGAATACCGACAATACTACCCTCACCACACACAACGGCGTCATCACTCCCTCACCGCACACAATGGCGTCATCACTCCCTCACCACACACAACGGCGTCATCACTCCCTCACCACACACAACGGCGTCATCACTCCTCACCACACAACGGCGTCATCACTCCTCACCACACACAACGGCGTCATCACTCCTCACACACACAACGGCGTCATCACTCCTCACCACACACAACGGCGTCATCACTCCTCACCACACACAACGGCGTCATCACTCCTCACACACAACGGCGTCATCACTACCACACAACGGCGTCATCACTCCTCACCACACACAACGGCGTCATCATCCTCACCACACACAACGGCGTCATCACTCCCTCACCACACACAACGGCGTCATCACTCCTCACCACACACAACGGCGTCATCACTCCCTCACCACACACAACGGCGTCATCACTCCTCACCACACACAACGGCGTCATCACTCCTCACCACACACAACGGCGTCATCACTCCCTCACCACACACACGGCGTCATCACTCCTCACCACACACAACGGCGTCATCACTCCTACCACACCACGGCGTCATCACTCCTACCACACAACGGCGTCATCACTCCTCACCACACACCACGGCGTCATCACTCCTCACCACACACAACGGCGTCATCACTCCTCCCACACACGGCGTCATCACTCCCTCACACACACAACGGCGTCATCACTCCTACGACACACAACGGCGTCATCACTCCTCACCACACACAACGGCGTCATCACTCCTCACCACACACCACGGCGTCATCACTCCCTCGACACACAACGGCGTCATCACTCCCTCACCACACACAACGGCGTCATCACTCCTCACCACACACAACGGCGTCATCACTCCCTCACCACACACAACGGCGTCATCACTCCCTCACTACACACAACGGCGTCATCACTCCCTCACCACAACACAACGGCGTCATCACTCCCTCACCACACAACACAACGGCGTCATCACTCCCTCACCACACAACACAACGGCGTCATCACTCCCTCACCACACACAACGGCGTCATCACTCCCTCACCACACACACCACGGCGTCATCACTCCCTCACCACACAACACAACGGCGTCATCACTCCCGCACCACACACCACGGCGTCATCACTCCCTCACCACACAACACAACGGCGTCATCACTCCTCACCACACACAACGGCGTCATCACTCCCAAACAACGGCGTCATCACTCCTCACCCACAACACAACGGCGTCATCACTCCCTCACCACACACCACGGCGTCATCACTACCTCACCACACACCACGGCGTCATCACTCCCTCACCACACACAACGGCGTCATCACTCCCTCACTACACACAACGGCGTCATCACTCCTCACCACACAACACAACGGCGTCATCACTCCCTCACCACACACAACGGCGTCATCACTCCCTCAACACACACAACGGCGTCATCACTCCTCACCACACACCACGGCGTCATCACTCCCTCACCACACAACACAACGGCGTCATCACTCTCACCACACAACACAACGGCGTCATCACTCCCGCACCACACACCACGGCGTCATCACTCCTCACCACACAACACAACGGCGTCATCACTCCCTCACCACACACAACGGCGTCATCACTCCATAACCACACACAACGGCGTCATCACTCCCTCACCACACACAACGGCGTCATCACTCCCTCACTACACACAACGGCGTCATCACTCCCTCACCACACAACACAACGGCGTCATCACTCCCTCGCCACACACCACGGCGTCATCACTCCCTCACCACACAACACAACGGCGTCATCACTCCCTCACCACACACAACGGCGTCATCACTCCCTCGACCACACACCACGGCGTCATCACTCCTCACCACACACAACGGCATCATCACTCCCTCACTACACACAACGGCGTCATCACTCCTTTACCACACAACACAACGGCGTCATCACTCCCTCACCACACACAACGGCGTCATCACTCCTCACCACACACAACGGCGTCATCACTCCCTCACCACACACAACGGCGTCATCACTCCTCACCACACACCACGGCGTCATCACTCCCTCACCACACACAACGGCGTTCATCTCCTCACTACACACAACGGCGTCATCACTCCTCACCACACAACACAACGGCGTCATCACTCCACACCACACACCACGGCGTCATCACTCCTCACCACACAACACAACGGCATCATCACTCCCTCACCACACACAACGGCGTCATCACTCCCTCACCACACAACACAACGGCGTCATCACTCCTCACCACACACCACGGCGTCATCACTCCTCACCACACAACACAACGGCATCATCACTCCTCACCACACACAACGGCGTCATCACTCCTCGCCACACAACACAACGGCGTCATCACTCCTCGCCACACAGCACAACGGCGTCATCACTCCCTCACCACACAACACAACGGCGTCATCACTCCCTCACCACACAACACAACGGCGTCATCACTCCTCACCACACAACACAACGGCGTCATCACTCCCTCACCACACACCACGGCGTCATCACTCCCTCACCACACACCACGGCGTCATCACTCCCTCACCACACACCACGGCGTCATCACTCCCTTACCACACACCACGGCGTCATCACTCCCTTACCACACACAACGGCGTCATCACTCCCTCACCACACACCACGGCGTCATCATCCTCCCTCACACACAACACAACGGTGTCATCACTCCCTCACCACACAACACAACGGCGTCATCACTCCTCACCACACACCACGGCGTCATCACTCCCTCACCACACACCACGGCGTCATCACTCCTCACCACACACCACGGCGTCATCACTCCTTACCACACACCACGGCGTCATCACTCCCTTACCACACACCACGGCGTCATCACTCCTTACCACACACCACGGCGTCATCACTCCCTTACCACACACAACGGCGTCATCACTCCCTCACCACACACCACGGCGTCATCACTCCCTCACCACACACAACGGCGTCATCACTCCCTCACCACACAACACGGCGTCATCACTCCTCACCACACACCACGGCGTCATCATTCCCTTACCACACAACACAACGGCGTCATCACTCCTCACCACACACCACGGCGTCATCACTCCCTCACCACACACAACGGCGTCATCACTCCCTTACCACACACCACGGCGTCATCACTCCCTCACCACACACCACGGCGTCATCATTCCCTTACCACACAACACAACGGCGTCATCACTCCTCACCACACACCACGGCGTCATCACTCCCTCACCACACACAACGGCGTCATCACTCCCGCACCACACACCACGGCGTCATCATTCCCTTACCACACAACACCACGGCGTCATCACTCCCTCACCACACAACACAACGGCGTCATCACTCCCTCACCACACACAATGGCGTCATCACTCCCTCACCACACACAACGGCGTCATCACTCCCTCACCACACACACAACGGCGTCATCACTCCTCACCCACACACCACGGCGTCATCACTCCTCACCACACAACACAACGGCGTCATCACTCCCTCACCACACACAACGGCGTCATCACTCCTCACCACACAACACAACGGCGTCATCACTCCCTCACCACACACCACGGCGTCATCACTCCCTCACCACACAACACAACGGCGTCATCACACACCTCACTCCTCACCAACACAACGGCGTCATCACTCTCACACAGCACAACGGCGTCATCACTCCCTCACCACACAACACAACGGCGTCATCACTCCCTCACCACACACCACGGCGTCATCACTCCCTCACCACACAACACAACGGCGTCATCACTCCCTCACCACACAACACAACGGCGTCATCACTCCTCACCACACACCACGGCGTCATCACTCCTCACCACACACCACGGCGTCATCACTCCTCACCACACACCACGGCGTCATCACTCCTTACACACACACCACGGCGTCATCACTCCTACCACACACAACGGCGTCATCACTCCCTCACCACACACCACGGCGTCATCACTCCTCACCACACAACACAACGGCGTCATCACTCCTCACCACACAACACAACGGCGTCATCACTCCTCACCACACACCACGGCGTCATCACTCCTCACCACACACCACGGCGTCATCACTCCTCACCACACACCACGGCGTCACTCCCTTACCACACACCACGGCGTCATCACTCACCACACCAACCCCTACCACACACACGGCGTCATCACTCCTCACCACACACACGGCGTCATCACTCCTCACCACACACAACGGCGTCATCACTCCTCACCACACACCACGGCGTCATCACTCCTCACCACACAACACAACGGCGTCATCACTCCCTCACCACACACAACGGCGTCATCACTCCTCACCACACACAACGGCGTCATCACTCCTCACCACACACACAACGGCGTCATCATCCTCACCACACACCACGGCGTCATCACTCCTCACCACAAACACCACCGCACACACGGCGTCATCACACCACACAACGGCGTCATACTCCCACCACACACACGGCGTCATCACTACCCACACACGGCATCACTCCTCACCACACACACAACGGCGTCATCACTCCCTCACACCTCATCACACACAACGGCGTCATCACTCCCTCACCAAACGGCGTCATCACTCCCTCACCACACAACGGCGTCATCACTCCCTCACCACACAACACAACGGCGTCATCACTCCTCACACACACAACGGCGTCATCACTCCCTCACCACACACAAGGCGTATCACTCCCTCACACAACACAACGGCGTCATCACTCCCTCACCACACACAACGGCGTCATCACTCCCTCACCACACAACACAACGGCGTCATCACTCCCTCACCACACAACGGCGTCATCACTCCCTCACCACACACAACGGCGTCATCACTCCTCACCACACACAACGGCGTCATCACTCCTCACTACACACAACGGCGTCCATCACTCCTCACCACACAACACAACGGCGTCATCACTCCCTCGCCACACACCACGGCGTCATCACTCCTCGCCACACAACACAACGGCGTCATCACTCCCTCACCACACACAACGGCGTCATCACTCCTCACCATACACAACGGCGTCATCACTCCCTCACCACACACCACGGCGTCATCACTCCCTCACCACACACAACGGCGTCATCACTCCCTCACTACACACAACGGCGTCATCACTCCCTCACCACACAACACAACGGCGTCATCACTCCCGCACCACACACCACGGCGTCATCACTCCCTCACCACACAACACAACGGCACCATCACTCCCTCACCGCACACAACGGCGTCATCACTCCCTCACCACACAACACAACGGCGTCATCACTCCCTCACCACACACAATGGCGTCATCACTCCCGTACCACACACCACGGCGTCATCACTCCCTCACCACACAACACAACGGCGTCATCACTCCCTCACCACACACAATGGCGTCATCACTCCCGCACCACACACCACGGCGTCATCACTCCCTCACCACACAACACAACGGCGTCATCACTCCCTCACCACACAACACAACGGCATCATCACTCCCTCACCACACACAACGGCATCATCACTCCATAACCACACACAACGGCGTCATCACTCCCTCACCACACACAACGGCGTCATCACTCCCTCACCACACACAACGGCGTCATCACTCCCTCACCACACACAACGGCGTCATCACTCCCTCACCACACACAACGGCGTCATCACTCCCTCACCACACTCCCTTGATTGGTTCACAGACAGATTTCAGAACAGAAAACGCTAACGCAGCCAATTCTGATCGGTGGCCTCCGGGACTCCGGAGAACGTCTCTTAAAACTGTCAAAGTTTCCCACTATAGGGTGGGAGGAACGCAAGTATTCCGAGACGAGGCTCCAGAGCCGGAGAACAGTGTTCTAAGTGCGCATGCGCATCATCCTGCAGGTTGCTGTTGGCGCGTTGTTGTCGGCAATTCCGGTGGTTGAGATTGATGGAGTGTGTGAAGATGTGGTCCGGCTGCTGACTGATACAACAAGTGATTAGTTTGAGTGGTGACCGTAAGTGGAATGACCAGCGTTTTTTTTTGGGTGTCATTCTGTTTGTTTTTATTGATATCTTTGTTCCCACATTTGTGTCGGAGTACATGTAAAGCCCATCCTATCCAGTATGAACCCGGAGTGCAAAAATGTTTTCAGAGATAAAATCTCTTAAGAAGTGCCTTAATTCCCACCCTGCTGAGCAGAGTGAGCATTCATAATTACGAACGGTACATTTTCATCAAAATGCATCGATCCCTTTTTCCGACAAGCGTACCGTTCGATCTGGCAAATATTCCACCCCTGTGTGGGTTGGTTTTTGTCTACCACAGATCTTGCAATATCATGATGCCCTATCACTGCTAGGATGCCCCCTCCACACTGTTCAGGGATACCCCTACAACTGAGTGCGCATCCGTTCTCGGATGTCCCTACAACTGAGTGCGCATCCGTTCTGGGGATGTCCCTACAACTGAGTGCTCATCCATTCTGGGGTGTCCCTACAACTGAGTGCCATCCGTTCTGGGGTGTCCTCTGACTAACTGAGAGCGCATCCGTTCTGGGGGTGTCCCCACAACTGAGTGCTCATCCATTCTGGGGTGTCCCTACAACTGACTAACTGAGAGCGCATCCGTTCTGGGGATGTCCCCACAACTGAGTGCTCATCCATTCTGGGGTGTCCCTACAACTGACTAACTGAGAGCGCATCCGTTCTGGGGTGTCCTCAGTTCTGGAGATGTCCCTACAACTGAGTGCTCATCCATTCTGGGGTGTCCCTACAACTGACTAACTGAGAGCGCATCCGTTCTGGGGATGTCCCTACAACTGAGTGCTCATCCATTCTGGGGTGTCCCTACAACTGACTAACTGAGAGCGCATCCGTTCTGGGGATGTCCCTACAACTGAGTGCTCATCCATTCTGGGGTGTCCCTACAACTGACTAACTGAGAGCGCATCCGTTCTGGGGGTGTCCCTACAACTGAGTGCTCATCCATTCTGGGGATGTCCCTACAACTGACTAACTGAGAGCGCATCCGTTCTGGGGATGTCCCTACAACTGAGTGCTCATCCATTCTGGGGATGTCCCTACAACTGACTAACTGAGTGCGCATCCGTTCTGGGGATGTCCCTACAACTGAGTGCTCATCCATTCTGGGGTGTCCCTACAACTGACTAACTGAGAGCGCATCCGTTCTGGGGATGTCCCCACAACTGAGTGCTCATCCATTCTGGGGAGCCAACGGTGTCCCTACAACTGACTAACTGAGAGCGCATCCGTTCTGGGGATGTCCCTACAACTGAGTGCTCATCCATTCTGGGGTGTCCCTACAACTGACTAACTGAGAGCGCATCCGTTCTGGGGATGTCCCTACAACTGAGTGCTCATCCATTCTGGGGTGTCCCTACAACTGACTAACTGAGAGCGCATCCGTTCTGGGGATGTCCCTACAACTGAGTGCTCATCCATTCTGGGGTGTCCCTACAACTGACTAACTGAGAGCGCATCCGTTCTGGGGATGTCCCTACAACTGAGTGCTCATCCATTCTGGGGATGTCCCTACAACTAAACTGAGTGCGCATCCGTTCTGGGGATGTCCCTACAACTGAGTGCTCATCCATTCTGGGGGATGTCCTCACTAACTGAGTGCTCATCCGTTCTGGGGTGTCCCTACAACTGAGTGCTCATCCATTCTGGGGTGTCCCTACAACTGACTAACTGAGAGCGCATCCGTTCTGGGGTATGTCCCCACAACTGAGTGCTCATCCATTCTGGGGTGTCCCTACAACTGACTAACTGAGAGCGCATCCGTTCTGGGGATTCCCCACACAGTGCTCATCATTCTGGGGTGTCCCTACAACTGAGTGCTCATCCATTCTGGGGTGTCCCTACAACTGACTAACTGAGAGCGCATCCGTTCTGGAGATGTCCCTACAACTGAGTGCTCATCCATTCTGGGGTGTCCCTACAACTGAGTGCTCATCCATTCTGGGGATGTCCCTACAACTGAGTGCTCATCCATTCTGGGGTGTCCCTACACTGACAACTGAGTGCCATCCGTTCTGGGGATGTCCCTACAACTGCAACTGAGTGCTCATCCATTCTGGGGTGTCCCTACAACTGAGTGCTCATCAGCGTCTGGGGTCCTACAACTGAGTGCGCATCCGTTCTGGGGATGTCCCTACAACTGAGTGCTCATCCATTCTGGGGTGTCCCTACAACTGACTAACTGAGAGCGCATCCGTTCTGGGGATGTCCCTACAACTGAGTGCTCATCCATTCTGGGGTGTCCCTACAACTGAGTGCTCATCCATTCTGGGGTGTCCCTACACTAACTGAGAGCGCATCCGTTCTGGGGATGTCCCTACAACTGAGTGCTCATCCATTCTGGGGTGTCCCTACAACTGAAACTGAGAGCGCATCCGTTCTGGGGTGTCCCTACAACTGAGTGCTCATCCATTCTGGGGTGTCCCTACAACTGACTCGACTGAGGCCATCCGTTCTGGGGATGTCCCTACAACTGAGTGCTCATCCATTCTGGCTGACAACTGAGTGCTCATCCATTTGGGGATGTCCCTACAACTGAGTGCTCATCCATTCTGGGGTGTCCCTACAACTGAGTGCTCATCCATTCTGGGGTGTCCCCTACAACTGAGTGCGCATCCGTTCTGGGGATGTCCCTACAACTGAGTGCTCATCCATTCTGGGGTGTCCCTACAACTGAGTGCTCATCCATTCTGGGGTGTCCCTACAACTATCAACTGAGTGCTCATCCATTCTGGGGGATGTCCCTACAACTGAGTGCTCATCCATTCTGGGGTGTCCCTACAACTGACTAACTGAGAGCGCATCCGTTCTGGGGGATGTCCCTACAACTGAGTGCTCATCCATTCTGGGGTGTTTTCCCTACAACTGAGTGCGCATCCGTTCTGGGGATGTCCCTACAACTGAGTGCTCATCCATTCTGGGGTGTCCCTACAACTGACTAACTGAGAGCGCATCCGTTCTGGGGATGTCCCTACAACTGAGTGCTCATCCATTCTGGGGATGTCCCTACAACTGAGTGCTCATCCATTCTGGGGTGTCCCTACAACTGACTAACTGAGAGCGCATCCGTTCTGGGGATGTCCCCTACAACTGAGTGCTCATCCATTCTGGGGTGTCCCTACAACTGAGTGCTCATCCATTCTGGGGATGTCCCCCTACTAACTGAGTGCTCATCCATTCTGGGGATGTCCCTACAACTGAGTGCTCATCCATTCTGGGGTGTCCCTACAACTGAGTGCTCATCCATTCTGGGGTGTCCCTACAACTGAGTGCTCATCCATTCTGGGCGTGCGCATCCGTTCTGGGGATGTCCCTACAACTGAGTGCTCATCCATTCTGGGGTGTCCCTACAACTGAGTGCTCATCCATTCTGGGGTGTCCCCTACAACTGAAGAGTGCGCATCCGTTCTGGGGATGTCCCTACAACTGAGTGCTCATCCATTCTGGGGTGTCCCTACAACTGAGTGCTCATCCATTCTGGGGTGTCCCTACAACTGACTAACTGAGAGCGCATCCGTTCTGGGGATGTCCCTACAACTGAGTGCTCATCCATTCTGGGGTTCCCTACAACTGAGTGCTCATCCATTCTGGGGTGCCCACAACTGAGTGCTCATCCATTCTGGGATGTCCCCACAACTGAGTGCTCATCCATTCTGGGGTGTCCCTACAACTGACTAACTGAGAGCGCATCCGTTCTGGGGATGTCCCTACAACTGAGTGCTCATCCATTCTGGGGGTGTCCCCACAACTGAGTGCTCATCCATTCTGGGGTGTCCCTACAACTGAGTGCTCATCCATTCTGGGGTGTCCCTACAACTGAGTGCTCATCCATTCTGGGGATGTCCCTACAACTGAGTGCTCATCCATTCTGGGGATGTCCCCACAACTGAGTGCTCATCCATTCTGGGGATGTCCCTACAACTGAGTGCTCATCCATTCTGGGGTGTCCCTACAACTGACTAACTGAGAGCGCATCCGTTCTGGGGATGTCCCTACAACTGAGTGCTCATCCGTTCTGGGGATGTCCCTACAACTGAGTGCTCATCCATTCTGGGGATGTCCCTACAACTGAGTGCTCATCCATTCTGGGGTGTCCCTACAACTGACTAACTGAGAGCGCATCCGTTCTGGGGATGTCCCCACAACTGAGTGCTCATCCATTCTGGGGTGTCCCTACAACTGAGTGCTCATCCATTCTGGGGATGTCCCCACAACTTCTGAAGTGCACTCTACAGGGCTCACGTGCCCATTCAAAACTAGTGTGCATGTACAATTTCTGGCGCGCAACCCCACTGTTCAGCTTTCCGCGCCCCTACAAATGTTTAGGTGTCACTTCGCTGGACAGGGATGCTCCTACAAGATCAGAATGCCCTCACAATCGCTGGGATGCTTGAAGCACCCCAGCAGTTGTACAGAGAGGTCGAAGTTGGAGAACAGCAATCGTAGCAGCAGTTCAAGAGAGAAGCATCATGTTCCTCTCTTCAGGAGTGTCCCAACAACTGCTGGAGTGTCGATGCAACTGCTGGAGTGCCCCGTCTTCAGACCGCAGGGATGCCCCTACAATAACTGGGGAGCCTCACTGCTCACTGCATGAGTGCTCCTACAACTACTGGCTCCCTGCAGACTACAGGAATGACCCTACCACGGCTGTGTGTCCCCTCTCCAGATTGTAGGGGTACCCATACAACTGCTGGGGTACCTCTAAGGTTGCTTGGGTGTCCCCTCTCCAGACTGCAGGGGTTGCACTCCAACGGCTGGGGTGGCTTCCTCTGCACGTTGCAGGAATGACCCTCCAACAGTTGGTTCAGCAGACCCCCTGCAACACATTGGAGTCCCCCTCCAAATGTTGGGGTGTCCCTCTGCAACTGGGTACACATACAATGACTAGGGTTCCCCTTTCCATGCTGTATGGACGCCCATACAGTGGCTGGTGTGCCCATCTTCATGCTGCAAGGGTGCCTCTAAAACGGCTGCGGTGCTACTCTGTGCAGACTTCAACTCCATGTGTAGATGTATTTATAAAATATGCTACAAATGCTATGCAAACATGAATACAAACATAATTTCAAAGTCCAAAGTTAAGGAAAGGTCAGGCACTTGCACTGGCTAACAAAACAGCACAGCCAGGGGAGGGGCTAAAGGGATCAATGGCCCCTCTTGGAAACGGGAGGCCTCGAGACATCCCGTGTTTCCGCACAAGTGATAGGACTGAATCGAACTGCATGTATCAATCGTCTCCCCATGTGCACCGACGTACATTTGATTAGCCCCATGTCCGGGACAGCGATTTCACACCACAAACAACCACGGTGGCGCCAACCACGGTGGCGCCAACCACGGTGGCGCCAACCACGGTGGCGCCAACCACACACACGACGACGAACCACCAACGACAGACAACCGAAGTGACATTCAGCTCCCACGTGGCTTCCACACGACCCCTTCATGTCACATTCGTCCAATCAGAAGCCGCCAACCCGCATGAGGAACTTTGCATATTGCAGCTGCTACGAACGATTCGCAAATGTATGTCAGCACCTTACAACAATGAATACAAATGATCTGCAACAAACTCCAGCTTTTATCACGCTCGAGCTTCTGAACACCGGTGGCGTATGGTGCAAAGTAAGATGTGACTAGTCATTTTATTGACACGTGACAAAATATCATTGTCTGAATAACATGAAACGTAGCTTGTAATGTCCATGGGCACCACTGCCATTGAGGGAATAGCTGATGGCGCCTACCGATGACAAGCGAGCTTCCCGGGCTTAGTCAGACGGAGTTCCTGACCGTCTGCAGGAGTCCGCAGCTATACCACTTCACCTGCACATCATTAATTACATCATCGTGGATTCTCGCACAAGCGGAGAGCAATTCCCCAGAAAGCGGTGTCTCCCCATAGGTACTCTATAAAGGAGAGAAGTGTTAGTGGCACACTGAGAACATGTCATTCTCTAAGCTATCTGGACACTTAGCAATGAACTCATTGTATTACATTGCATTATATTGTATTGTATTGTGTTGTGTTGTGTTGTGTTGTGTTGTGTTGTGTTGTGTTGTGTTGCGTTGCGTTGCGTTGCGTTGCATTGCATTGCATTGCATTGCATTGCATTGCATTGCAGTACATTGCATTGCATTGCACTGTATTGTATTGCATTGCATTGCAGTGCATTGCAGTGCAGTGCATTGCATTGCACTGCACTGCATTGTATTGTATTGTATTATATTGTATTGCATTGTATTGCATTATATTTTGCATTGTATTGTATTGATTTGTGCTGTATTGTACTGTGTTGTATTATATTGTGTTGTATTGCATTGTGTTGTATTGTATTTCACTGTGTTGTGGTCCCAGGTTATGCAACACTACACTGATCATTGATAATAATATTGCTAATAAAACTCTTAAACTTATACTCATTAAACATTGAACGGGATAAATTGGGCCAAAATAAAACTGTAAAATTCGATGGCGTGCAATTGTCAATAGACTGATGACAAAAGCACGCCGGCGAAATATACAGGTTCAATTTTGGCCTAATTTATATCTTTCAGTTATGATCATACGATCAAGAGTTCTCCTAGCAATGCTGTGGTTACCATTGTATACAATTTACAGCGGCATCGTTCTGGGTACCATATCCCCAGTGAAAAGCATACACGGAATTAAAAGAGCACAGTCAACACTAGTTATTCGCTTAACCACAACATCCAAGGGCAAACAACCAGTCGTCCGGAGAGACGAGAGTGTCAAGTCATGACTTCCGGAATCGAGCATGGGTTCGTGAAGAAAGCACGTCCATTTTGTCCTGGAGACGTGCTGCGTGACAGTCCCGATTGGTTCCCGTCGTCTTCACCGGATATATGCACACTTGTGCCACCCGCAATACGAATCCAACGAATCGTGGCCCATAACGTAAACATGAACTTTTCCTTCCTCTGGATTCCGGGCCACGCCAACATCCCAGGTAGCGAAGAAGCAGACCGGCTCGCAAAGCAAGCCTTAGCATCGAACACTTACCCTAGCATGGAATATTCGGTAGACGATTGCAAAGCACTCCTACAACGCCACATTCGCCAACATCAACAGAACACATGGACACAACGCAACTCAACACAACACAAATCCAACCACACCCACGCAATCAAACCAACGATAGGCACATGGAACACATCAAATCAATCTCACCGACAAAAAGAGGTCATCCTCACTTGACATAGAACTGGTTGCACAAAACTAACACAACCTCGATTAGATGGTGACCAACCCACAACACCTCACTGCGACACCTGTAACACCACGTTAAACATGTGCCACATCCTGCTAGACTGCAGTAGCTTTAGCTCTCAAACACAACCACTTAAGGCATTCTGCCAAAGAGAGGATATCACCCTATCGCTTCCATCGTTTATCGGTGACAACACCCAGAACACCTTCAATTGCTATATGAATATCTGTATGCCACAAAACTAGCAGGAGCACTGTAGGCGCCACGCCACCAACGCTCACATCAACTCGCAATGCATGACCGCGAAACACTCGTAGGAAACACGTAAATAGCCATCTCCGCATGGCGTCGGACGTACATGAGCCGATTTGCTTCCCAATTAGAAATAAATGGTTACCTAGCGGTGCCGTCGGAAGTAGATGAGCCGACTTGCTTTAGGAAAACATAAAAACTAAAACTAAAAATTTAAATTAACTTAACGTAAAACGACTACCCAGAGGAGCCATCGGACGTAGATGAGCCGATTTGCCTTGCAACTCATAACGTAAACGGCTACCCGGAGGTACGACGGACGTAGAAGAGCCGAATTGCAAAACACGGTACTAACCCAACTCCTGCACGGCATGCTCAGACTAACCCGCTACTAACAACTAACACGCGGCGGCCGACGTGATAGGCGGTGTGGACAATTACCTCCTTGTTCGCACGGTAAAGGTCCCTCAGTGCTCTTCGATAAGAGTAGGCTAAAGCCGGCACCCTGGCAAAATGAACTTCTCGCCACTCTCAAAACACCCCCACCCCCACCCCCACCCAAACTACAAATTATTTTGTGGAGGAGTAAAGAAACATTAAAACCATTTAGACATCAGGGAGATGTCCCCAACCCAGCCCCCGCCTTCAGCACCTAAAATATCACACAAACTATAACGTAAAATTCCCTTAACGTAAATGTCCACTTGCCTGCACCTTGATCGCAAACACTCGCTTTTATAGACAGACATGTAACGTACTCGTTTTAAAGGCGGCGCAAATGACCTTCATGGTCTGGCACGCCTAAAAAAAATAACTCTCCCCCCCCACCCGCAATATCGGTGTCTCCGGGTTGACATGGCAGGTCACCATTCATGCTATTGGCATGAGTTAGCGTGGTCACCATTCAGCAGGGGTGGATGTAGGATGGGGGGGAAGGGCGGCACAGGAGGAATGTGTCTCCGGTGATTTGCTCAACAAATGTTTCCACCGAAGGCACCCCTTCCAGGAAATGGCGCCCCTCCAGAAACGAGTGCCTCCCTCGCCCCTGTCCGTCCATCAAAACGCCTGGATCCGCTCCTGAGTGCCCGATATCAGAAGAATTAACTTTGCTCACCCTGACATGCTAGGTGGTTCTCGGTTTTTTATACCTGGAACAAACACCATAGGTGGCAGATTAATGTATTCCATTTCATCTAGAGGGAGGAAGGGTAGACCGTCCAGGCATGATGACGACTACTACTTGAGCGAAGAGCACCAGCGCCGGGTCCACCGCCCGGCCCACCACCGGGTCCACCGCCGAGTCCACCTCTGCACAGTGGAGTGCTGATCTGGAGGGGCCGGACGGAGGTCGGCCGGCCCGTTCAGGCGACACCTTATCGGGACACGCAGCGGTGAGAGCGGGTGAGTCGGCACCATCGCTGGGCGGCCGGCGCACCTCCTTAACCGGCGGCCTGCGGCGCCCAAATGGGCGGGCGGCGCAGCGAAATCAGCCGTCGTGACTGGCAAGAAGCGGGCTCCAGCCCACAGTAGATGGCGCGCCGCCCCCGCCGCTGCACACTGAGGTGGCGCCACCGGCGTCCCGACAGCGCCGCCGTCGCGTGGGCGTAGTTACCGTGGGTGAAGGGCAGGGCTGGATATCTCTCACGGAGTCGGGGCAGATCCAAGTCCCTATTTTCAAGACATATCTTCAGACTGAATAGGGCAAATGATAAACGAGCATTAGCAGGGTACCAAACGAGGGGGTTCAAACCCCCAGACCCATCCGGGATCTCCAGCCATGGTGGCGGGCGCACGTATTACTCAAGGGTCACGAAATTGAGCTTTACGCCTGTGGTGTATTGAAAAAGCGGTTTGAGGACATGTTCGTTATGTTGCTCACGAAAGGACAGTCATCGGACTCAATGGCTTGCATGAGTGCCGTTTTTGGGTAGTGAGAACCTATATTTTGCGGATTTATGTCGTGGACCAAGTAAGTTTCTCAACATTCATGCCTAATTATATCGAGGCATCGTGAGGAATAATGCAGATCTTAAGTTGTATCGAGTTGCGGCTACCATGAGACTAGATGATGGACTAATCGTCCATTTGCTTCCAACGGCGTCCGGCCGCCATTGCTGTGCAATATGTTCGGAGTTACCCAGCTTCAAAGTGATTGCAGTCCGAAGTGTGCATGATTATGAAGAGCAATGGTAAGTTGAATTGCATCATATGATACTCCTGTTACAATTTTATACAGCTGCTTAATATGCTTCCTTGCATAACACATTTGGTCAACTGCAGGGCGGCAATTTCGAATGCTCAAAATGGCGGCTACTAATAACTTGTGCAACGACAGTTGCAATTAAGCCTTGTGATTTTGTGCAATCATGTTTTGCTGGGCTCAAATGTATTAAACACCGCCTTCATTAGGGTATACAAGTGTTCGGCAAACAACACAGGCGATTTTCCGCCTGTTCCCCTAACCGAGCAGCAGTGTTCGGAATATGGAACGAGTATCTGCACCTGCTAAAACAAGTGAAGTGTGTGTTGAAGTCCGAACACGGATTTAATAAGCATTTTAAGCCCCCAAGGTTGCACTTGGCTAGGACGGATCCAGTAATTATCATTGGCGAAGAGGTGTATTTCCTCGGAGGGATGCCTTCGGCGGAAAAATACGCTAAATGGGGAGGGGTAGGGTAATAGTGAGCATCCGAGCACGCTCTGTTTCCCGAACACCTACTTTTGCACGTCTCCCGCGTCACGTTCGGCGGGTAAATAACAAAGGGATGGCCTTATTTGTAAATAATCAACCTTTCTCCACCGAAAAGAGAGGTTCCGATCACGCAGTGGTGCCGATTCTTCGTGTACGGATCCGCCGAATTCCACGGACGCCGTTTTCAGGCTTTCGGGGGAGGTCGGCTTAAGCAAACTGCAGCGAAGTGACCTCCGAATTTTTTTTCTCGCAATTACACCGGTATTTTTAGCGATTACGAATAACTTGTGCCAGAACAGCTACATTGAAGCCCTGTGATTGTGTGCAATCATGTTTTATTTGGCTCAAATGTATTAAACACCGTCTTTATTGGGCTACAAAAGCTTTCGGCAAACAACACAGGCGATTTTCTGTATGTTCCCCGAACCGAACAGCGGTATTCGGAATACGACACTTGTATCTGCACCTGTTAAAACAAGTGTATTGAATTCCGAATACGGACTTAATTAGCATCTTAAGCCTGCAAGGTAGCACTTAGCAGGGACGGACCGAGTAATTATCGTTGGGGAAGTGGTACATTTTCTCGGAGTGGTGCCTCTCGCGGAAAAATTCGCCAAGTGGATGAGGGGTTGACTGGAGCATATACAAGGGCCACCTTTTCTTCCCAAAGGGGCTCATTTTTCTCTGAGAGATGCGTTTGTGGCTAACAAATCTGTTGAGCATAGGGCCGGGAGGGTGCACACCAGGGCCAGAGGGTCGACCTGGCCGGATGGGGGTTCACCGAGTTCGCTGCCGACACCACGCCCACCACGCTGCGCGAGGTGCAGCTTCTCGTCGAGGACGAGCAGAAGTGCGAGGACATCCACCGGCGAGTGCCCAGCTTCTCAAGAAAGTTCCCTGGCGGACTGCAAGGCACCAAGATCTGCTGCGTGGATCCAGACGGTGGCAGTAGAGACGCTTGCAGTGGCGACTCGGGCGGCCCCCTGGTCTGGGAGGATCGAGACTCGGGCCGCTATCAGGTGATCGGCATCGTCTCGACGGGCATCGGCTGTGGAAACCCAAAATTTCCCGGTATTTATACCAAGGTGTCAGCCTACATCGGCTGAGTCTAGAGTCTTAGTGGGGTTCGGGTGTTTCGATACCGGCTGATATTCCGTGGTCAATGCAAAGGATTTGTCATAATGGACAAAGCAGATTACGTACAAAAAGCTACCAAATTGACCACGGAATATCAGCCGGTATATCCCGAACCCCCACGGAATATCCCACGGAATATCCCGAACCCCACTAAGACTAGATATCAGAACCAGCATCCTCATCAAGTCCACCCTCTCCCAGAAATTACCAAAAGATGTACAACCGTTGATCCCTCACTTCAGCCGCACAGCTGAGTTATATGGCCTCCCAAAAAACCACAAAACCGATATACCACTGCGTCCCGTAGTATCAGCATGCGGATATCCTTTAGAAAAGCTTTCCTGGTTTATGTGCAAAATCCTAACCCAAATTTTGGCTTTCATACCAGCACATCTGACAAACACTGAGAGCTATCTGGAAAAAGTACGAGAATGCTTTCCAAAGCGCTTGCCGGTTGGCAGCATAGCATTCACTATGGATGTAACAAATCTCTATGGAAGTATTCCAATACAGGAATGTATTGATGCGGTACTAAAACTACTTGAACACAACGTGAACAATATTAATATATTCGGCCTTAGCTTACCGGACTGTGAAGTGTTTCTGAACCACATTTACCATACCAACATTCTTAGATTCGGTGATTCAGTCTTCAAGCAAACCAAGAGAGTTGCCATGGGAAACCGCTGTGCCCCTCCCCTTGCT
Organism: Ashinkailepas kermadecensis; assembly: GCA_034440615.1. NCBI lineage: Eukaryota > Metazoa > Arthropoda > Thecostraca > Neolepadidae > Ashinkailepas > Ashinkailepas kermadecensis. Next base: position 186,378 of record JAOTOM010003984.1, read on the forward strand.
ATAGCCTTCATGCACTGGTTTGAAACAAAATTCTTAGCGAAGACAACTTTGAAGCCGATCATGTACCTACGGTACATCGACGATGTATTTGGCATTTGGACCCATGGAATTAAATCACTGATGGAACTTTACACAAACATAAACATGGAGCACCCAGAAATATCCTTCACCTTGTAACACACATTAGACAAGGGCTCCATTGCATTTCTGGATACATGGTTCACCGTTCATGCTGATGGTTCGTACTCAACAGAACTATATGTCAAGCCCATGACCGCCCCAATAATCTTACACTATTGTTCATCCCATCCCACGAGCACGAAATCGGCAGTGCTTTCATCCCAGATGTTACGAGCAGCAAGGCTATCGTCGGACGAGGACACTTGTTTGCGGAGTTTGCGCATCATTGATGAATTGTTTGTTACCAATGGATACCAGAGGTACAAAGTATCGATGGCAGCGAAAAGGGCTCTGACCTGGTTTCGGAAAAGGGTAAAACAGCAGCACAAACGTAAGCAGAGTAAACGGGACAAAACAGAAGGGGATACTTACATTAGACTGCCATTTATAAACGATGCACTTTGCACAAGCGTCAATCGGATTGTAAAATCATCTCGAATAAAGAACTTGAAGGTGGCCTGGACTAGTGGTAGTACACTGAAATCCAGATTAGTAAAATCAGCCCTGCAAAATCCTCAGTGTCCTTCTGGCAACCGTGTATGTCACACCTGTGTCAATGGCCTGAAAGGGAAATGCACTAAAAAGAACGCGGTATACAAAATTGTTTGCAAAGCATGCCGTCACCAATTTTATATCGCAGAAACTAAAAGACCTATCAGGGAGCGATACAATGAGCACCTCAGTGACGCACGTTTGAGACGCCCCTACACTCCCATGGGCGAACACATGCTCGAAAGCCACCCATCCATGGAACATTCTGAGACCAACGTAAATTTTTATGTAGAGATACTGGGGTCAACTAGAGACAACGCGGATCTGAAGGTTTTGGAGTCCCTATGTATTCGAGACACACATCCCACCATGAATTCCCAGAACTCCTCATGGTACATCACATAACCTTATATATATATATATATATATATATATATATATATATATATATATAGTTAGAGAGAGAGAGGGGGAGAGGGAGCGTCAGTGTAGTGCGATTTGAGGGTTAAGGGACGAGAGAGCGATAGGAGCGGCGATTGCAGAAATTGTGAGATCCGTATGATGTATGATATTGGGAAATGTGCATACCGTGTATGTTGATCTTAGTGCATCCAAGATGTGAAGGTGATTTCTTGTTGAGGCGACAAAATATGCGAGGATGCGATTCGAATTCTGAGCGTGATTTCAGTGTATGATTTTTGTCATGAATTGATGCGTACAAAATATTGTCACTCTTGAAAATGATCCATGATCGAAAAGTTTGAGATCTAATATATCTAATTTTTATTTAAAGCACAGCATTCCTTGTCAATGTGGGCCAAAACGTTTCACCTTATTTTACTTTCAATCATGGCAAGCAAGGAAATCGTCCATTTTTTATCACAATTAAATGAATTTCAAATGAATATCTAGCTCTCGTCACTCGTGTCATTAAGCCTTACTAGCTTCGCCCCGTTCCTCTGTGTTATAACCATAATTACGTTTTTTGGTTGTTTTCTCGCTTCCAGCACGCTTTGCTAGGTTGGATTTTTCATGAACTCCCACTAGGTGGGATTTCACGGCACTGGATGAGACGTATCCGGCCTAGTGAACATGTTAGAGTAGGCCCTGGTCCTCATGAGTGCCAAGATGCAGTACATAGACGTAGCTCCAGGAGTGCCAATCGAGAGAGCTGTAATATCAGAGATGCAGGTGTGATCTTGCTGTAGATAAGAGATGCTGATGTAATGAAGACAAAGCTTCCTTTACGAATAAGCCTCTAGGAAACGGCTTAACGGGACAGAACCACCTGTCCTATCATTGTTCTACATGGATCATATGCTGGATAGTGGTGTCCAATGACGTATTCTAGCGAGGAGAGGTCGGATGTCAATTCAATTTCGCTAGCGGTTGGGCAGCAAGGTGTGTTTCACCCTCCCCCATTGCGTTGCCTCTAACACCTCACCAGCACCGACAGCATTTAACCCCTGGTTCAAAGGCCGGCTAGCAACCTGCAGTGATCCCATCAGCCATCCTCTCCCATCATACGATGTCACACGCACCTCCTACCTGCACCAAGTGCCGGTTATGCTGGGAAACACCGGTGAATGACGTCAGGCTGTTCGTGAGTTACATGCAGTTGCGCCACCGGTATTTCCAACGTTCAGTTGTGTGGCCGTTCTCACAACTGGTTTGGCCCCGCTCACGCGGTGGCCAACACCGAGAACGCGCCATGACGCACGTCGCCACTGGCAAGGTCAGCTAGTGATGCTCACTGACGGGACCAGCCGCTTGGTTTGGAGATGTACAAATACTTGTATGTGGCTTAAAATGAACGCATCCTGGTCGGTGCAAGTTACAGTTCGGTAATCACGTACGGCTTGCACGCACTCGGCTTGCACACCGGCAACTTCTCAGAATATTGAAATGGAATAGCTGGAGCCAGTCAGCTTATCTCTCGGGATTAATGAAATCGCCATACTCCAGGCGCGCCCGGCTTTTTGAGAAGCGGGTCTGCACGATCCGTCCCAGTCGCCGCACGATGCGGGCCATCTGTGCACGTGCCGCGGCGCTGCTGCTCGGTCTGCTGGCCACCGAGACTGCGACTAGCCAGGTGACGTTCCCCGGACTGTCGGACGGCGATGAGTGTCACAGAGCCGACGGGGTGGCCGGCACGTGTGTGTCGCTACACGAGTGTCACGAGTACAGGACTCGCGAGGACATCGCTCGTCGACGGCCGCAGCTGTGTCGGTTCAGCGGCTCCGACCCAGTCGTGTGCTGCTCACCGCCGGAGGTTGAGGTGGTAACACCGACCGCCAACGGCACGGGATCGAACGCCGCTCTTATCGACTGTGGCCTACCGTTGCGGACAATCACTCTCCATAGGAGAAGTCTCCCTCAGCCAGGTACAGCTCTATTCGAGGAGTTCATGACGGCACCGCCAATGCATAGTATCGTGGCGGGCGTGCAGGCGATACTGGGCAAGTGGCCGTGGATGGCACTGCTCGGCACGCGGGACGAGACACGTCTGAACGGTCGCGTCTGGTTCTGCGGCGGCGTCCTCATCAACAGTCGCTACGTGCTGACGGCCGCACACTGTCTGAACGTCGACGATGCCGCAGACACTTTCGTGCGCATCGGTGACTACGACTTGCTGACTGACTTCGAGGTGCGGCACCAGCAGAGCGACGTGGCGCGTGTGGTGCGCCACCCCGACTACCGCGGCTCTCAGAACGACATTGCACTGCTGGAGCTCCAGTCTCAGGTGGAGTTCACGGATGCCGTGAGGCCCGCGTGTCTGCCGCTCGCCGGGGCCGACCACCAGGGCCAGAGGGTCGACCTGGCCGGATGGGGGTTCACCGAGTTCGCTGCCGACACCACGCCCACCACGCTGCGAGAGGTACAGCTTCTCGTCGAGGACGAGCAGAAGTGCGAGGACATCCACCGGCGAGTGCCCAGCTTCTCAAGAAAGTTCCCTGGCGGACTGCAAGGCACCAAGATCTGCTGCGTGGATCCAGACGGTGGCAGTAGAGACGCCTGCAGTGGCGACTCGGGCGGCCCCCTGGTCTGGGAGGATCGGGACGACTTTGGCCGTTATCAGGTGATCGGTATTGTCTCGACGGGCATCGGCTGTGGAAACCCGCAATTTCCCGGGATCTATACCAAGGTGTCAGCCTACATCGACTGGATCAACGGCGTCGCCTTCTGAGCTACCCACTGCCATCCCGGCTTCCTGCCGAAGAGTGAAGAACTGTGATCGTGTTAGAAATGATCTGTTGGAGTATTTACAAATATTTGTAGCTGTCCTCGAGTATTTGAGCAGCATTGTGAACCGTCAACAGTGAAAATAGACACCGGTATGTAGAAGGTACTGGTGTAGATACTGTACATATCTGCACATGTGACCATTTGCCATCATGTCACCTGGAAGTTGAAAAGCCCTCCGTATGATAGCATGCAGCTGATGCATTCCCTGGAGTCTACTTCCTATTATTGTCAACGCCCTGGTCATTTCGCATGTCCGTTACTTCTTAGCTATAATTGGCAATTGTTCTCAGAAAAAAACATGAATCGTCTTTTTTTTAATAAAAAATTTGCTTTCCATATCATACCGGGCAGGCCACTGTCCGGCAACTGTAGGAACAGCACTCTCTCGACTTTCTACACAAAATTAGGTCTGTCGACGAACCACTGGCTCTTATCTCTCATCTCCAGACAAATCTCGAACTCTGCTTCCGTGACACCCGCCGGGAAACCGATCTGGCGCTCCCAAGCGTTACGGCTGAGGCTGGCAAGCGTCGCTTTTATTATAGTGCGGCACAACGCTACAACACCCTCCCAATGTAGGTTTGTCAGCTGGGTGTGACTTCCTTTAAGCGTGCGGTACGGATTTTGGGCACTTGATTTGTTCCTATTGCATGTTTCATGTCTTATTTTGTGTAAGCTAACAGGCTTCTGATTGCGTGAGATTCTGAGTGTATAACATGATCGACACTTTTTAGCTAACATGGTGCCAGAATAGCCCTTTTATCTTGTGATGGCGCATTTACAGTACAATAAAATATACGATATAATGGGTATATTTTGTGATGTAGTGGTGTTAATAAGATGATTACGGAGCATGAGATACGACTAGCTTAATACGATAAGCTACGAATAAGAGCTATGAAAAGAGAGCTGGTAGTTTCTAGAGTTTCTTACTCATCAGGAGTGAGGGTGACGCCCAGGCGAAACTCATCACGTCAATTTCACGTGAGCGACCCGATCTGACCTGGTCCGGCCTGATCCGACCCGACCTGACCTGGTCCGGCCCGATCCGACCCGGTCTGGCCTGGCCCGGTTCGATCCGATACAATCTGACCCGGCCCGTTCCGACCCGGTCTGACCCTGCCCGGCCCTGCACCGACGACCCACGTTGCGTCACCTGCCGCGCGCTGGTGTACTCCCACGCTCGATGGTGCGAGTTCTTGCCCTCGAAGAAGAACGACAGGCCGTTGACGACTCCTTGAAGATGGGCGGATCCATGTTGTCGGAGAGCTAGCAGGACGGGAACCAGACGGCGAGCTGGCAGCACGGGAACCGGTCGGCGAGCTGGCAGGACGGGAACCAGACGGCGAGCTGGCAGAACGGGAACCGGTCGGCGAGCTGGCAGGACGGGAACCAGACGGCGAGCTGGCAGCACCGGAACCAGATGGCGAGCTGGCAGAACTGGAACCAGACGGCGAGCTGGCAGGACGGGAACCAGACGGCGAGCTGGCAGAACGGGAACCAGACGGCGAGCTGGCAGGACGGGAACCAGACGGCGAGCTGGCAGGACGGGAACCAGACGGCGAGCTGGCAGAACGGGAACCAGACGGCGAGCTGGCAGGACGGGAACCAGACGGCGAGCTGGCAGGACGGGAACCAGTCGGCGAGCTGGCAGAACGGGAACCAGTCGCCGTGTTGACTTCCGGGCAGTCGTCTCGGTTGTGGCGGGCCGGCGTGAGATGGGCGCGAGCGTGAAACAGGCTTATATGTCAGCAGCAGTCTGTGCACGCACTCACCCAGCACATAGACGATAACAGTCACGCGAATAGCCGGGCACCCCACAATAGAGATACCCTAGGCCTCGTGGGCACGAATGACCAAGACTGGTCGAAGCGCCATAACGCTCAAATAATCGACCAGCTAACTCTCAGCATGCAATACAAACGAGAACAGAACTATCTCCGTTGCCGGGAGTGGGAATTTGTCAGCACAAAAAGCAGCTGGTGCTCAAGTATGCACAACCGATCCTACCCCTCACCACCGAAAACAAATTGAATTTCGATCGCTTCACTTTCAAACTCCAAAAGAGCCTTTTTTATTTCTCGAAAAAATGCAAACATGAAAACCTGGTGCAGTTGGCTATCGACGGACGTCGCGATATTCGTTTTCTTCATTTTGTCGTAACATTTAGCACCAGGCCAGATACCCCACCCACCTAACAAGCTGACTGCTACCACTGACTGGACCATTGTGATATCTCTAGCATATTTCCATGGAAAACTAGGCTTATCTTGCCATGACTGATACAAGCTACGAAGTGGTCTAAAAAAGTTGTTAGTGCTTACAAGAAAGTTGATAGTGTTCAGAAGACAATTGAGGGGGTGCTCAAGCACCCCCAACTAAATACAAAGCTCCACTACTGGTCATTACAATTCAGCGTGTTGGCTGCTAAGCTCATCTACTATATACGATGTACTGCTTAGGAGTGCAACCATGGATGATGTACGCCTGGATTGGAAACTCCGCGTCGGCGCCTTTGATCTGCGCGTATCAGCGGCACCAACCTGCAGGAGGGTAAGTAAAAACACGGAACCGCGGCCAGTTTTAGGCCGTGCGCCAATGGGAGTTCGGGGTACACATTTGGTATTGGAATTTTTTTCTCCAATTGATTCAGCCACCTCAGGAGGATTGCATCTACCTTTCATGATACAGAATTGATCAAGAAACCTCACCATTCTTTCCTTATTGATTTATTACGCTCCGTTCCGAAGTTGTAGTGATGCGAAGTGAAGGCATCTGTGAGAGGCAGCCCATTTCGCCGAAAGGGTCGGCACACCGATATTGATTTCTTAAAAGGATCGGAGGAGGCAAAGTACATGAAGGCAATAGGGAAACCAAAATGAATAGGGGGTCACATTCCATAGGCTCCCATGTTAGAAGTTGAAAATAATTCGGGTGGGGGAAGCAACCATTGAGGGGGCAGTTTCACCGACAAATATAAGAATGGGCGGTTCTGCTTTCGCCCTCACCCTCCTTGCTCTCTAGATATATGGCTGATATTTTCCGGTAGAGTGGTTTACGCAACTGAATGGGTGAGTACAGACTTCGGCGTACCGACCAATCCGCAAAGAGGATTGGGCGGAAGTTCCATGGAGGGTATAAGCTCCCTCCCCCTACGCCATACCACCGACATATTCATGATTTTGCCAAGGAGGCGTCATTTATCCAGAGGGGCGGCTCTTTGTCCAGAACATTTGGACGGGGTACACTCCGATCTCCCAGAGTGGCACTATTTGTTTTTGTTTAAGGAGTGCCTTTCGCCGAAAAAAATTCGCGGCGTGCGTTCGGACTCCCAGAGGACTGCCGTTCCCAAGCCGAGGAGCGCGTTGCGCTGATAAATTCGAGGGAGGGGGTACACTGGAGTCTCCAAGAGAGGCGTCTTCGGGTCATAAGGGGCGCCACTTTCGCTTCCTCCCCCTGGATCAGCCCTTGCAACATACCTTAGCTGGCAACGCCACTACCTCTCGCCGATTCGCCACCACTTGCCAGTCGTTCGACTCAGCGGTGTTGTTTTATATACCTTTGAGGGGGAACTGCCACCTTAATATTTGCTTAACCAACACCCGCAATTATTTCAGCTTCTAACATGGGAGCCAATGGAATGTGCCCCAAATTCATTTTGGTCTGCCCATTGCCTTCATGTCCTTTGCCCCGTCCAATCATTTCAAAATAAAGAAAGAGAGATAAGAGATAAAGATTAAAGATAAAGATCATCAAGATATCAACATCGGTGGGCCGACCCTTGAGACGAGGTGGGCTCCATCTCACAGATGTCTTCACTTCGCACCACGACAACTGAACGGGCGTAATAAATCAATAAGGAAAGAACGGTAAGGTTCCTTGATCAATTCTGTATCATGAAAGGCTGATGCAATCCTCCTGAGGTGGCTGAATCAATTGGGGGAACAATCAAATACGAAATGCGTACCCTGAACTCCCATAGGCGCACGGCCTAAAACCGGCCGCGTTTCCGTGTTTTTACTTACCCTCAGCTGGATGGGCTGATACGCAAACAGCTGTTGGTTTCCAATCCAGGCGTACATAATCCATGGTGCAACGTTCGGGAAATTGTGAGCCGCGAGCAGTGGCGTCGCCACGAAATTCTTCCAGGGGGGGCAAGGTCGAAAGGGGGCCTCCTGTTCCCCGAAAGGGGGCCTCCATTGTGTTAGGGTTTCATATTGTTTTTAGGCTCTTATACCATGGTTCGAGGATGGGGAACATGATTTCATATTGTTTTTGTTTGTTCTTGGCATGGTGCATGATTTACTCAAAACGCAATAGCACAAATCATTTTCGCTGAAAACTGGGCCATACCAGGGTATAAATAAGTAATATTTGGATAAATACATAAGTGCCAAAACAAACCATCGTCTCAATGCTTTTTCGAATCTTTCCGCTGGCCTCTAGATTGCAGCGAGCTGGCGGGGCTGGTGCTAAGCATATCTTACAGATATCTGCCATTGATTAACCCACTTTAAAGTCCTCCAAGTCTAACTGAATATAGCTAGATTCATCACTACTGTTATTTATTCCCACCAGCTTGATGTCATAAGCAAAGCTTGAACGACCATTTCTCAGTCCAAGGACGACAATTTCGTAAAGGTGACAACGAGAAGTGGATTGCATTGGTTTTTTTTAGCGTCCTCTTAGGAATTTGTTTATTTTCATAACATTTAGTGCTGGCTGCAAGGCAACTGTCACACGAGCTAAAATATATCCTCAGCGAATAAATTCACGGCAAAAACAAGCATTGAACACCAATGCATAAATGACAATGCAACAATGCAACAATGTCAGTACGTACATAATCCAAGCCTTCAAATTTCACGCCGTCACGCCCATCGTTTTCGCTGTGCTGTACCGTTTTGTAAATGACGTTGAGAAGGTATGGAAGCTGAGAAGCTCTAATCATGCAGGCTGTAATAACAGAAAAGAAGTTTGTTGGAAGAAAATGCATTTAAAAACATCATTCATCCCATTTCATATGGGGCATGGATGTTGTATTGTATGCTTATGAGGGGTAATTTGTCCCCTCAATGTTGGCTTTTCCCCATGGGCGTATGTTTCGGAAAATTATTTGAGGGACCAGTGGAGTACCTATATTTGCGTCAAGCAGGAGGGGGCAAACGAATTTACAGGGGGGGGGCACCTACGCCCAATAAAAAGTCAAACTTAGATTTCGACCGCTATTTTGTCAAAGGGTACATTTCGAAATAATATAATTAGTCATCAACTAAATTGTCCTGTGGAGGGGCCTAATCTACCACTATGGTTTCTGATTGGTCGGATTTCAACCCTAACTCCACCACTCAGTTCTAAGGTTTTATTTTGGTATCCCTTGATAAGTTACCTCACACTGCTGAAATTACACCTATACCACAAACCCGGATCGGTATCCAAAAAATCAAGCTGGAGCCCTCCAAAAAAGAGAGATTCCAACAAATAAATGTCCGGGTCAGGAAAATGGCTCTGTTGCTGTAGGGTGGCGAGGTCGGGGGCGGGGTCGGTGTGGGGGGGATGGATGGGGGAGGGGTAGGAATTTATGGGGGTAGGTAGGGGTGGTGGTTTGGGGGGGAGTAGTAAGGGGGGGGGTTAGTGGTATTGAGGGGGATGTGATATTTGGTTTTGGTTTCGGGTGTGGTTCTGTCTTGGTGTCTGTCTGTTGTTGTCGCACTGATGGTCGGTCTGTTGTTCGGTCTGAGTGGTCGGTCTGAGTGGTCGTCTGGTGTTTTGTTTCGTCTTGGTCTACTGCGGTGCGCCCTTGACTTCGGAGCGACCTTCAGAAATAGTTTCCGCACGGCCGCCGGCCGGCGGCCATGTTTTACTACGCTCACGGGCGCCGGGCGGCTCCCCGGCCCGCGCCGATCCCGCTTCCGGCGTGCCGCCGGCCCCCAACCGGGACGGCCCACAGCGAGCGGTGACCCGCGAGTCCTCGCTGTAGTAGGTGCAGTCATCATATGTGTCTTCGTATAGTCATCTTGTCGGCGCCCCGTAACTCGTTATCCTAACACGAATTTATATTTAGCGAGGTCAAATCTCCTCTCTTCACCACTTCCATCCGTGAGTGAACCTGGCTTGGTCGTGGCGCCAGGGATAGAGGAACCGCATGATTGGAGAGACCTAGGAGAGGGGGGTCATAAGAGTAATGGACAGACATTGGAGTTGGAAATGCGTCCGTCACCGGCCCCCGTCCAGCTTCGGGGCCCTCTTAAGTGTTAAAGTCCCCGCTTGTTTCCCTCCATGTCATCCATCCGCATGCTCCCACGGGTCACCGGACTGGCAAATTGAGGGCCTAGGTAATTACTCTGGGTCAAATTTTGGCAACGATGGTTTCTGACAGCTAGATGCGTACGCAGAGTTCCAACAGCTTACACTGGTCCTTAACTACCCATACTACGTCATGCATGCTCCCACGTAGTCCATTCATTTCCATCTTCCATTCCGAACATTTGCTCTCTATTAAAAGTGTTGGTCCGATAATTTCCCTTCCAGTGGTGCATGCGCATTCAGCGAGTCTTACTTCCTCAGACCGTTGCTTAGGGCCTTCTAGCCCAAGGTTAAATGTGAATTACCCGTGCTTAAGCCCACAACTGTGACCGGCTGACGCGACACTGTTGGTTGGAAATGATACTATTTACTTGACTGCCTTCAAGGCTCGATGACACTGGGCTGCGATATTCCGTTAGTTTCTGATGGTCTTACGCTGGGCTTGAGTATTAATGGCCGACATACCTACGCTTTACATGAGTCAAATGCCTTGCCAGGCCTTGCATTGCTCTAACTTGCAATCGGCGGGCACCCCCACAGGTGGTCCTGGGCCACAAATCGGTCGGGATGTCCCCCTATCGTCTTTCTAACCTATCCTGCCCGGGGTCATGGTCGGGAGACCCTCAAATCCCCTGCCTGTCCTATCCTTGGGGGGCTTACGGAACGACAAACTTCATCTCCCCTGTCTGTGCCGTAATCGAGAGGCCCAGGCCTGCTGGAATAGCTGAGACGGGAAAGGAATACCGACCTAGCCGTTTTTGGCTTTTACCTAATTGTGCGCACAGATTCATCCCGACCCAAAATCGGTTGCCGCTGCCTGCGAGCTTAACCATGGATCCCGTCGGATCTGACCACCCTCGGGATGCCCTTCCGCGCTCTGGGATCACCAGGCCGGAGGGTTTTGCGGCCTAGAAATTATCAAGTGAACCAGCTGCCCTGTGAATATCCAGTCTTTCCGGCACGCTTTCCCAGGGGTTCAACCAACAGTGTTTCGTCATTTTCCCGTCTTCTATCAGCCCTCCTCCGTCTCCTCCGAAGAGAAGAGGGCGGAGGCTCACGTTTGGGCCCATGGAAGTTATCGCCCGTGGAAGGGCGGCTTGCAGGCCGTCTCCTCGCTTATTGCGTAATCTGTCTCACGTTTTTCCGTCACAGACGGTAGTCGGGTTCGTCCTGTCCTGTCTTGCCGGCTAGCTTTTACATTTAAGTAACGGACGAACTCGGAATTTATTCCCTGCTAAATCCCTCATTCGCACCTAGTACGTGAGCCACTTAATGGTCAGTGGTTAATGGTTCGTTCCTCAACTGCATCGACTTAAGTATTTTGGACCTCCGAGTATTTACCAGGCCCGCGGCATTCAAGGGTAATACATGCGCTGATAAGTACAAAGCCTGAGGGCGAGTTTCCAGCGATTTGACGGTAACGTTATTTCCCATCGTGACGGCTTTGTGACATTTCCCCCTGCAACAATTTACTTGTACGAGTCTGGTCTCCAGCATATCTCGGCGTGACATAAAACGCACACCACGGACCACGGGGTCCTCTATAATTAACTTGAGTCTCAAGTCCATTTCATTCCATTATAGATGTTATCCCCGGTCCCATATGTCATCCGCTTCCTGGGTTCAGTTGTTCGGTACTATTACCCGCACCATTTTAAAGCAGGTGGAAGTCTCGTAGACGCGTGGTGTGATGGTTTAGTGACCCAGTGTTCGGAAAGTATTTGCCGCAGCACTTCCAAGGCCAAGAACCCTCGACTCGACGCCTTCGGCCGGGCGACATGTTGATTTGGGAAGCAGGTGTTAGGCGGGTGAGTGGCGAGCGAGGTAGAGAGAGAGAGAGAGAGAGAGAGAGAGAGAGAGAGAGAGAGAGAGAGAGAGGGAGGGAGGGAGGGAGGGAGGGAGAGAGAGAGAGAGAGAGAGATAGAGAGAGATAGAGAGAGAGAGAGAGAGAGAGAGAGAGAGAGAGTGAGAGAGAGAGAGAGAGAGAGAAGAGAAAGAGAGAGAGAGAGAGAGAGAGAGAGAGAGAGAGAGAGAGAAAAGGAGAGAGAGATAATTATTATATGCTGGGACGACCCAGTCCTCTTCCTCCTCCATAGTGACGCTCGAGTACTGCCTGATATGTTTCTGGACGAAAGCCCCTTTTCCCTGTTTCCTGACCCAGGAAAAGTCGGCTCAAGTCGTGTAGTGTGCCCCCTCCCCCAATCATTTAGCTGCCCGTGTTTATTCTTCGCTCCCATGAGACCAAGCGGGTCGCCGCCTGTAATGGAACCCGTGATCCTTTTCTGCGTGAAGGAAGAATGATAACCTGACCCCTGTAATTCGCTTTTTCCAGGCCCGTTTAAAGCTTACCCTTTTGTGAATAATTGCCTGCACTGTCACGTTGCGCTGGTCTCTACGTCGGAAGTGCCCGGAAGTTTAGTGAGCATGGGAGGATGAATGTTCGTGACTCAAAGCTGAGTGAGTATGGAAGGGCTGCACGTCATTTAACGCCTGGTTGCTATTTCATTCTTGATAAATGCCATGAATGAATCTTGTGCGGTTACTCTTGTACGCTCAAACGCACTGGAATGGCAGATCTCTGATAAACAAATGTCCATGTCATGCGATACTCCCGTCCACTACTGACTATTTGGGTTAACGGTAATGTTCTGTTTCCTCCACAAGGGTTAATGAACCCTTGGCTTAGTGGCACCGACCGCTCGGCTGCCTGTGTGCTGGGGAACAGGTGTTGACGTGTGATTGGAGTGCGAGGGAGAGAGGGGGGAGAGAGAGAGAGAGAGAGAGAGAGAGAGAGAGAGAGAGAGAGAGAGAGAGAGAGAGAGAGAGAGAGAGAGAGAGAGAGAGAGAGAGAGAGAGAGAGAGAGGAGAGAGAGAGAAAGAGAAAGACGGAGAACAGAAGGGCAGAGGGACAGTGGGGAAAGAGGTATTCCCACCTTGTCTGTTTGCGCATTGTATCCGCTGAGTAACGTGGGGTCCCAGCGGATCTACGTTACTTTCATTCTCCTATGGAAAGAAGGGGGTTTATTTGACTGCAGTGAGCCAGAAGGCCTGCACTCTTCATTGACGTCTTCCCGGAACCACGTGGCTCCTCAGTCACTTAAACCGGCTCCTCCGTCACTTAAATTCTTATCAGTAATGTGTGTGCGTGGCTATGTATTCTTTTCCTTCCATTCAAAGTATAAGCATTTATGTATATAAAAAAATATTCGCGTATCATCCACACCAACCTTAAACACCATGCATGTTTAAACGATATAACATTCAGGTATCCTCCACCAACCCTGAAAACTATGCTCCACAAGAACCTTATTTGCCCCAATTCGCTCCTCCATTTTACCCTTCCCGGGGCAGACGGTTACCCACATCCCACCGCTGGCTGGGGCCATCACATATGCATTGAACTGCGCTCGCTTTCGTCGACACGGCAACTACTGAAAGACTCTGCGGAAAGCGAGTGAATACCACGACATGTGAGTGAACTGGAGCAAGGAGTGGCAATGTCCCCGTGAACTGTCAGAAACCATCGTTGTCAAAATTTGACCCAGAATAATTACCTAGGCCCTCAATTTGCCAGTCCGGTGACCCGTGTGAGCATGCAGGTGGATGACATGGAGGGAAACAAGCGGGGACGTTAACACTTAAGAGGGCCCCGAAGCCGGACGAGGGCCGGCGACGGACGCATTTCCAACTCCAATGTCCGTCCATTACTCTTATGACCCCCCCCTCCCCTCCTAGGTCTCTCCAATCATGCGGTTCCTCTATCCCTGGCGCCACGACCAAGTCAGGTTCACTCATGGATGGAAGTGGTGAAGAGAGGAGATTTGACCTCGCTAAATATAAATTCGTGTTAGGATAACGAGTCACGGGGCGCCGACAAGATGACAATACGACGAAGACAAGATGGTATGGCATGCTCAGACTGCACCTACTACAGCGAGGACTCGCGGGTCACCGCTCGCTGTGGGCCGTCCCGGTTGGGGGCCGGCGGCACGCCGGAAGCGGGATCGGCGCGGGCCGGGGGAGCCGCCCGGCGCCCGTGAGCGTAGTAAAACATGGCCGCCGGCCGGCGGCCGTGCGGAAACTACTTTCTCAAGGTCGCTCCGAAGTCAAGGGCGCACCGCAGTAGACCAAGACGAGACATAACAACAGTGCCACCATCAGTGCGACCACTCAGACCGACAACAACAGACAGACCACTAAGACCGAACCCCACCCATAACCAATACCTAATATCCCATCCCACTCAATACCACTCCCCCCCAAACCACCACCCCTACCTACCCGTCCCCCATTCCCAAAAAATTCCTACCCCTCCCCCATCCATCCCCCCACACCGACCCCGCCCCCGACCTCGCCGCCCTACATTGCACCAAACATTTTTTATCAGATGCCTTCAAAAATTGCGTATGACACCGAAAAGCATACCGGATCTCGAAAAATCGAGGTGGGATACAAAAACATGGCGTCAGAGGTTCGAAAAATCAGGCCGGGATTCGGACTTTAAAAAAAACAGAAAAGATCCACAAAAATCGCGTTGAGCCCAGAAAGCTGGCGTTGGGTCTCCGGTACCACGCGCCTGGGCGCGATAAGTCGCGCTGGGACCCAGAAAAAATCGCACCGAAGCCCCAAAATCATACTGGGGCCCCACAAATGTTCGTCAGAAGCCCCAAATATACACAGCGGGACCCTAAGAGTACAACGGTGCCAGAAAGTACAACTCACCCTCCAAAGCGCACAGAGTCTCCCAAAAAGCGATAGGGCCTTAAAACATGCGTTGCAGCCCTAAATAAACATACCGGGAGCTCTAAGAAAAATACACTGCAAGCTCGCAAGGCGCACAGGGGCCATGAGAACGCACAAGGGCCTGGAAAAGAGGCTGGAGCCACAAAAGGCAACATGGTTCCAAAACGTACAAAACGACCGGGAGCTAGATAAGCACATCGGGATCTTCGAAAACGCCCCGACACGTAAAAAATACTCGGTGCACAAAAAAACACAACAAGGCCCTAAAACGAGCAGGGTTTAGAAGATGTATTAGGCCCATAACTTCAAAGTAAAATGTATTACCCACCACTTTAAAATACAAAATTTTACAATTTCAGGCATTCCAGTTCATAGCACTCGGTCGCCACGACGGCAACGTCAGTGAACGTGCACACCCATTTTTCGTATTCGGTGCATTCGCCACACTTCGTGCGATGCTATGGTTTCTGCTAGGCCTTCTGCGTTTTGCTAATTGCTGCCACATGATAGACTTGCGCCATATTTGGCGTGATGGAATGATTCGCATGGGCGTTCGCTTCGAAAAGTCGATTGATTAAATTCGATCATTAGTTTCCTACTTCCCACATTTTCTGGTAGTTATGAAATGCGGTTTCCGCTGAGCTTTGATGCACTTCATATCTTTGCTGCTATCCTCCCAGATTGGATACCGAACCGAGGCCAAGCCTCGGCGTTCTTTTTTGGACTCGTTGCGTCTTTCTTGGTCTATGATTGTGTATTATGGCTCCAATCCATTTTTGTTAGGGGCCTAAAGCATTTTCGAACCCCCTGCTCGTTTTAGGGTTTGTTGAATTTTTGTGCACCGAGGATTTGTTTTGACGTGTCGGGGCGTTTTCGAAGATCCCGATGTGTTTATATAGCGCCGGTCTTTTTGTTTGCTTTGGAACCATGTTGCCTTTTGCCGCTCCAGCCACCTTTTCAGGCTATTGTGCGTTATCATGACCCCTGTGTGCCTTGAGAGCTTCCGGTGTATTTTTTAGACCTCCCGGTATGTATATCTATGGCTGCAACGCATGTGTTAAGGCCCTGTCGCTTTTTGTGAGGCTGTGCGCTTTGGAGGGTCAGTTGTATTTTCGGCCCCCGTTGTGCTCCTAGGGTCCCGATGTGTTTATTTTGGGCTTCTGACGCACACTTGTGGGGCCCAAGTACAATTTTGGGGCTTCGGTACGATGTTTCTAGGTCCCAGAGTGGCTTATCGCACCCAGGCACGTGGTTCCGGAGACCCAACCCCAGTTTTCTGGGCTTAATACGATTTTGTGAAACTTTTCTGATTTGTTTAAAAAGTGCGAATCCCGGCCTGATTTCTCGAGCCCTTCGCGCCATGTTTTTGTATCCCACCTCGATTGTTCGAGACCCGGTTTGTTTTTCGGTGCCGTACGCAATTTGTGAGGGCATCTGATAATATGTTCGGTGCTCCAGAGCCATTTTTTTTACCTAGGCATTTAGTTGTTGGAATCCATCCTTAATTTGGAGGGCTCCAGCTTGATTTGTGTTTGTGTTTGTGGTCACACTGTGCTTACGTGTGGCCCTAGACGGCAATTTTTTAGAGCCTCGACGGGACTACCGATGGGAATTGTGGGTCCCAAGCGCGATATTTGGGGAGCCCGGTTCGAGTTTGTGCGATGCGTTGTATTTAGCTGTGGCCCCAGCGCGATTTTGGCGGTTCCTGTCGCAATTTTTCGGGCCTCGGAGCGAGTTTTCCGGGGCTCGCCGTATTTATTTGGAGACCCATACGCGAATTCTGGTGGACCGACGCGAATTTTGGTGGCACCAGCGCGATTTTTGAGGCCCCGACACGATTCTTGGGAGCTTATCCCTCTCAGGATGGAGGGGGCATTTGCCCCTTTGATATAGCACTGCGGCCACTGAAGGAGTTTTTTTTTGTCCCAGAGTGACATTCCGGTTAAAATTGATTTTGGGGGCAGCTGCAACTTTTGGGGCCCCGGCGCGACCTTCTGGGCCTCCAGTGTGATTTTCAAGGGCTGCGACGCGACTTTTTTGGGTCCAATGTGATCTTTTGTGCCCCGACGTCATTGTCTTGGATCCCTAGCGCGAGCTATAGCGGCCTTGACACTTTTTGGGGGTCCAATGCTTTTTGAGGCTTTTGGCGTCATTGTTGGGCCCCCAGAGTGATTATCCATGTCCGGATTGTTCTTCGTTGCTCCGGCTTCATTTGTTTTGGTCCCAATGAGACTGTTGGGGCACGGCACGACCCGTTGTGCCCCTGGCATGATTTTCGTGGTCCGGGCGTGAATTTTTGGTACCCCAGGCTCAGCGTAATTTGCTGGTGCCCCGGCCGGATCTTTTGTGGCCCATATCGTGATTTTAAAATACCCAGACTCGACTCTTACTACTTCTTAGGGGGTTCTTCTTGCAAATTATAGGCCTCCTGTCGCGTCGTCTCATTTCCTAGAGCCTTTTTACCGGTTTTCGATGTCTCCTTGTGTGTCCTACCCTCCTCCATATTCAATGGTCCTCCTCTCCCGTCTTGGAGGGCCTCCTCTTGCATTCTGGGGCCCCTTTAACATGGCATGGGGCTTCCTCTCATCTTCGACGGGCATTCTCTGCCAAATTAGAGGCCTCTTGCCACGCCTCGTGTGCCTCCTCCTTTATCCTGGCAAAGCCTTACCCGTCTTGAGGGATCTTCAATTTTGGAAACCTCACCTCCTTCCATACCTGCTATCACTCCGATCTTAAGGGCCTCCTCTCATTTCCTGGGAACTCTTTCCCAGTCTTCGGGTCCTCATTTGGTCCTGGAGACCTACTCCTTCTCGAGTCCGGCAGGTTCCTCATTTCTCTTGTAGAGGCCTTCTTTTTCAAATTAGGGGCCTCCTCTCACGTCTTGGGGGCCTCCTGCTCTGCGTTCTCCTGCTCTGCGCTCTGGATTCGATCTTTACCCATCTTAGGGGTGGTCTCTTATCTTCTGGTGGACTCCTCTTCTCTCCCAGGCGCCTCATCTGCCAAATTACTGGCAACCTTTCCTATCTTAATGGCCTTGTTATTTCCCGGGGACCTTCTTATCCGTCTTCGAGGCTTCTTTTCCTCTTGGGAGCCATCTCTCGTATCCAATGGCCTTTCTCTCCTATTTTAGGGGCCTCCTCGTTCATCATGGGGTCTCATTTCCAATCTTGTGTCGTTCTCTTCCGAATTAGGTGCCTCCTGCCACGTCTCTGGATCATCCTGTTCTATCTCGGTGGAACCTCACCCGTTTGGGGCCTGCTTTTGCGTCTCCGAAACCTCATCTCATATCCAATGGCTTCCTTTTCCGTCTTAGGGCCTCCTCTCATATTCTGGGGCCTCCTTTCCGGTGTTGGAGCCTCTTTTGCAATCCTGGTTGCCTCCGTGCCACTTTTGACACTCTCTTGATTTCTGGCGACTCCTACCCTCTCCTAGGTGACTCCTTTTTCAAATTAGGGGCCTCCTCTCACGTCATGGGGGCCTCCTTATCTGTGTCTGGAGCCTTATTATCCTCTTAGCAGGGTGCTTTTGCGTCCTAGTCCTAGATTTTCTCTTCCAGGTTCCTCCTCTTCCAAAATATGGGCCTCATCTGGCTGGTCTCGGTGGCCTTCTCTCATTCCTGCGGAGACCTTCTTATCCGTCTTGGGGCCCCTATTGCGTCCGGAGAAGTCTCCCCTATCAGGTCTTAATTTTATATTGCAGGGGCATCCTCTTCCGTCTTGGGGGCCTCGTTTTCCAACTTAAGAATATCCTGGCACCCATCGGAAGCCTTTTCGTCTAACCTGGGTGGCTTCTTGCCCGTCTCGGTGGCATCTTTTCCGTCCTGAGGGCCTCCTTTTCGTGCTGGGGTCTCCTTTTCGTCCTGGGGCCTCCTTTTCGTCCTGGGGGCTACCTTCCTATCTCTGTTCTACGTCTTAGGGGCCTCCTTTTCCTCCTTGGGTGTATCCTTTTCGTTCTAGGGGCCTCCTTTTCGTCCTGGGGCCTCCTTTTAGTCCTGGGGGCCTCCTCCCAATCTCTGTTCTACGTATTGGGGGCTTTCTTTGCGTTCTGGGGCATCCTTTTCGTCCTGGGGCATCCTTTTCGTCCTGGGGGCCTCCTTTTTGTCTTGGGGGGCCACCTCACAATCTCTGTTCTACGTCTTAGGGGCCTCCTTTTCGTCCTGGTGCCCTCCTTTTCGTCCTAGTGGCCTCCTTTTCGTCCTGGGGGCCTCCTTTTCGTCCTGGGGACCTCATCCCAATCTCTGTTCTACGTCTTGGGGGCTTCCTTTGCGTTCTGGGGCATCCTTTTCGTCCTGGGGGCCACCTCACAATCTCTGTTCTACGTCTTAGGGGCCTCCTTTTCGTCCTGGGGACCGCATCCAAATCTCTGTTCTACGTCTTGGGGGCATCCTTCTCGTCCTTTGGTGCATCCTTTTCGTCCTGGGGTTGGTTGGTTGATTGTTGGAGTGTATAGGCACATGGACTGCGTCTTTCGTCCTGGGGGCCTCCTTTTCGTCCTGGGGCCTCCTTTTTCGTCTTGGGGGCCTCCTTTTCGTCCCGGGGGCCTCCTTTTCGTCCTGGGGGCCTCCTCCCAATCTCTACGCTTGGCCTCCTTTCTGGCCTTTTCGGGGCCTTTTCTCCTCCCAATCTCTGTTCTACGTCTTGGGGCCTCCTTTTCGTCCTTGGATGCATCCTTTTCGTCATGTGGTCTCCTTTTCGTCCTGGGGGCCTCCTTTTCGTCCTGGGGGCCTCCTCCCAATCTCTGTTCTACGTCTTTGGGCCTCCTTTTCGTCCTGGGGGCCTCCTTTTCGTCCCGGGGGCCTCCTTTTCGTCCTGGAGGACTCCTCCCAATCTCTGTTCTACGTCTTGGGGCCTCCTTTTCGTCATGGGGCCTCCTTTTCGTCCTGGGGGCCTCCTCCCAATCTCTGTTCTACGTCTCTTATAGAGACCTGATGATA
>JAOTOM010003985.1:0-175000 GCA_034440615.1 Ashinkailepas kermadecensis
ACACCTTCGGTGGCACACGTTGGGACTGCTGTATGTCGGCAGGTCCATACACATCGCGCTGGCAGACACACATCAAGTCAGGGGACACTACACCTTCGGTGGCACACGTTGGGGCTGCTGTATGTCGGCAGGTCCATACACATCGCGCTGGCAGACACACATCAAGTCAGGGGACATTACACCTTCGGTGGCACACGTTGGGACTGCTGTATGTCGGCAGGTCCATACACATCGCGCTGGCAGACACACATCAAGTCAGGGGGACACTACACCTTCGGTGGCACACGTTGGGGCTGCTGTATGTCGGCAGGTCCATACACATCGCGCTGGCAGACACACATCAAGTCAGGGGACATTACACCTTCGGTGGCACACGTTGGGACTGCTGTATGTCGGCAGGTCCATACACATCGCGCTGGCAGACACACATCAAGTCAGGGGACACTACACCTTCGGTAGCACACGTCGGGGCTGCTGTATGTCGGCAGGTCCATACACATCGCACTGGCAGACACACATCAGGTCAGGGGACACTACACCTTCGGTAGCACACGTCGGGGCTGCTGTATGTCGGCAGGTCCATACACATCGCGCTGGCAGACACACATCAAGTCAGGGGACACTACACCTTCGGTGGCACACGTTGGGGCTGCTGTATGTCGGCAGGTCCATACACATCGCGCTGGCAAACACACATCAGGTCAAGGGACACTACACCTTCGGTAGCACACGTCGGGACTGCTGTATGTCGGCAGGTCCATACACATCGCGCTGGCAGACACACATCAAGTCAGGGGACACGCTACTTATGATGGGCTAGTTACAGCGGGCGGCCAGTGGGAAATCTGGGCAAAAATGGCACAAGCTGGCTAAATTTATATACAGACAAAACAATACCTTAAAAGTTGTTGTTTTACATCAACCTCAAAGCAGCCCAATAGATAAAGCTTCTTGAGCTCTAGCATGTGGAAACGTTTTAGAGCATATGTTTTAACATCCTAGGCTTCTACAGGGAAGCTAAGCTACAGGACACGCATAAAGAAGTGGTAAATTCTACCGGGAGGGGGCGGGGGTGGCAGCTGCTAAAAGCGTCAAATGCCAAGTAGGGTCATAGAAGGTGATCTCAGCTAAATATATGGTGCTGGTTTGAAACTGAACGGAAGTGAAATAAGGCTGAAAGACAGACATTGTGGTAGATAATTATCTGCACAATACCGAACTGACCAGAGGTGCCCCCCCCGACCATCATTGGGCCATTAGAAAGACATTTCAGGCTATCAGATAGATATTTCGGCTGGGCTCCTACGGGTAGCTGCCCATGAGGTAGGCGGAGTGCACCACTGCACTACTCGGCACGTTAGGCAAGCGATCACCACGAAACACACATACCGTCCCGAAATGGCACACACGGATGTTGCCCAGAAGGAACAGGCTGTGTGTTGCAAACTCGGCTTAACATGTACCCTGAGTCAGCGGCGGATCCAGACCCGTCTTGGAGAGGCAGGGGGTCAGGAGCTCATGGGGAAATGGCGACATCAGCCGAAATAACACTCGGAAAAGTAGTTATATTTATATTTAGAACGATGAGAACTTGATGACAGTTACCAGCACTCTGCCCATCAAGAGTGTCTTGAATTGTTGACGAAGGGTGCGACGGTTTCAGTGAGTGTATGATGGCCATAATGTGAGCCCGGCTGTTCTTCTGCATTATAATTTTACAGACATTTACAGGCGCGTGGTGGCAGCTGCCGACATTAGCAGGCGACCTGCCCACAGGGACGGTAGCAAACACAGCACGTTTTTGTCTTGTGTTTTATCTTATCTTATGTACGCTTAACGGCCAGCATGACAGGGAAGATCATAAGAAGAGAGGCTGAACCGCTCAGACTCAACAACCCAGTCTATTCTCCTCCGATCTCTCTCTCTCTCTCTCTCTCTCTCTCTCTCTCTCTCTCTCTCTCTCTCTCTCTCTCTCTCTCTCTCTCTCTCTCTCTCTCTCTCTCTCTCCTCTCTCTCTCTCTCTCTCTCTCTCTCTCTCTCTCTCTCTCTCTCACACTTACTCTATCTTGCTGTCTCTCTCCCGCCCTCTCTCGCTCTCGCTCTCTCTCTCTCTCTCGCTCTCGCTTCTCTCTCTCTCTCGCTCTCGCTCTCTCTCGCTCTCGCTCTCACGCTC
Source organism: Ashinkailepas kermadecensis (assembly GCA_034440615.1). Taxonomy (NCBI): domain Eukaryota; kingdom Metazoa; phylum Arthropoda; class Thecostraca; family Neolepadidae; genus Ashinkailepas; species Ashinkailepas kermadecensis. The sequence continues at coordinate 2,174 of JAOTOM010003985.1, forward strand.
TCTCTCTCTCACTCTCGTTCTCTCTCTGTTTCTCTTACTCTTTTTTCTCTATCTGTCAGCGCTCGATTAGTTTGAAAATGCTGATCGGATTGGTGTTTTGAAGTCATCGACACGTGTGTGAAGCCTCACAGTGGCCTGTCCACCTGCCGCTACCTTCCCGCCTGCAATTCCGACATGCAAGGTTCATGTGTGTCGGTTTAACTGAGCCGACACGTGTTTCCCAGGGGCCGGGTACACGACGTGCGGTTACTTTCTCACGGCGGCGACCTTGTGAGGACACCACCATCGCATTCAAAGGTCGCGCGCGCTTCCCGCCACATCATTAATGACCGGTCGGCGTCGGGGCCCTGACGTTGACGGTGGACTAATGCGTGCACTTGGACAGCGCAATTTGTAACAGCCAGGGAAGTTCGCAGTGTCATGATTACTCTCGCTTTCGTGATCCGAGAAGACCGGACACATGCCGATCGGGGATGATAAATCGACAGATGCCGTCCATGCCTACCGACACTGGCGAGCCGAGTGCTCGTGAGGAAAGTTGGACACCAAGTGAAGAAACGAACGTTGCCTCATAGCGCGCTCAATTGTTGTATTGTATCATGCATATATATGGTGAGCGATTTCTGAGACGAGGTCACGTTCCCCGTCAGAGTAGTTGAACATCGAAGGAGAGGCCAGTCACGGAGCCAAGGTGTTGCAGAATCTCACTCGGGTCACGAGCAGCTTGATATGGACTGACCTGCCTTCATAACGCCTAGCTCACTACTCCAATCCCACTACACCAGCCTACATCCCACAAAAGATGGCCAGGTCTGGAAGTGTTTGAAACTGGACACGATATGATAGCCGGTGTGAAGCCTGCTGAGTAGCTGCTGGCGATCGCTGCCAGGTGGTGCTCGGGCTGGCCTTCTCCAGCCTGGTGAGCTGCCGAACTTCGCAACATCAGACACACCTTCAGTTTCTGCCGCCGATCAGAACTCTGCTAACGCTGTCCCGCGAAAGCAGCCCTGCAAAAGGTGTCCCGGACATTTCCGCGAAGACGGCCTCCACTATATCAGCGACATAGCCACCTTTGGCTCCATGGTCAAACTCCCCATATGAGTGACTTCGGAAGTTATTTTGGTGGCATGACGCAACTCGGTGGGTATTTACTATGCCGGACTCGGATGCACCTGCCTGGACGGGCATTTGCATTTCAATTGAAGCAGTTCCTGGTGCCTCCCGCTGGAGACTTCAGCTGCGTCGTTCCATGCATCGCGCGCTCATCATAACCGCTGATTTACCGATCTTTTATCACTTTCATGTGACCCTTGTGAATGCATCGTCATGGATGAGATTACCTGAGTCGCCCGACGTGCTGGGTCGCCAGGTGAACGTATCACTCTACTTGACATCACGTGTGGCTATCAACTGAATGGGCAACACTAGCCGCGGTTTGTCATTATTATTGAATGAGATTCCGATCTCGCACCAGGTGTTGCACCAGGAGGTGTTGCTTTATCTACTTTCGAGGGGGCAAGTTCCACCTCAATGTGGGTTTTTCCCCCAATAATTTCAACTTTTAGCATGGGACATCATGGAGTGTGGACTCTCAATCCATTTGTGTTCGCCCACTACCTTCGTGTATTGTGCCACCACAATAAATTTCGGAACTCAACACCCGTGTGTTGCTCTACATTATCTGACAGGTGTGTGCCTGACGCATGCTTCTAACGCTGAAAGGTAATCCAGCGGCCGTTCAAATATCGTGCTATCGGACGCGGCATATACCTTTGTCTTATCATATGTGATGTGGCTTAGAAAATCATTGAATCGAGAAGGGTGCACACATTCGTCTGTGTAACTACATCGGTACCATTCCGCAAAGGCAACGTAATATGTACTTGCCATTTTACCTCCATCGTCGAGATCTGCAAGCACAATTGCACTTAATGTTTCTTTTGGGTCGTTGAAATTCCCAGTAAACGTGATTGCAAGCTGAAAGTGCTTGAAAAAAAGAAAACACATATTCAAGAATAAGATTCCAAAATGGAATACTTGAAAAACAATGAGAACATGTAGCATGTTTTGAGGCATGCGTGCCAAGAGCAAGACACCTGATTTGCGGATTGATCAACAGACATGATGATGCCGTAGTCGCCCCTGAACTATTCCGCCATCTTGGCTGATTAACCTGGAGGCGAGCTGGAAGCTTCAGCAGAATGACACCCAGGTCCTATAACCTTGGAGATACCACGTCGAACGACCCTTTCTGCTCTGGGTCCTGGTAGATCTTTAGAAATAGCTGGAGTTATTAGGGATAGAAAATGTGGGGAATACTTTGAGAGTTGAGTTGAGTTGGGTTGAGTTGGGGAGAGTTGAACTCCGTAGCTGGTGGAGGGGCCACGAATGTGTACTTGGCTGAGATATTCTACCAATGGAATGCAAATTGTCTGCAGATGCCTTAGCTTCATGACACTATTTCCATCAGCGGTGCCTTTCCTCCCAGACACACCGACGTGCTCTTCTCTTATACCCACTGATATTACCGATCAAACCATCAATGTTGGATCTGGTGTCAACTGTTTTTCAGACAGCAAGGGCTGATGCAGCTATCCGAAAAGATAGAATTTCGAATGGTTTATTGTTCGCTGAGTATCATCCAATTCTCTTAATTCAACCGGGAAATTTGATCTTCAGATATATTTTACTCCTTGTCAGCTTTCCAAAATGTGCAGAGGCATACGCAGACACAATATAATTGGAATGGGTCATATGCGCATCAAAAATTCCGACTCACGCTAAATTTGTCGAAAACGTATCGTCAGATTATTTGCTGCAGACCTATCTGCAGGTATCCGAGACCATCCAATATCAGGCAGGCTTTTTTGGTTTAGGTCGGATGACTTTCGGAGTTGTATGCATTTCAGCACAACCCGTTCCCGAAACAATTCCTCTCCGCAGCTACCAATTACTTCAATTATACACTAGAATCTGGATATATCAGAACACCTATCAGAGCACCCTTATCTATAAGACGAATCGCGCATGTGGATAATAATCCTCACGACAGCAGCTAAAGCCCTGATGCTGCCCCACAATCTATCTCTGGAACTACTGTTCATCATCAAAGCTGTTAGAATTAAAACGCAATGTTTCCTGATGCCCCTTGCGCTATAATGCATCATTAATTTTAGGTGTGTAACTGAGTGCCCCCTCAATGTCGGCTTCGCCCCCAATAATTTCAAATTTTAACTTGTGGCCATATGGAGTGTGCTCCCCAATCCATTTGGGGTCGTCCATTGCCTTTATGTGTTGTGCCCATCTCCCCCAATAATTGTCAGAAAAACCGCCCATGACTGAGACCATAGACTCGCTTTTGTGCACATGCCGACGTACATATCTGACACCATTGGTACGGATGCTGTTGTTTAGTTGGTAATGTGAGATAATCACTGTGTTCCATGCCAACGTACATATCTGACACCATTGGTACGGATGCTGTTGTTTAGTTGGTAATGTGAGATAATCACTGTGTTCCTGCCACGTACATATCTGACACCATTGGTACGGATGCTGTTGTTTAGTTGGTAATGTGAGATAATCACTGTGTTCCATGCCACGTACATATCTGACACCATTGGTAGGGATGCTGTTGTTTAGTTGGTAATGTGAGATAATCACTGTGTACATATCTGACACCATTGGTACGGATGCTGTTGTTTAGTTGGTAATGTGAGATAATCACTGTTCGTACATATCTGACACCATTGGTAGGGATGCTGTTGTTTAGTTGGTAATGTGAGATAATCACTGTGTTCCATGCCAACGTACATATCTGACACCATTGGTAGGGATGCTGTTGTTTAGTTGGTAATGTGAGATAATCACTGTGTTCCATGCCGACGTACATATCTGACACCATTGGTACGGATGCTGTTGTTTAGTTGGTAATGTGAGATAATCACTGTGTCATATCTGACACCATTGGTAGGGATGCTGTTGTTTAGTTGGTAATGTGAGATAATCACTGTGTACATATCTGACACCATTGGTAGGATGCTGTTGTTTAGTTGGTAATGTGAGATAATCACTGTGTACATATCTGACACCATTGGTAGGGATGCTGTTGTTTAGTTGGTAATGTGAGATAATCACTGTGTATCATATCTGACACCATTGGTAGGGATGCTGTTGTTTAGTTGGTAATGTGAGATAATCACTGTGTCCATGCCGACGTACATATCTGACACCATTGGTAGGGATGCTGTTGTTTAGTTGGTAATGTGAGATAATCACTGTGTTCCATGCCGACGTACATATCTGACACCATTGGTAGGGATGCTGTTGTTTAGTTGGTAATGTGAGATAATCACTGTGTTCATATCTGACACCATTGGTAGGGATGCTGTTGTTTAGTTGGTAATGGATAATATGTGTACATATCTGACACCATTGGTACGGATGCTGTTGTTTAGTTGGTAATGTGAGATAATCACTGTGTTGTACATATCTGACACCATTGGTAGGGATGCTGTTGTTTAGTTGGTAATGTGAGATAATCACTGTGTTTGCGTACATATCTGACACCATTGGTAGGGATGCTGTTGTTTAGTTGGTAATGTGAGATAATCACTGTTCTGTACATATCTGACACCATTGGTAGGGATGCTGTTGTTTAGTTGGTAATGTGAGATAATCACTGTGTTGTACATATCTGACACCATTGGTACGGATGCTGTTGTTTAGTTGGTAATGTGAGATAATCACTGTGTACATTCTGACACCATTGGTAGGATGCTGTTGTTTAGTTGGTAATGTGAGATAATCACTGTGTCATATCTGACACCATTGGTAGGATGCTGTTGTTTAGTTGGTAATGTGAGATAATCACTGTGTACATATCTGACACCATTGGTAGGGATGCTGTTGTTTAGTTGGTAATGTGAGATAATCACTGTGTTCTGGCTACATATCTGACACCATTGGTAGGGATGCTGTTGTTTAGTTGGTAATGTGAGATAATCACTGTGTTCCATGACAATACCGCCTCTGCGTACATATCTGACACCATTGGTAGGGATGCTGTTGTTTAGTTGGTAATGTGAGATAATCACTGTGTTCCATGACAATCATCCTCGCCTCTGCGTACATATCTGACACCATTGGTACGGATGCTGTTGTTTAGTTGGTAATGTGAGATAATCACTGTGTTCCATGCAGCTCATATTGACACCATTGGTACGGATGCTGTTGTTTAGTTGGTAATGTGAGATAATCACTGTGCCAGCGTACATATCTGACACCATTGGTAGGATGCTGTTGTTTAGTTGGTAATGTGAGATAATCACTGTGTTCCATATCTGACACCATTGGTACGGATGCTGTTGTTTAGTTGGTAATGTGAGATAATCACTGTGTTCCATGCCAACGTACATATCTGACACCATTGGTACGGATGCTGTTGTTTAGTTGGTAATGTGAGATAATCACTGTGTTCCATGCCACGTACATATCTGACACCATTGGTACGGATGCTGTTGTTTAGTTGGTAATGTGAGATAATCACTGTGTCCATGCCGACGTACATATCTGACACCATTGGTACGGATGCTGTTGTTTAGTTGGTAATGTGAGATAATCACTGTGTTCCATGACAACGTACATATCTGACACCATTGGTACGGATGCTGTTGTTTAGTTGGTAATGTGAGATAATCACTGTGTTCCATGCCAACGTACATATCTGACACCATTGGTACGGATGCTGTTGTTTAGTTGGTAATGTGAGATAATCACTGTGTTCCATGCCGCGTACATATCTGACACCATTGGTACGGATGCTGTTGTTTAGTTGGTAATGTGAGATAATCACTGTGTTCCATGCCACGTACATATCTGACACCATTGGTACGGATGCTGTTGTTTAGTTGGTAATGTGAGATAATCACTGTGTTCCATGCCAACGTACATATCTGACACCATTGGTAGGATGCTGTTGTTTAGTTGGTAATGTGAGATAATCACTGTGTTCCATGCCAACGTACATATCTGACACCATTGGTAGGATGCTGTTGTTTAGTTGGTAATGTGAGATAATCACTGTGTTCCATGCCAACGTACATATCTGACACCATTGGTACGGATGCTGTTGTTTAGTTGGTAATGTGAGATAATCACTGTGTTCCATGCCGACGTACATATCTGACACCATTGGTACGGATGCTGTTGTTTAGTTGGTAATGTGAGATAATCACTGTGTTCCATGCCAACGTACATATCTGACACCATTGGTACGGATGCTGTTGTTTAGTTGGTAATGTGAGATAATCACTGTGTTCCTGCCAACGTACATATCGACACCATTGGTACGGATGCTGTTGTTTAGTTGGTAATGTGAGATAATCACTGTGTTCCATGCCAACGTACATATCTGACACCATTGGTACGGATGCTGTTGTTTAGTTGGTAATGTGAGATAATCACTGTGTTCCATGCCGACGTACATATCTGACACCATTGGTACGGATGCTGTTGTTTAGTTGGTAATGTGAGATAATCACTGTGTTCCATGCCGACGTACATATCTGACACCATTGGTACGGATGCTGTTGTTTAGTTGGTAATGTGAGATAATCACTGTGTTCCATGACAACGTACATATCTGACACCATTGGTACGGATGCTGTTGTTTAGTTGGTAATGTGAGATAATCACTGTGTTCCATGCCAACGTACATATCTGACACCATTGGTACGGATGCTGTTGTTTAGTTGGTAATGTGAGATAATCACTGTGTTCCATGCCGACGTACATATCTGACACCATTGGTACGGATGCTGTTGTTTAGTTGGTAATGTGAGATAATCACTGTGTTCCATGCAACGTACATATCTGACACCATTGGTACGGATGCTGTTGTTTAGTTGGTAATGTGAGATAATCACTGTGTTCCATGCCAACGTACATATCTGACACCATTGGTACGGATGCTGTTGTTTAGTTGGTAATGTGAGATAATCACTGTGTTCCATGCCGACGTACATATCTGACACCATTGGTACGGATGCTGTTGTTTAGTTGGTAATGTGAGATAATCACTGTGTTCCATGCCGACGTACATATCTGACACCATTGGTACGGATGCTGTTGTTTAGTTGGTAATGTGAGATAATCACTGTGTTCCATGACAACGTACATATCTGACACCATTGGTACGGATGCTGTTGTTTAGTTGGTAATGTGAGATAATCACTGTGTTCCATGCCAACGTACATATCTGACACCATTGGTACGGATGCTGTTGTTTAGTTGGTAATGTGAGATAATCACTGTGTTCCATGCCGACGTACATATCTGACACCATTGGTACGGATGCTGTTGTTTAGTTGGTAATGTGAGATAATCACTGTGTTCCATGCCGACGTACATATCTGACACCATTGGTACGGATGCTGTTGTTTAGTTGGTAATGTGAGATAATCACTGTGTTCCATGCCAACGTACATATCTGACACCATTGGTACGGATGCTGTTGTTTAGTTGGTAATGTGAGATAATCACTGTGTTCCATGCCAACGTACATATCTGACACCATTGGTACGGATGCTGTTGTTTAGTTGGTAATGTGAGATAATCACTGTGTTCCATGCCGACGTACATATCTGACACCATTGGTACGGATGCTGTTGTTTAGTTGGTAATGTGAGATAATCACTGTGTTCCATGCCAACGTACATATCTGACACCATTGGTACGGATGCTGTTGTTTAGTTGGTAATGTGAGATAATCACTGTGTTCCATGCCAACGTACATATCTGACACCATTGGTACGGATGCTGTTGTTTAGTTGGTAATGTGAGATAATCACTGTGTTCCATGCCGACGTACATATCTGACACCATTGGTACGGATGCTGTTGTTTAGTTGGTAATGTGAGATAATCACTGTGTTCCATGCCGACGTACATATCTGACACCATTGGTACGGATGCTGTTGTTTAGTTGGTAATGTGAGATAATCACTGTGTTCCATGACAACGTACATATCTGACACCATTGGTACGGATGCTGTTGTTTAGTTGGTAATGTGAGATAATCACTGTGTTCCATGCCAACGTACATATCTGACACCATTGGTACGGATGCTGTTGTTTAGTTGGTAATGTGAGATAATCACTGTGTTCCATGCCGACGTACATATCTGACACCATTGGTACGGATGCTGTTGTTTAGTTGGTAATGTGAGATAATCACTGTGTTCCATGCCGACGTACATATCTGACACCATTGGTACGGATGCTGTTGTTTAGTTGGTAATGTGAGATAATCACTGTGTTCCATGACAACGTACATATCTGACACCATTGGTACGGATGCTGTTGTTTAGTTGGTAATGTGAGATAATCACTGTGTTCCATGCCAACGTACATATCTGACACCATTGGTACGGATGCTGTTGTTTAGTTGGTAATGTGAGATAATCACTGTGTTCCATGCCGACGTACATATCTGACACCATTGGTACGGATGCTGTTGTTTAGTTGGTAATGTGAGATAATCACTGTGTTCCATGCCGACGTACATATCTGACACCATTGGTACGGATGCTGTTGTTTAGTTGGTAATGTGAGATAATCACTGTGTTCCATGCCGACGTACATATCTGACACCATTGGTACGGATGCTGTTGTTTAGTTGGTAATGTGAGATAATCACTGTGTTCCATGCCGACGTACATATCTGACACCATTGGTACGGATGCTGTTGTTTAGTTGGTAATGTGAGATAATCACTGTGTTCCATGCCGACGTACATATCTGACACCATTGGTACGGATGCTGTTGTTTAGTTGGTAATGTGAGATAATCACTGTGTTCCATGCCGACGTACATATCTGACACCATTGGTACGGATGCTGTTGTTTAGTTGGTAATGTGAGATAATCACTGTGTTCCATGCCGACGTACATATCTGACACCATTGGTACGGATGCTGTTGTTTAGTTGGTAATGTGAGATAATCACTGTGTTCCATGCCAACGTACATATCTGACACCATTGGTACGGATGCTGTTGTTTAGTTGGTAATGTGAGATAATCACTGTGTTCCATGCCGACGTACATATCTGACACCATTGGTACGGATGCTGTTGTTTAGTTGGTAATGTGAGATAATCACTGTGTTCCATGACAACGTACATATCTGACACCATTGGTACGGATGCTGTTGTTTAGTTGGTAATGTGAGATAATCACTGTGTTCCATGACAACGTACATATCTGACACCATTGGTACGGATGCTGTTGTTTAGTTGGTAATGTGAGATAATCACTGTGTTCCATGACAATCAATCCCATCAGCCATCCATCTGCGTTACATGCGTACCACCATGTCCTGTCATTGGTAGGGATGCTGTTGTTTAGTTGGTAATGTAAGATAATCACTGTGTACATATCTGACACCATTGGTACGGATGCTGTTGTTTAGTTGGTAATGTGAGATAATCACTGTGTTCCATGACAATCAATCCCATCAGCCATCCATCTGCGTTACATGCGTACCACCATGTCCTGTCATTGGTAGGGATGCTGTTGTTTAGTTGGTAATGTGAGATAATCACTGTGTACATATCTGACACCATTGGTACGGATGCTGTTGTTTAGTTGGTAATGTGAGATAATCACTGTGTTCATATCTGACACCATTGGTAGGGATGCTGTTGTTTAGTTGGTAATGTGAGATAATCACTGTGTTCCATGCCAACGTACATATCTGACACCATTGGTACGGATGCTGTTGTTTAGTTGGTAATGTGAGATAATCACTGTGTTCCATGACAACGTACATATCTGACACCATTGGTACGGATGCTGTTGTTTAGTTGGTAATGTGAGATAATCACTGTGTTCCATGACAACGTACATATCTGACACCATTGGTACGGATGCTGTTGTTTAGTTGGTAATGTGAGATAATCACTGTGTACATATCTGACACCATTGGTACGGATGCTGTTGTTTAGTTGGTAATGTGAGATAATCACTGTGTTCATATCTGACACCATTGGTAGGGATGCTGTTGTTTAGTTGGTAATGTGAGATAATCACTGTGTTCCATGCCAACGTACATATCTGACACCATTGGTACGGATGCTGTTGTTTAGTTGGTAATGTGAGATAATCACTGTGTTCCATGACAACGTACATATCTGACACCATTGGTACGGATGCTGTTGTTTAGTTGGTAATGTGAGATAATCACTGTGTTCATATCTGACACCATTGGTACGGATGCTGTTGTTTAGTTGGTAATGTGAGATAATCACTGTGTTCCATGCCAACGTACATATCTGACACCATTGGTACGGATGCTGTTGTTTAGTTGGTAATGTGAGATAATCACTGTGTTCCATGCCGACGTACATATCTGACACCATTGGTACGGATGCTGTTGTTTAGTTGGTAATGTGAGATAATCACTGTGTTCCATGACAACGTACATATCTGACACCATTGGTACGGATGCTGTTGTTTAGTTGGTAATGTGAGATAATCACTGTGTTCCATGCCAACGTACATATCTGACACCATTGGTACGGATGCTGTTGTTTAGTTGGTAATGTGAGATAATCACTGTGTTCCATGCCAACGTACATATCTGACACCATTGGTACGGATGCTGTTGTTTAGTTGGTAATGTGAGATAATCACTGTGTTCCATGCCAACGTACATATCTGACACCATTGGTACGGATGCTGTTGTTTAGTTGGTAATGTGAGATAATCACTGTGTTCCATGCCAACGTACATATCTGACACCATTGGTACGGATGCTGTTGTTTAGTTGGTAATGTGAGATAATCACTGTGTTCCATGCCGACGTACATATCTGACACCATTGGTACGGATGCTGTTGTTTAGTTGGTAATGTGAGATAATCACTGTGTTCATATCTGACACCATTGGTACGGATGCTGTTGTTTAGTTGGTAATGTGAGATAATCACTGTGTTCCATGCCAACGTACATATCTGACACCATTGGTACGGATGCTGTTGTTTAGTTGGTAATGTGAGATAATCACTGTGTTCCATGACAACGTACATATCTGACACCATTGGTACGGATGCTGTTGTTTAGTTGGTAATGTGAGATAATCACTGTGTTCCATGCCGACGTACATATCTGACACCATTGGTACGGATGCTGTTGTTTAGTTGGTAATGTGAGATAATCACTGTGTTCCATGCCAACGTACATATCTGACACCATTGGTACGGATGCTGTTGTTTAGTTGGTAATGTGAGATAATCACTGTGTTCCATGCCGACGTACATATCTGACACCATTGGTACGGATGCTGTTGTTTAGTTGGTAATGTGAGATAATCACTGTGTTCCATGACAACGTACATATCTGACACCATTGGTACGGATGCTGTTGTTTAGTTGGTAATGTGAGATAATCACTGTGTTCCATGCCGACGTACATATCTGACACCATTGGTACGGATGCTGTTGTTTAGTTGGTAATGTGAGATAATCACTGTGTTCCATGCCAACGTACATATCTGACACCATTGGTACGGATGCTGTTGTTTAGTTGGTAATGTGAGATAATCACTGTGTTCCATGCCGACGTACATATCTGACACCATTGGTACGGATGCTGTTGTTTAGTTGGTAATGTGAGATAATCACTGTGTTCCATGCCAACGTACATATCTGACACCATTGGTACGGATGCTGTTGTTTAGTTGGTAATGTGAGATAATCACTGTGTTCCATGCCAACGTACATATCTGACACCATTGGTACGGATGCTGTTGTTTAGTTGGTAATGTGAGATAATCACTGTGTTCATATCTGACACCATTGGTACGGATGCTGTTGTTTAGTTGGTAATGTAAGATAATCACTGTGTTCCATGCCAACGTACATATCTGACACCATTGGTACGGATGCTGTTGTTTAGTTGGTAATGTGAGATAATCACTGTGTTCCATGCCGACGTACATATCTGACACCATTGGTACGGATGCTGTTGTTTAGTTGGTAATGTGAGATAATCACTGTGTTCCATGCCAACGTACATATCTGACACCATTGGTACGGATGCTGTTGTTTAGTTGGTAATGTGAGATAATCACTGTGTACATATCTGACACCATTGGTAGGGATGCTGTTGTTTAGTTGGTAATGTGAGATAATCACTGTGTTCCATGACAATCAATCCCATCAGCCATCCATCTGCGTTACATGCGTACCACCATGTCCTGTCATTGGTAGGGATGCTGTTGTTTAGTTGGTAATGTGAGATAATCACTGTGTACATATCTGACACCATTGGTACGGATGCTGTTGTTTAGTTGGTAATGTGAGATAATCACTGTGTTCATATCTGACACCATTGGTAGGGATGCTGTTGTTTAGTTGGTAATGTGAGATAATCACTGTGTACATATCTGACACCATTGGTACGGATGCTGTTGTTTAGTTGGTAATGTGAGATAATCACTGTGTACATATCTGACACCATTGGTAGGGATGCTGTTGTTTAGTTGGTAATGTGAGATAATCACTGTGTTCCATGCCAACGTACATATCTGACACCATTGGTACGGATGCTGTTGTTTAGTTGGTAATGTGAGATAATCACTGTGTTCCATGCCAACGTACATATCTGACACCATTGGTACGGATGCTGTTGTTTAGTTGGTAATGTGAGATAATCACTGTGTTCCATGCCAACGTACATATCTGACACCATTGGTACGGATGCTGTTGTTTAGTTGGTAATGTGAGATAATCACTGTGTTCCATGCCAACGTACATATCTGACACCATTGGTACGGATGCTGTTGTTTAGTTGGTAATGTGAGATAATCACTGTGTACATATCTGACACCATTGGTACGGATGCTGTTGTTTAGTTGGTAATGTGAGATAATCACTGTGTTCCATGACAATCAATCCCATCAGCCATCCATCTGCGCTACATGCGTACCACCATGTTCTGGCATTCATTTGGTCCACATGGACAATAGTTTACAGTAGCTGGCCGACTAGCAAATGTCTGAGGTAATAGGTTTGTTTTCTCAAAATGTTGATGCGCGTTTGTTAACGCTCGCACCGGAGGGGGTGGGGGGTGGCGGAACCGCCAACCCTTCATGTTTTTCGACGATGTCTCATAAATGGGCTGGAATATTGCAATGAAATCGTGTGACTGTTCAAACTTGATAGCGCATCCCATGCAAAAAAATCGAACTCCGTTGGCAACTATGGGCATAGCGGCGTGGAGAGTCGGCCGACCACCGGCCGGCCGCCCAGCGTTCGAGGTCACAAAGGTTTGGTCGGCGCGTGGAGAGGCGGCGCGGTATGGCGGCCAATCTCAACATCGTTTGACCCTAAAGGTATTGACCTAGAGTCATTAAAATTATACTGCAGGGAGTTTATTTCAGCCGTAAGTCGCCCGAACATAAAAAAAATACTTCGCACACATGAGAACCACACAGTTCGTGCTCTGCAGGGAACAATCCTTTGTGGATGCATACATTTGAGCCTACACAGCATAACCACATAAGCACATGCATTTATTCATGGAAAAAAATATATATATATATATATATATATATATATATGTGTGTGTGTGTGTGTGTGTGTGTGTGTGTGTGTGCATGTGTGGGTGTGTGCGTGTGTGTTTGTGCATGTGTGTGCTATGTGTAGTCGGGATGTATTTATACCAAAAGGATTGTTTTCTTGCAGAGTAAAACTTGCACAACTTTTTCACGTGAGCGAAGTGCCAGGCAGAATTGGGGTGAAGGGGTGATTGGGGTGGGGTGATTTTCTGTGAATTAACGTCCAGGTCGATAAAAGTCCCAACATGGGTCGAAAGCTCCAATAAAAACAATTCGAACTGTGTGTTCGCTGCTGGACGTGTATTTCACGTTGCATTTGAAGTGTTTTATGATGCATTTTCGAAATGTGTTGACCGATGTGACAACACGACCAGGCTGACGAAAGGGCGAGGCTGACCAGGCTGATAAGGCTGACAAAGGATGGTTCTATAAAGCACCATGAGTAAAACAAAATGCTGGAAGAAAAGCAAACTATACTCTCGTATTCGATACTGTATGTATGGATATCTGAATCAGTAATTAGAAGATATCCTCCACATAACACCCCCACACCCCATTCTGTTGCCAAACTTAGCAGGGTTTCAGGGTGGGTGGTATGCACCTAACGGTAAAACACAGTTGCACAAAATTCACGTGAGCAACTGCTGTACTGCTAGAAGCCATATGTGTAATTGTTGATGGTAGTAATCTCGAAGTTTTCCATTGATCCGAAATTATATTGAATCTTCGTGAAAAGAAACGCCTTTGATTCAGTAGGATCTAACAAAAAGAGAATGATATAACCCATATCCAAGAATTTGCTGCAAGCTTGAATCAAACGATCATGCTTACGTCAATCAAACAATACAGAAGATGAAAAGACTGCCACCCTGGCATACAAGACTGCGAGCCTGGGTCCTTGGGAACACTCTATGTATGGATCTCGAATCCAGGATTGTACCCTGGAATGATTTTCTGAGATCCGCGTACATGCGCTTCCCTTCACTGCTTTTTTCTCGTGAAGGACGGAATAAATCGTTTCACTCACTTGAAAGAAGCTATACAATCGGGGTTCATTTGTAGTTTGAAGGGGACCTTGAGCAGTTCCCCGCCAGTCGGAGCCGCAGTCACTGGGGTGGGCACACAATTGGCGCCAGATATCCCCCGCCAGTCGAAGCCGCAGTCACTGGGTGGGCCACATGGCGCCAGATATCCCCCGCCAGTCGAAGCCGCAGTCACTGGGTGGGCACATTGGCGCCAGATAGCCCCCGCCAGTCGAAGCCGCAGTCACTGGGTGGGCACACATTGGCGCCAGATATCCCCCGCCAGTCGAAGCCGCAGTCACTGGTGGGCACAATTGGCGCCAGATATCCCCCGCCGTCGAAGCCGCAGTCACTCGGGTGGGCACACACGCGCCAGATATCCCCCGCCGTCGAAGCCGCAGTCACTCGGTGGGCACACAATTAGCTCCAGATATCCCCCGCCGTCGAAGCCGCAGTCACTGGGTGGGCACACATTGGCGCCAGATATCCCCCGCCAGTCGAAGCCGCAGTCACTCGGGTGGGCACACAATTCGCGCCAGATATCCCCCGCCAGTCGAAGCCGCAGTCACTCGGGTGGGCACACAATTGGCGCCAGATATCCCCCGCCAGTCGAAGCCGCAGTCACTCGGGTGGGCACACAATTGGCGCCAGATATCCCCCGCCAGTCGAAGCCGCAGTCACTCGGGTGGGCACACAATTGGCGCCAGATAGCCCAGATGCATTCATCAGCCAACGAAGTGGGTACTCCCAATGTGGCCAGGTCAGTGTTGTACCGCAGACCGTTGCAGGTAACCTATAGTACGTGAGGCTGCCTCCTCAGGCTGACCAATGTGGCCAGGTCAGTGTTGTACCGCAGACCGTTGCAGGTAACCTATAGTACGTGAGGCTGACTCCTCAGCATATCCGACCGTTAAGATGAGTCGCAAAGCCGCCAGCCACAGCTTGATATGACGCTCCACCGAAAGCATCTCTATCACATTTAAGATGGTCAGAATGTTGTAATGAGGTTGTGGAATCATTTGTCCCTCATTTCGACTCCCTTTGACAGACATTTAACGACATTTACTACATCCTGATAACATCTTGACAACTACTTCATCAATTCTCAACCACTTTTTGTCCACATACTCATTACGATGAATATCTTTGAACAACTTTCTTGACCACATGCACTACTTTTAGATTACGTTTTTACTTCATATGATCTGCATGATGACCACCTTGTGACTACCGCGGACCAACTCTTGATTAGCCTGAACCACCTTGTGACTACATTGGGAAACAATTATGACTAACATTTACATCACCTCGTGGCAACCATAGATCACAATAAAATCACTCCTTGACAAGCTCGAAGCCACTCATATACCGGCCACTATCCTGGAAAAAACCTCAGAACAGGGGGCGGGGTGTGTGCCCTTGAGAGTCCCCAGATGTCATTTTCCCTGTCCAATCCAAAAATATGTCTGGAAAATAAGGATTTCGGCCACATGACATTGTGAGAGATCTCCAGCCCTGATAACGTCCATTGCAGAAGTTTCCTTCCAACCTTCCATTGGTCTCAATATCAAAAGTACCTAGGTGTTTTCCACACGTTCTTTGAAACTCCACAAGGTCTGTTACACCGATGTTAATACATTTAACCAGGGGGTTGCGCTCCAGTATTTTAGTCCAATAAAAAAATGGAGACGCTTGAGCCGACCAATCAGCGTTTGACGACTTCCGTCGATCGTGACAATGGTAAACAAACAAATTTTGTCTTTAGTGCAGCGAAACCGGTGACATCCACACAAATATCAAATTTTTCCCCTGTTAGCGGTGACATTGTGATAAAGTAGTATTCAAGATCAAGATTAAAATAGCAAGAATGCCTTTGTAGAAAATTAGCACGAAGAATGGAACAATATATGAATAATAGCTTCCACAAGTTTTTCCCTACGGCCTTTACTATTGCCACGATCGGCGGAGGTCGTCAAACGCTGATTGGTCGGCTCAAGACTATATAATTGAGAGTCGGCTCAAGCGTCTCCCTTTTTGGAAAGCGGAGCGTTCTACCTGTGTTCTATAGCCTTGCATTTTACTAAGCTCGTCATAATAAGCGTGCAATGGTGCTCATCGGCAAAAAGAAAACTTGCCGAAGCCACCTTGCTGCCCTCGACAACGACTATCGAAACAATGGACATCACTTTGCAACGCACATAACCACGGAACAAAAATGACGAGGTGCACGCACGTCTTCCACGCTGTGCAAAGGTAGTTGCCGGGTAGTTCGGATACTCAACAAACCATCTTGTGACAGCATTTGCATTGCTGATAAAACGAGGTTAAATCTTGCCATGATGTGGTCATTAGGAGATCAGTGATATTTCCCGGGAAATCATGGTCAACAAGTGATCCAGTGGATGTCAGAGGGTAGTATTTACCAAGGAAAGGTATTCGTGCCTGAATAATAATTACATAAATGAGGTAGTCATAATCTATATTTATGGTGGGGTCGTCAGATTGGTAAATTTTTCTTAAACGGTGTTTTAGGGATTTTAGGATTTTTTTTTCCGGAATACTATGTTTATGAACGTGATTCGAAAGATGCGATCACTCGTTTTCTCCGTAAATGCTTACTTTTCATTTGAACGATGACGTCATAGTCACTTCGTGTATATGACGTCATAGGCATGGGACTGAGGCTTGATTGGCTAACGCTACAAACGTTCACTTACCTTAATGAGATGGTCCCGGCTTTATCTAACCACAGATTAATAAAACACACAACTTGCCACGGTTCCGGCGGGTTCCGTGAAAGTTCCTTTGTAGTCGCTTGTGACGAACCCACACCTCTTCTTCTCCTTCCTTCTGGCGACACGAAACGTCTCGGTGCACTCCCACCGATGCCTACCTCCTGCAACCTGCAGGCCTTGGAACACTTGGAGCAGACAACTCCGGCAGAAGAACTCCGTGGGTCTAGAAGTCCAAGCTCGCTTGGTTGTCCTTATAGCAAGTTTGATTATGTCATGGCACTATCCAACCTACACACACCGAAGCCATTTTCGAACTGTTGACCTCAAGTGACCGCTGTGACTCCGGTCTTGTCTATCCTCACGACTTCCAACAAATAGTATGATAATTCATAATTAAATAGGAAAATCTAACCTAACCTAACATAATACAATCTACTCTTATCTAAACTAATATAAACTCTATATTTTAATTTAAAAACACAAGCGTAATGTTTATCGTGACCGACCGCGAAAGTGATATTTAAAAGAGTGTGATTCTGCTTGGTCTTGTCTTTCCTCAGGACTTCCAACAACCAGTATGATAAT
This sequence comes from Ashinkailepas kermadecensis, assembly GCA_034440615.1. Taxonomy (NCBI): domain Eukaryota; kingdom Metazoa; phylum Arthropoda; class Thecostraca; family Neolepadidae; genus Ashinkailepas; species Ashinkailepas kermadecensis. The sequence goes on from JAOTOM010003985.1 coordinate 20,132, forward strand.
TAATAATTAAATAGGAAAACCTAACCCAACCTAACCTAACCTAACCTAACGTAATACAATCTACTCTTATCTAAACTAATATAAACTTATATATTATAATTTCAAACAAGCGTTTCAAGCAGTTTCAAAACAAGCGTAATATTTATCGTGACGTCATCCGTACATCACGCCCGGAGGCGTGCTCTGATTAGTTTTTTCCGGCGTTGCGGTGAAATATTGGTGGTGTCATCTATGTGTCAAAGAGGCGGAAATTAAGCATTTTCAACGTGAAAGTGTTGAATCAACTGCATGAAGTGTTGAATGTCCCTTTAATCACGTCTGAGAAGTGCCAGTGAGGGATGGATAAATTATGCAACAAACAACAGCGGTGTGGCATATATGGGCATTATAGATATTATCGTTAAGATTAACCGAGACGTAAGCATTTACGGAGAAAACGAATGATCGCATCTTCCGAATCACGTTAATAAACATAATATTCCGGGACAAAAATCCGAAAATTCCGAAAACACCCTTTAAGACAGAAATACCGTCAGATTTCCTTTCAGTGTCAGACCCGTTTTATATTGCAACAACAGTGCTCGATAATATTAATTGACGTCAAGATGACAGAAGACGATTACAATGTAAAGCGAAAGAGACAAATAGGGGATGCAGAGAGAGAGCGAAAGAGAGAGAAAGAGAGAGAGAGAGAGAGAGATGGAGATAGGGAGAGAGAGAGAGAGAGAGAGAGAGAAAGAGATAAAAAAGAGAGGGAGAGACGTGGTCAATGTCTGGAATGCTTCATGCCATGGGACGTTCGTTACAGACGATATCGTCCGCCGTGCGATGGGTGTACTGCTCTTAAGTGTGCTCCGAAGCTGCGAGCAAACGGGATCCTGTGAAGTCGTGCGTGCGCTGGGTCCTGTGAAGTTGTGGAACCCCCTGTACGGATGGAGGTTTGGATGTTGATGGAGGTGTGGACGGGGTGTGGGCCGGGTTCGGCAGCATGCTGTGTGTCCTGTGTGGACGGGGTGTGGGCAGGGTGTGAACGGGATTCGGCAGCACGGGGTGTGTCCTGTGTGGACGGGGTGTGGACGGGTTGTAGACGGGATGTGGACGGGTGTGGACCGGGTGTGGACGGGGTGTGGACGGGATGTGGACGGGGTGTTGACGGGGTGTGGACGGGGTGTGGACGGAGTGTGGACGGGGTGTGGACGGGATGTGGACGGGGTGTGGACGGGGTGTGCACGGGGTGTGGACGGAGTGTGGACTGGGTGTGGATGGGGGTTCCGCAGTCCAGCGGCGTGAGGCGGGGGGGGGGCGGCGTTGGCCTCGCGGCACGCTGCCCACCCCTGCCGGCCGACTCTATAAAAACGACAGCACCCGCAGCGGCTGCCAGTGTCGGTGGCGTCGAGACCGGGATGGCGCGGATCCAGCAGGTGCGTGTCCGGCACAGCCCCGGCCGGCCGAGCACCAGCCCAGCCGCTGGTGCTGCTGCCGTCGCCGGTGATGGTGGTGCTGGTGGTGCTGGTGGTGCTGGTGGTGGGCGTCGATGTTCTCGGATGCTCTGGTTTGGCGGAGACCGACGAGCAGGGACGTTGGCAATGGGTGTGTGTTGCTGCGATGCCGGCTGGTTTCACACACGTCGAGCTGCTGTCGCTCAGGCGCTGGCAGTGCCAACTCCCTTTCAAGAGGTGCTAGTGAACGATCTATCTTTAACTCTATGAATACGGTGAAGATCATAGTGAGGACTGGACTTTGCTTCTCAACAAGGGAGTTTCTTGAGCTACCTGCTCGTAATGGTGTGGGTAACGTTTTGTTGGTTTATGCTTTGATGGTCACATTGCTCAACCAGTTATAATGAACAAGATCACAATTTCTGGTAACGGGAACGTGCTATGACCTGCTTAAATTATCCAGCAAAAATAGTTAGTTAATGAACATCTTCACGGTTGTTCGGACGCTCTGCTCAAATGTTCATCTGCTGAGCTTTTCGATTCTTCATAATAGTTAACTAGATTATACGTAGTGGCACTATCGCGCCAACGCATATCATACCAACTGGTGTTACTTACATAAAGTCAAAAAGTCATAAAGAGTTTAGACTTAATAAGAGCCACAAGGACCCATCCAGTTAAGTCTGTAAATGGAAGATGCCATAAGCCCGGTAAAAAGACCCACCCCAACCATCACCACATCCCAAAGAAACCATCCACCAATATCCCGCACACCTATCAATGCCTATCTACCCTAGCTATCCAGCCCTATTCCCCTGATTCCCCTCAACACATGTGGATTGAATGCCCTACCAATAACTTTCAAACCGCATCCATGCCCGCTTAAAGGGGTCTGTGCCGTGCACACGCACCTAGCACAAATCTCACCCCATCCATCACAAATCAGAACTCAAAAACAAGATTTTCCTGTGTTGAAAGATTTCTCCACCCAACTTTTAAATACATTCAATGAGGAACTCCCCACAACATCAGCAGGCAGCCTATTCCACTGATCAACCCTTTGACTGAAGACCTGTTGTCGCCTAACTGTCCTACACCTCCACTTTGTCTAACCTGAATTGATGACCCCTATGTGATACTCTAAACTGAAGAGCGTCATTCAAATTGACCTGATCTAGTCTTTTAACAGAGGATTTTACATTGATCTTAGAGGTTGTGTGACTATTATTACGTTACAATAGCTATGATATTGGCTGTCTGGAAGCAAAAATTATCGGGAGATAATTCTGCTATAAGTAATCGTAATTTGTCTGCCGCCCAATACCGAACGTTGAAATGTCTTCACTTTTCTTCAAATAGCTCCTCTTGGTCAGATTGTCCGTCTGACCCCACTTAGCCTGATTAGACTAACATGATGTTAAGTATATGCCACTGATGTCACTCTCCATGCCATTGACAGTGCCAGTAGTTTATAATATAAGAAAAAAGAGGGTAGTTGAGTTGCCATTCTAAAATTATCCAATTAATGTTACGTGTAGTCGAAAGGTTAGAGGTTCCGATAAAAGCATCGCGTTTGACATGTGGTGTCAAACGCGGCGGCTTGAGCCGCGATGCGGTTGAATAGGAAGCAGCAGGCTGTCAATTTTCGGTAGAGTGCGCTTCAGACTTAGTTCAGAATGTGCTGCAGAATGTGCTTCAGACTTAGTTCAGAATGTGCCACAAAATGTGCTTCAGACTTAGCTATCAAATGCCTAGGGGTTGACATTCACCACATCCTCGTAAGAGGGTTTGGGGACCGTGATGTACTTTTACTTTGCCATAACGCATGTGCATTGCCGCTATTCGTGACTCATGCATTATGTACCATGTCTAGCAAGTTCCAATATACTACATGAGGTCTCGTTACGTGGCCATGACCACTGAACACCCATAAACGCCATCTTTGGATTTGTTGTGCAGACTAACGCTTCTGAAATGTAGGAATAATTTATCTTAGCAAAAGTAATTGCACAGCGAATTAAATTTGTTATCTCAATGTACGAATTTACAAGTCAATTTTTAAACTTCTTCGCTTTGGAATGTTTATTTTTACCCATTCATTTAAAACGAGAAGCTCTATTTACTTCACTATAATCTGATCGGACCTTATTATATTGCTTTGATACGAAAGGAGCTACCCAGTGGTATTAAATTAAATACGTGATATCACCTAAGAGCTCGGACCTTAAATATTTGATCCACAAGGGCTTTAACATACACTTCGTTGAAATATTCTCGACAACCTAGCCCGTGACGATTAATGTGACAATGAGGTACAACAAACATGCGCCCAACGGTGTCCTCGTCTTCAACAAGAGCGTGTAGCGGGGATTAGGATGGTACAATGGGTTCTGGCAATAGCCAGCGTGGTGCAAAAATAGTCCGACCCAGCCTGATGCCAATGGGTCCATACACAAGCCAGTGGCCTGTAACAACAGCTTCAGTAAGCCTCAGCTACAGCTTCAGTAAGCCTCAGCTACAGCTTCAGTAAGCCTCAGCTACAGCTTCAGTAAGCCCTCAGCTGCAGCTTCAGTAAGCCTCAGCTGCAGCTTCAATTAGCCTCAGCTGCAGCAATACCTCGTGCACCTTGGTGCCATCATAATGCCCATTTTAGGTGATTGTATCCATCAAGTATCCCAACCTGCCTAGCTGCCTTAATGGCCACTAAATGTGGGCCGTCATCTTCTATTCATCAGATAACAAGTATTATTAATAACAGGTAATAACAGCATCCATATTGACCCGTAAGCATCCACATTGATGACACATCAGACGGACTCTGTTCGAAGCGAGCGAATTAGGGATGATTTTCGATGGCAGGAACCACGCATCTAATTACTGCAGTCATATTTAACGGTGCAGTTATTCAAAAGCTAAATCACATGTCAATTAAATACACCAAAAACGTTGTACTTCTGGGAATGCTGATAATGGTAGCACTATTCATCGAACCAGCTCCGTTTTGTAGGTCTCTATAACAACAATATAAGTGGGTATGCATAGGCAGGTATATATATATATATATATATATATATATATATATATATATATATATATATATATATATATATATATATATGTATATATAAATGTGTGTGTGTTTTATGTATATACATAGACATGCGTGGGTTAAGTGTACATGTTTATAGGCATGTACTTATTACAGCAGTTCTGGTTAAGATGCTGGGTACATTTAGATACAAACCACGCTGTTCCGTGTTAGTGGTGGCTGCCATATTAAGCACTCTGATCTTGGTTAAGTTATTGGTGTAAGCGGTTGTGATAGAATCGTGTGATATCACGTCCTAATGACGTTAAAAAAAGAAAATGGAATGACAAATCGTCATCATTCTCCCGCCACAACACACTGGGAAGGGAGCAGTGCTGCTGACCAAATGCATAACTATATGCTGCTTTATTATAAATTGAATTTTGCTTCATATTGCTCGTTTGCATCAACGACCTACTACTGGTCACTCCAAGGTGTCCAACCTACTCCGAAAGTGGACGTAAATCGCATAATTGAGTCATCTTCTATGATTGATATTTTATCACCTTTTTAGGCGAAATGTCCCGGTTGGATCTATTCCTCTTCCATTGACATGTTCAACACAATGCAACAATGGCCTTCACAATAGCCTTCGCTTGAACTGGCCTTTTCAAATACAAAAGCACATGCATTACCTACAGTTATGCTGTGCTGCATTGCCATTGCTTTGCCATAAAGCATGCCAAAATACACAAGTGATCTTAATTGTAGCTGTGCTTTCCTTGTTCGAAACTCCAGTACAGTCTTGTGATTTTAGACAGCATACGGAAATAATTTGCCATCTGTAGTGATCAGAAACTGAAAGTTCGCTATTGTTCCATTAACTTTTTTGGACGGGGGGTTGTCGATGCGTGACCTATGCGATGGGTTTAGTTGTGCCACGGAAAAACTGCAGCGACATCGCGCCACCGCATAGCATGAGTGACGGGCCATGTTTTGCTGACACCACGGTGCAAAAACCGAAATGCCACGTGCGATCCAGAGCATGTCATGACCTACAACGTCATAATACAGACATGCCAAGCCGTCTCAAGCCGCATTGTCGGCAATTAATCTCACTTATTGTATTCATATAGCCGTAGTTGGAAATGGTAAGGTGATAGACAACTCGGCTGGCCCGTTGATGTACGCTATTGACCTTTCAGCACCATTCAGGGCCATTGACCAAACTTGAACTCAGAAGACCTTTTTCGAACTAGGATTCCCTCTGTAGTAATATCGAAGCTAGAGCTTAATTTTTTATCCATATTTACACCTGAATGCAATGATATAATGTTGTGGGTGACTATTTTTGAAGCTTCTAAACCAAGAGCAACACTTGAAACCCAAATGACTCTTAAACTACGAGTCCAAACATAGCAAATCGCTCATAGTTGGTATCACTAACACACCGAGGAATTTTATGCTCAGCATTTCAAGCGATCTGACATTGCTTTACACCCGCAAACGATTACCATCGGTTCTATAAGTCTCGGTGGGTCTTTTTAGGCTCCCCTATGGTTTGTTCACGACAACGGGAAAAAGGCGGAGCACAGCGCTGAAAAAATGTCAGTGCCTTTCCCTTGATCATTTTTGCATCTGATGCTGACATTTCAACTTCAGATTATGTAAGGTCATTGCCCTAGCTCAGGTAGGTCAAAGAGGATCGCCTCTAAAAATGTTTGAAGATCGATAGCTCATGCACATGAAGAGATGTAAAAATGAAACTTGGTGGATAAGTCCAATTGAGCAGGGCCATCAAAACGTACATCTCGGATCTCGGACACTGCTGTTTTATGAATTTTTTTGTATAGCTTCCATGTCATAAATAGTTTCGCATTTGCATTGCACGACCTAAATTACCATAACATGCAGAAATAATACGCGTTTGAAAAAGTGAATTATTCTCGAAAACCGACATTTTTATTTTCAAAATTATGTCACCACAAATATCAGTAATTGTTGGGTTCTTTTACGACGCATTCAACCGCTAGGTCATTTAGCGTCGCCAACCTCTCACGCCGATTGGTCGCGGGTGGACTCGGTAATGCCGTCCGTTGTGAGATTCGAGCCCACAATCTTGCGATCAAGAGTCCGACGCTCTACCGACTGAGCTACCGCGGCCCCTCTCAAAGATCAGTACATTGTCAATGCTTAGTTTGGAAGTTGGTTGGATGGGATTCTTTAAAGATCGATTTCCGATACGGGGTGTAAGGATCTGACCGGAAAGACCTCATATTTACGAAACTGGCATTTGAACTGACCTGGGGACTAAAACAGTACCTCACAATATTAACATCGGGTGTCAATCACCGGATCCTTTCACGTACAACACACTGTATTTTTTTTTACTTCATGTCACCAGCACTCTCTGTTTGGAAAAGCGAGGTGGTCGTAGTAACCCCCTCCCTTTCTGCACTGAGGAAGGAGATCAAATTATTTGCACTGGCAAATGTTACAATAGTTCACGCACCAATATTTGGTCAAACGTGCTGCCTGTGTTATGTTATGTTATACCGTCGTGGCATTTTCTATATTGCATGTTGCATTTATATGTGTTACTGAGCAATTTTAGTGGAAGATTTGTCCACATAATTTTGACTTTCATGAGGCAGCAAAATTGTTTGTCGGAAATTTATAATAATCTTCTCCGTGGCTGGGGCAGACGCCATTCTTCTTTAGGTGCGACCATGCTTGATCTCCTATCCCATATTTTCTGTGTACCATCAGGGATGTCAATTTGAAAAAAGTCATCGAGGAGCTAATACGCTGAGGAAATGAGAGACCAAAATAGGTAGGGAGCACCATATCTGTCAGCATGATGTTTTAGGTGCAATTTTGCTTCCTGTGATTCGAGTGTCAGATACACATACGTCCTTGGATCTCGTCGGCATCTCACGTCGCCGCTCATGCCTGAACAGCCCGCCAACCAATTGTGAAACTGAAGTCAATACGGCACACGCCACTTACCACGTAGTCACGAACGCCACACATTTCTGTTTAATTTTTCACATTCAGAGGTCTATCAGCGCCATTTATGTGGTTTTGCACAACGGCACTGGGCCGTCACGCCCGGCCTGCGGTGTTGGCCGGTGTTCACACGACGTTACCAAACACCCGCGGTCGTCTGTCGCCTCAAACTGACAGCCTGCCCTCCAGCATGGATGCTCTTGGCAGATTTTCACCGGCTCGGAAGTATATTGGTAGAGCATGGAACAGCTATGTGTTAGGCTGTGAGTGCCATTCGGCCGCATGCTGGTGGAGGGGAACATTCTGAGCCGCATTCGTCCACATGCCAGCAGATGACACATTCACCCACATGCCGGTAGACGGGTCATTCTTAGCTGCATTCGCCCATATTCCGGCACAGATGGGCATATTCTGAGCAGCATTCGCCCACCTGCCGGCAGAGGGACATATTCTGAGCAGCACAAGCTCTCCAGCCCACCATTCGGTCGCTGCCTTCTGTATCGGCCTACCCCATGTCCTGACACGTGGGGCGGGAATGGCCGAGTGGTGAAAATGTTGAGCTCTGGATACCAAGGTCCCGGGTTCAACACTCGCACCACTCGGAACATTTCCCAATCCTGCGGCCCACCGGCGAAACAGTGTGGGCGCCGCCATTAGCCGTGATCGTGGATAAAGTGCGTCGTGAACCACCCAATGGGCACGTCCTGACACAGGTCCATGTCGCTCAGCTGACTAGATCGCGGCACTCTGCGGAAGCCCGAGCGTGCGAGCTGTTTCTCCCAGTAGAGCGTGCGAGCTGTTTCTCCCAGTAGAGTGCGGCACTCAGCCGACGGCCGGTGTGCGAGCTGTTACTCCCAGTAGAGCGCGGCACTCGGGCGGAAGGCGCTGGCGTGCGAGCTGTTCCTCCCGGGCGCTGAGTCGCGGAAAATGGGTCACACTGCGTGTGGCAATCGACGCCATCGCCTCCAGTCAGCTGCCGGCCACATTTCCCGCCTCGCTTCCTTCAGCTGTGCACACACTCTTCCCAGTTATGCAACCTTGCATTCCTTCGGCACTCAGCCGGTGTCACTTGGAAAACCGCAATGTGTGCATTGCTCGCATGGAAACGTCCAACTATGCGCCGCCATTTGGCACGTCAATTATCGGGCTGATTAACGAAAGCACATACATCGGAAAGCAAATATCAACGGCAGGCTTCCATCGGTCAAACATTAGCGGCAGGTTTCCATCGGTCAAACATCAACGGCAGGCTTCCATCGGTCAAACATCAACGGCAGGCTTCCATCGGTCAAACATTAGCGGCAGGCTTCCATCGGTGATCTGCAACGGAACATTTTTACCATTCATAAGCGCCAGGAACCTTTGCTCATCCATGTTACTTGAAATTACTTAAGTTATTTTGTATCGCGTTCCATCAAGATTGGGATATATTAGGGACATCTCCTCTCTGTGCTGATCAATGTCAATTCCCTATCGTCTTGTGGCGGCCAAACTAGGTACAACTGGAGGGCATGCCCAGGAAATGGAGTATGTGGCCCTCCAGGAAATTGTATGATTCGGTTTCATACATAAGAGCTTGAAGCGCGAGCTTTCAATTTATGATATAATTATCACTAAAGAACATACAATACAACAAAACCTGAAATGCTGCGCATCCTTGACTCTGATGATGCATGCACTTCTGGTACTTAATTACCAATTTCTGATGAGACAGGACGAAGTTAATATATGCTACAAATGCACGCTTATTTGATGCAATGCCGAAATGAGGATATCACCACTGGTATGCAGCCTATAATGTAAAATGAACTGGCTAAGGCCGGAAATCTAGTTCAAATGATTGTTTAATTAACACTGGTGTTGTTAATACGTCAATACGGCTAAGTGGGTAGTACCTGCGATACACTCCTGTGGTGAGGTACCCGCCTCTGGTGAGGTACCCGCCTCTGGTGAGGTATCCGCCTCTGGTGAGGTACCCGCCTCTGGTGAGGTATCCGCCTCTGATACCGTCAGTGGGCGGTACGTGCGATACACTCCTGTGGCGAGGTACCCGCCTCTGGTACCGCCAGTGGGCGGTAAGCGCGGTACGCTGCTGCATCAAGGCACCACTGGCAGTCATATGTGCAGGTCAGACGGACGACAGACGACCGCCGTCACGTCACAACCGTCTCCGTGACGCCGTGACGGCGACGCCGAGCGTCGGCGCTCCGATCCGCTGTCGTCACGCCACCGGCCGACGGTGACGACTGTGACGGCCGTGACGAAACGGGAGCACGGCGGACTGTGACGGCACGACTTGTCTGAGGGTGATCGGGTGCCGGGTGCCCGGTCACCGCCGGCTCCGGCCATGTCGACACGCCGTCTCGGGGGGGGGGGGGCAGATGGACGGGCTCATCGATGCCGTAATATCCAATAGACGCAGGCGTTCTCGGCGGCGCGGGACTGCCTTAGCCACCTGCTGAATCACGTACGGGGCCGGCACGCCTCCAGATGAGCTCATGTGGCCGCACGATGGTCGTTACCTCCATATTCAGATGGGCTCATGTGGCCGCGCGGTGGCCGTTACCTCCAGATGGGTTCACGTGGTGACGCGATGGTAGTTACCCCCAGATCCAGATGAGCTCATGTGGCCGCGCGGTGGTTGATACCCTTCCCGGCCCGCCACTCCATTGGTGGCTCCCAGCCGACTCTGGACTGTCTCTCAGCCCATCAATACTGAAAACCAGCCATTTTTCGTTTAAGTGTCTCCACTGCTCGTCTATCTATCCCCTGCTCGTCTAACTGTTCTTTGCTCGTTCCCTGTTCGTCGTTTCATTCTCCCCTGCTCTTCAACCTGTCCCCTGCTCGCCGTCCCATTTTCTCCTGCTCCGTCTACCCCTGATGAGCCCGCAGCTCAGCGATGTGACACCAGCAGCAGCCGTTGCCGTAGCCAGCGGTTTGACTCCGAGCCACCGAGGCTCGTTTTGACCAATGAGCCGTTGAGCCTCCCTGCAGGCCGGCTCAGGTGGTGGGTCTTCACGGGCCGAGAGCCGCTGTCGCAGCTCGCCGGCCCGGCTGTGGCCAACTGTCCGGCTCAGGTGGTGGGTCTTCACGGGCCGAGAGCCACTGTCGCAGCTCGCCGACCCGGCTGTGGCCAGCTGTCCGGCTCAGGTGGTGGGTCTACACGGGGTGAGGGCCGCTGTCGCAGCTCGCCGGCCCGGCTGTGGCCAACTGTCCGGCTCAGGTGGTGGGTCTTCACGAGCCGAGAGCCGCTGTCGCAGCTCGCCGGCCCGGCTGTGGCCAACTGTCCGGCTCAGGTGGTGGGTCTACACGGGGTGAGGGCCGCTGCCGCAGCTCGCCGGCCCGGCTGTGGCCAACTGTCCGGCTCAGGTGGTGGGTCTTCACGGGCCGAGAGCCGCTGCCGCAGCTCGCCGGCCCGGCTGTGGCCAACTGTCCGACTCAGGTGGTGGGTCTTCACGGGCCGAGAGCCGCTGCCGCAGCTCGCCAGCCCGGCTGTGGCCGGCCCGGCTGTGGCCGACTGTCCGCGATCCGTCGTGTCTCCGATCGAGAGCCGATATCGTAACGACAGCTGCCCCGTTGGCTGACCAGACAGCGGAACGAACGCGGCTACTAGGTGCGGCCCCGACCCGCGCGACGCCCACATCCACTCGGCGGCCCCGACCTTCCCCTCCCCCCGACCGGCACGGCGCCCCGCCCCCTCGGAGGCCCCCGCCTTCCCGGCGGGTCCGTGAGGGGCCCCGCCCAGGCGGCCGGCACCGTGCATCACCAGCGTGGCGCGGCGACTCTCGCCGACCGCTGCTCACCAGCCGGTGCTGGCCAGCTGGGGGTGGCGCATCAGCTGTCGCTGGTGCTGAGCTAAGCTGCCGCTGGCGCTGAGCTCAACTGCCGCTGGTGCCGGGTGGGCGCGCCGCCCGGGCCCAAGAGCGCGTTTTTTTCGGCTCCGATCTGGGAGCTGCCGTGTACAGCACGCCGCCTGACGCGTTCTGATTTGATTGCGGGTGAGCACGACAACTCAGTTGGCCTTGCGATTGGACAGCCGGCGACCTCTGCGCCAAGCTGCTCCGACACCACTGCGTCGCACGCAGTGGTGTCGGAGCAGCATGGTGTGCCGCCTGCCAGTGACGCAGCCAGGATTTTTCCTAAGGGGGAAGAGCCCGACGAAAAATGGTGAATAAACAGAGAAAGCCTCCGGGGTGAGAAGCGCGCCGAAAATTTAGGGCGTTGCGTGGTGATCGTCAAAAAATTTATCGTTTGATCTAGTATATTTTTGTGTGCTAAGGAGGAGGCCTGACTGCGCCTCTGTCGCCTACCGATACACCGTGACCCCGAGATGACGCCTGAGGCCACACGGCCAATCAACTCGGACCATGGTCACTCCACTTCATCCGATGCTCTGTGATAAGCGCTCTTGAATAATGAGAGCGGTGAGAAATAAAGACCGCTCGTATCAAAAGGATAAGTTGCCTCGTGAAGTGTATGCTGGCCACATTAACCCAAATTCGTTGCCGAGTGTACCATGCCCCGCATGCATTATCATCAAGGAGAAATATTGCTGTGGTGCCAGGCGAATTTTAGAGCCACCCTGACCTTTATGCTTGGTCCGAACACTTTATTTGTGAGTCAGATGATGTCACCATCTGCAACAAATGTTCTCATCGGGCTCGGGAGTGGCCGGAGTACATGCCTCGGAGGACGTTGGTCACATCTTGCTCACACCGCCGTAATGATCATCTGCCAACATCTCCCGACATCTTTCGACATCGGGCTCGGGAGCGGCCCACGTGCATGCCTCGGATGACATGGGATAAATCCTGTTCACACCGTCCTGATGGTCATACCGCCATCTCCCGACTCATAGCTCTTCATTTGCGATTAGTGGTGGTGTCGTGTTATTGATTGCACTATCCATACACGGCCAAGCAAATGCCACAGGGCTGCCATGTCATTCGTGACCTGATCTGACCTGACCTGACCAGCCAGGAGCTGCCACCGCCACACACAGGCCGTGAGTGTGTAGAGTGAGAGATACGGTGTGACCGACTTAAGTCCTGGCCAGGTGAGCTGTACAGTGTACAACACCGCTAACTCCACTGTAAAGCGTACAACACAGCTAACCCAACTGTACAGTCTACAACACCGCTAACCCCACTGTACAGAGTACAACACCGCCAACCCCACTGTACAGAGTATAACACCGCTAACCCCACTGTACAGAGCACAACACCGCTAACCCTACTGTTAGCACAGTGGTCCGGTCTGTGAAGTGTGGCTGGCAGGTCGTCCGAATCACAATCACATCCGAATCACATGACAATCGCTCAGGCAGGATTTACTGCGCGGTCTTTTATTTGCCTTTTTTGACGATGCTTTTCAAGAAACGCTCTGTAAGATTCGGTTACCTGACTTCATTTCCCTGCGGGGGAAGGTACATTTGACATGTCAATTTTCGACGGCACCCACCTGCCTTGGCAAGGCAATCCTGAGCACACCTGGCAGCGCCTGGCAGCGCCTGGCAACACTTACCGGCAATCACCCGCTCTGTCATATCTTGTCCAGTTCCAAAGTTCCTAGACTTTGGTAGTACAAAAGCAGTTATCACGAAGCTTTTCGGGACCCGTTAGTAGGACACTTTATTAGGACGGCATTAACTATGTAATTCCTGGATTCTAGCTAGAGTTTGCAGTATGCTGGTCGAATTTAATGGGATGATTTGTACCTACTTACCAGTAGTGCACATTAATCGAAGTTGCAGTCCCTTTCTGGAGATGTTTGCAGGATTTCATCTGTTTACCATGACGTGCCTACAACGGCGGTTTTTTTAATTACCTTGGAAGTATCATACCAAAAGTTGCCAGATTTATCAGTTTATTCTAACTGGACGAGACATGGCGGCGGGCGTCATGCCTTCTCGGTGATTACCGGTAGGTGCTGGCAGATGATACTAGGCGTTGCCAGATGATGCCAGATGATGCCCTGTGCTGCTCAGGTCTGTCCTATCAAAGCAGGTAGGAGATGTCGAACACCGGAATATCAGACTTGCCTTCCCCTCATGCTGTCAATAGGAAATTAGCCAAAGCTGTCCTAAGCGTGTAATGCTGAGCGTGTCGTACTGAAGGTGTTCTGAAAAGATTAATGAAAACAGTTATTAAATGCAAGATATTTAAATAATTCAGTGTCACAGGTCATTTACCGGAAGGATCCTTCAATCAGTGGTAGCTTGCAAAATTAACATATGCATGTAACATCATAATAATTTTGATTAAAGCTATTTTGCTGATACTTCTAGTTCACAGGTAGAAGCATCGCTTAATATTTCGCGGTGAATGGAGTCCAGGAGCAATAATTATCCCATCGCATGCAAGCAATCCAACATAGCATCATCGGTTTTGCAGCTTTTCCTGCTTCTCCAATTGATTGCATTGCACTTATATTGATTTATCTTGCAAAGTAGAATAAATGTTTCAATGGGCGATCCAGGAAAGGTCCACGAACCCAGGCAGGGTTCTGACCCCCAGAAGTATCCAGCCATGTCTTAGCTGCTGACCTCAGGCGAGGGCATCAGAAGAACTGGGCCCCTTGCAGTCCCGAACCCACCACAGATTTATGTTTGAAGAAAACAATGATGTGACCACAGAATCAAGGTGGCCGAAATTCAAGTATTGTTTTCCATCACCGCGTGTGGGGACGGTCTCAGTGGCACCCACGGTATGCCACACGGTCACAGTAGCACCCCCCCCCCCCACACACACGGTATGCCACACGGTCACAGTAGCACCCCCCCCTACACACACGGTATGCCACACGGTCACAGTAGCACCCCCCGCCTTCCCAGCACACGGTATGCCCAGGTCACAGTAGCCCCCCCCCCCCCTACACACACGGTATGCCACACGGTCACAGTAGCACCTCCCCAGCCCTCCCACACACACGGTATGCCACACGGTCACAGTGACACCCACGGTATAGCACACGGCCGCGGTCCTACCCACCATTAAACATTGTCTCTGCGCCCCTGGGGTTGGTCCTCACCTGGAAACTGAAGGTGGTGTCGCACCTGACCTCAGGCTTAGCATTGCAGCTTCTTTAATATAACTGTGGACATGTGATCTTTCTTCTCTTATATTGGATGCATCTATCAGGGAGTACATTGGTACATATACCAGGAATACAGACCCGGTTAATATGGTCATGCTGTGATGGAGCAAATTAATAATTATGGTCCAGCTCTCCTCCGTGGTAAGTCTGAGCTCAATCAAGGCACCTAGTCAATGTGGCTGGGCATTCAAATTACTTTTACTTGACAATTGCCGCATCAGTTCATTGTTTCGAAATGCAACGGCAGCTTGATCTTAGTTTGGTCAGGCTAGCCTTCCAGGTTAACTTATCTGTCACTTCTCTGGCAAAATCAAGTTCACATTTAATCGTTCCCTGTGGTAACGTAATGACTGATACACGCTTGAAATGTTACTTATGCTATTTCTCCTGCCATATTGTGATGCTGCTCATGTGCGATGTGCTACATTTTGACATGTGGGCAAAGTGTTATGTGAGGTGGAAATGTTGACGTCGAGTTAGAATCCTCAGAAATAGTACCAGAAAACGCTATTTTCGTGTAGCCAGGGCTACAAATGGACGTCAAATTCACGATCGCCGTTAACATTAATCCTATAGAGACTCAGAAATTGAAAAGGGTTATCTGAAGCCAAGTTCCGTCAATGGCCACGAAGGATCTTGAATGGTTCGATAATCCATGAAAACAGCTTGACTGAATTTCCATCGGCGTACCACATACAACATTGGCCATTTGGTGGCAATAAGTGAACGTAATTGCCAATAATTTTTTATGTGGGCGAACCACTACCAGGGATGTTTTTCCTTATGACGCCACAACCCAGATAC
The DNA here is from genome assembly GCA_034440615.1 of Ashinkailepas kermadecensis. Classification (NCBI taxonomy): domain Eukaryota; kingdom Metazoa; phylum Arthropoda; class Thecostraca; family Neolepadidae; genus Ashinkailepas; species Ashinkailepas kermadecensis. Next base: position 35,507 of record JAOTOM010003985.1, read on the forward strand.
ACAACATGATATCCTGACAAATTTCCACAGCATTAATATCAGCGAAGGATGCGCCATTAGCTGCTCGAGACGGATGCGCGGAGACGCGCGCCGTTTTTCCGTCGGCGCGAAAAAGGCATCACGGAGGAGAAGGGGTTGCATGAACTACTCGCCACGAAAAACAGTGGAATGCTTTGTCGATGACCTGACACGGTAGGAGAGTTTTTCGTGCATTGCAGACTACTATGGAGTACACACAAACCGTGACGCCGCAGAGAGCCATCAGCGTTACCTGGCACATTCTGGATGAGCCATAAGGTCACGGAGTACAGCCTAGTCACGGGACGATGACCGGTGGCCATAAGGTCACGGGGTACAGCCTAGTCACGGGACGATGACAGGGCGCAGCCGTGGCATGACGGCATTCACTCTCTGTGTGAGTTCGCTCCTTCGCTCCGAAAGAACTGGATATGCACGACGAAACTCCGCGTGAAAGCAGCATCACTCCTCCACGGTGCTTCCAAACCGGTCCGAGTGTTGTGCCTGGCCCACTGAACAAAGGGTGCCAGTTCTTAGCACCCAACTTACTCTCTGCGGGCTGTTGGAGAGGGCGGTATCTAGGTTAGCCTTTGTAGGTCGCACGCGACGGTGACAACAGGCTCGTATCTTCGGGCGTTCTTTCTGCCGTGTCTTTATCTGTGAATCAGCGGGTTTGTTTCGGCAGGCGTCACTGGTCCGACCGGCTTCTGGTCGACGGTATCTCCTCGGCCTCTGCTGCCGACGCTCCGCGTGGCAAGGCTGCACAGACCACATGTTTATCTAATGTGTGAGCTTAGCCTGTGCTGCGAGTTCCGAACACGAGGCGAATGCTGCCGGACTGTTGACGCACGCATCAGTGATGTCAATCTGTGACGGGTGCAGCCGACGATAGGTATGGCACGCAGCTGGCTGGCATAACGCCGGTCTGCCCCGGTACATCGCTGACGCTTCCAAGTATGACGCTCGACTTCCCCGGTATAACGCTGACATTTCCCAGTACGACGCTGGACTTCCCCAGTATAACGCTGACATTTCCCAGTGTGACGTTGGACTGTCCCGGTGTATCGTCAAACTTCCCCGGTTTTGCGCTGTACTGTCCCGGTATGACGGTAACAGTTCCCAGTATGATGTCCCACTGTTCCGGTATGGCGCTGGACTTCCTCGGTGTGACGTCAAGCTTCCCCAGTGTAATGTCGGACTGTCCCAGTATGGCGCTGGGCTTCCCCGGTGTGACGTCAAGCTTCCCCAGTGTAATGTCGGACTGTCCCAGTATGGCGCTGGACTTCCTCGGTGTGACGTCAAGCTTCCCCAGTGTAATGTCGGACTGTCCCAGTATGGCGCTGGGCTTCCCCGGTGTGACGTCAAGCTTCCCCAGTGTAATGTCGGACTGTCCCAGTATGGCGCTGGGCTTCCCCGGTGTGACGTCAAGCTTCCCCAGTGTAATGTCGGACTGTCCCAGTATGGCGCTGGGCTTCCCCGGTGTGACGTCAAGCTTCCCCAGTGTAATGTCGGACTGTCCCAGTATGGCGCTGGGCTTCCCCGGTGTGACGTCAAGCTTCCCCAGTGCAGTGGCAGGCTGTCCCGCCGTGACGCGGCCGGCGGTGTTCTACACGGCTCAGTGGGGCCGGACTACACGGCTCAGTGGGGCCGGACTACACGGCTCAGTGGGGCCGGACTACACGGCTCAGTGGGGCCGGACTACACGGCTCAGTGGGGCCGGACTACACGGCTCAGTGGGGCCGGACTACACGGCTCAGTGGGGCCGGACTACACGGCTCAGTGGGGCCGGACTACACGGCTCAGTGGGGACGGACTACACGGCTCAGTGGGGCCGGACTACACGGCTCAGTGGGGCCGGACTACACGGCTCAGTGGGGCCGGACTACACGGCTCGTGGGGCCACCCTGGCTCAGTGGGGCCGGACTACACGGCTCAGTGGGGCCGGACTGCATGGCTCAGTGGGGCCGGACTACACGGCTCAGTGGGGCCGGACTGCATGGCTCAGTGGGGCCGGACTACACGGCTCAGTGGGGCCGGACTACACGGCTCAGTGGGGCCGGACTACACGGCTCAGTGGGGCCGGACTGCATGGCTCAGTGGGGCCGGACTACACGGCTCAGTGGGGCCGGACTACACGGCTCAGTGGGGCCGGACTACACGGCTCAGTGGGGCCGGACTACACGGCTCAGTGGGGCCGGACTACACGGCTCAGTGGGGCCGGACTACACGGCTCAGTGGGGCCGGACTACACGGCTCAGTGGGGCCGGACTACACGGCTCAGTGGGGCCGGACTACACGGCTCAGTGGGGCCGGACTACACGGCTCAGTGGGGCCGGACTACACGGCTCAGTGGGGCCGGACTACACGGCTCAGTGGGGCCGGACTACACGGCTCAGTGGGGCCGGACTACACGGCTCAGTGGGGCCGGACTACACGGCTCAGTGGGGCCGGACTACACGGCTCAGTGGGGCCGGACTACACGGCTCAGTGGGGCCGGACTACACGGCTCAGTGGGGCCGGACTACACGGCTCAGTGGGGCCGGACTACACGGCTCAGTGGGGCCGGACTACACGGCTCAGTGGGGCCGGACTACACGGCTCAGTGGGGCCGGACTACACGGCTCAGTGGGGCCGGACTACACGGCTCAGTGGGGCCGGACTACACGGCTCAGTGGGGCCGGACTACACGGCTCAGTGGGGCCGGACTACACGGCTCAGTGGGGCCGGACTACAGTCAGTGGCGGCTCAGTGGGGCCGGACTACACGGCTCAGTGGGGCCGGACTACACGGCTCAGTGGGGCCGGACTACACGGCTCAGTGGGGCCGGACTACACGGCTCAGTGGGGCCGGTCTACACGGCTCAGTGGGGCCGGACTACACGGCTCAGTGGGGCCGGTCTACACGGCTCAGTGGGGCCGGACTACACGGCTCAGTGGGGCCGGACTACACGGCTCAGTGGGGCCGCCGTCGCGTCCGAACGATCGGCGCGACAGCCGAAGGGCTGGGTCACGTGACTGGGCGACTGGGACCACTTTCGCCGCTAACCTTGCGAGCACGACGCAGGGACAGACTGTGACCGTGATGGGTCATCGCCGAGACGAACGCGCCGGCGCCCGTGGCCTTCCCTGGAATGTCGCCCCGGTGTCGAGGAATCGATTGCGTGGCGCGGCAGAAATTGACACGGCAGTGAACACGCCGGCATGCGGTGATGTGAAGCAGGTGTCTGCGGGCTGCAGCGGGTGGAGGACGCTGCACGCCAGATGATAGATCGGTGTGTTTGCCACCACCACAGATCAGTGTGTTGGAGGCCGTCCCGCGTGATGGGCACCGCCACAATATCATATTGTTGGAGACCACTCCGTGTGATGGGCACCGCCACAATATCATATTGTTGGAGACCGCTTCGTGTGATGGGCACCGCCACAATATCATATTGTTGGAGACCGCTCCGTGTGATGGGCACCGCCACAATATCATATTGTTGGAGACCGCTCCGTGTGATGGGCACCGCCACAATATCATATTGTTGGAGACCGCTCCGTGTGATGGGCACCGCCACAATATCATATTGTTGGAGACCACTCCGTGTGATGGGCACCGCCACAATATCATATTGTTGGAGACCGCTTCGTGTGATGGGCACCGCCACAATATCATATTGTTGGAGACCGCTCCGTGTGATGGGCACTGTCACATCTCCCTCTGTTGGAGACCGCTCCGTGGGTTGTGGTGGCCTGACGTTGTGGTGTCCGGCAGACTCTGCTCGTGGCGGTGGTGTGTGGCCTGGCGGCCAGTGCGGCCGCGCAGAAGGGGTACAGCTACCCAGTGCCGGACAACGGCCTGTACCTGCCGCCGCCTCCCGACAAGGGTGGTCCCGTCAACCCGGGCGGCTCCGACAACTACGAGACGGGCATCAAGCTGCCCGAGCCGAGCACCACGAGGGCGCCGTACCGGCGTCCGACGACCACGTACCGACCGCGTCCGACGACCACGTACCGACCGCGTCCGTCGACCACGTACCGACCGCGGCCGACGACCACGTACCGACCGCGTCCGTCGACCACGTACCGACCGCGGCCGACGACCACGTACCGACCGCGTCCGACGACCACGTATCGACCGCGTCCCACCACTCCCAGGCCCGCCTACATCCCGCCCAACCTGATCCCCGACGCCTCCGGCCCGGACGGCGGTCGCGTGCCGTTCCCCACCACCCGGCGTCCGGCGCCCACCCGGCGTCCGGCGCCCACCCGGCGTCCGGCGCCCACCCGGCGTCCAGCGCCCACCCGGCGTCCAGCGCCCACCTCCAAGCCGGCGCCCGCCGCCAAATCGGTAAGCAGCTGCACGGGTGTCGAGTGCGGGCAGTGCGGCTGTCACGGGTGGCTGCCGTGTCGGGTGGGCGTCGCTGTGATGCGCGTGAGCAGCCGCCGCCCGGCCGACACGGCACCGACACGGCGCCGACACGGCACCGACACGGCACCGACACGGCACCGACACGGCACCGACACGGCACCGACACGGCACCGACACGGCACCGAGACGGCACCGACACGGCACCGACACGGCACCGACACGGCACCGACACGGCACCGACACGGCACCGACACGGCCCCGACACGGCACCGACACGGCGCCGACACGGCACCGACACGGCACCGACACGGCACCGACACGGCACCGACACGGCCCCGACACAGCCCCGACACGGCACCGACACAGCCCCGACACGGCACCGACACAGCCCCGACACGGCACCGACACGGCACCGACACGGCACCGACACGGCACCGACACGGCACCGACACGGCACCGACACGGCACCGACACGGCACCGACACGGCACCGACACGGCCCCGACACGGCACCGACACGGCGCCGACACGGCCCCGACACGGCGCCGACACGGCACCGACACAGCCCCGACACGGCACCGACACGGCACCGACACGGCACCGACACGGCACCGACACAGCCCCGACACAGCCCCGACACGGCACCGACACGGCACCGACACGGCACGGACACGGCACGGACACGGCACCGACACGGCACGGACACGGCACCGACACGGCACCGACACGGCACCGACACGGCACGGACACGGCACCGACACGGCACCGACACGGCACCGACACGGCCCCGACACGGCGCCGACACGGCACCGACACGGCACCGACACGGCGCCGACACGGCACCGACACGGCACCGACACGGCACCGACACGGCACCGACACGGCACCGACACGGCACCGACACGGCACCGACACGGCACCGACACGGCACCGACACGGCACCGACACGGCACCGACACGGCCCCGACACGGCCCCGACACGGCACCGACACGGCACCGACACGGCACCGACACGGCACCGACACCGGCCGGCCGCGGCTGGCTGCCGACCGCCGTCAGTCGGTCGTGCAGCTCCGCTGACAGTGTGCGGCGGGCGAAGTGCGCGCCGCCCAATGACAGGTCGGCTGCGGCACACCGCCACCGAGGGAAGAAAGTGTAACGTGCTCTCTCGCCAGCAGTCGGAGCAGGTCGACCGACTGCACATCGGCTGCACGTTACCTTCACTGTGAGGTGACGGCGGGCTGCAATGTCACTCTTCGTGCCGCCTTTTACATATAACAGTCGCAAAAATGGGGCATAGTTAGCGAAGTCTCCCACACAGTGGTAGCCTTCGGGCATCCATTGACCATTCGTGCATGCTAATATGTACCTGTTCGTAATGCTGGTTCCCATGCCGTGCACATCTCTGTCTCAGACGTGTGCTTTAATCACCCAGCCAGATTATAGCATCACCTTTGGCGTGCTGCCTGCCACCATTCGCACTGAATGTCCCTGGCTGGTTGGTCTGTGCTGAACTTGGTCTCGACTTTGTGCTTTGTCTCAGCCAACTTGTCCAGGCTGCATTCCACTCAATTGTTATTGGTGCCTGGGTAGCTCATGTCCAGTGTGCCATCGGCCACTTCCATCCCCTCCTCACATTCGCTCAAGTTCAGCATCTGCCACCGGCCACTTCCGTCCCCTCCTCACATTCACCTTCAAGTGTCGTGTCCATTGGCGGCGAGCGCTGCCGCGGAGCACGGCCCACGCACACAGCACGCCTTTGCCGCTGTTGCAGAAGATGACGCACATGTCGCGGCCGTACGAGTTCGGCTACGACGTGGCCGACACCGAAACCGATAACGCCTTCAGCCAGAAGGAGACCAGTGACGGCATGGTGATCACCGGCGAGTACCGCTGGCTCATGCCGGACGGCCGTACGCAGGTCGTCACCTACCTGGCCGACTGGGAGTTGGGCTACTTCGCCGACGTTCACTACGAGTAAACCAGCCGGCGCCGACACGCAGCAGGGAGGAGCAGTTGACGAGCAGTTGGAGGCGACGGCTCCCCGTACCACTTGATCGCCCCACTAACAGGCCAGTCTGACCCGGTCTGACGGCGCCAGAACAGCGCCCAGGCCGGCGCCAGGAGAGCGCCAGATGGCGGAGGCGCGCTGACGCTGGGCCGAGGCAGCGGTGTCGTGTGGCGGCCGGTGCCCAGGCGAGAGCACCTCAGCGACGTTGGACAAGACTAGCCAGCTGAGGTCAGCCAGCCGAGGTCAGCCAGCTGAGGTCAGCCAGCTGAGGTCAGCCAGCTGAGGTCAGCCAGCTGAGGTCAGCCAGCTGAGGTCAGCCAGCTGAGGTCAGCCAGCTGAGGTCAGCCAGCTGAGGTCAGCCAGCTGAGGTCAGCCAGCTGAGGTCAGCCAGCTGAGGTCAGCCAGCTGAGGTCAGCCAGCTGAGGTCAGCCAGCTGAGGTCAGCCAGCTGAGGTCAGCCAGCTGAGGTCAGCCAGCTGAGGTCAGCCAGCTGAGGTCAGCCAGCTGAGGTCAGCCAGCTGAGGAGCCAGCTGAGGTCAGCCAGCTGAGGTCAGCCAGCTGAGGTCAGCCAGCTGAGGTCAGCCAGCTGAGGTCAGCCAGCTGAGGTCAGCCAGCTGAGGTCAGCCAGCTGAGGTCAGCCAGCTGAGGTCAGCCAGCTGAGGTCAGCCAGCTGAGGTCAGCCAGCTGAGGTCAGCCAGCTGAGGTCAGCGCGACGGCTGTGATAACGAGCCACGTGTGGCTACCGACGTCAGTCACACAGCTCTGGCCGTGGCCACCGACATCAGTCACGGCTGGCCGTGGCTACCGACGTCAGTCACACCGCTCCGGCAGTGGCTACCGACGCAGCCCCGGCCGGCCGTGGCCACCGACGTCCGGCAGTGCACACCGACATCGCCGGCTGGCCGTGGCTACCGACGTCAGTCACACCGCTCCGGCAGTGGCTACCGACGTCAGTCACGGCCGACAGTGGCTACCGACGTCAGTCACACCGCTCCGGCAGTGGCTACCGACGTCAGTCCCGGCCGGCCGTGGCCACCGACGTCAGTCTCACCGCTCCGGCAGTGGCTACCGACGTCAGTCACGGCCGGCTGTGGCTACCGACGTCAGTCACACCGCTCCGGCCGTGGCTACCGACGTCAGTCACACCGCTCCGGCCGTGGCTACCGACGTCAGTCACACAGCTCCGGCCGTGGCTACCGACGTCAGTCACACCGCTCCGGCCGTGGCCACCGACGTCAGTCTCACCGCTCCGGCAGTGGCTACCGACGTCAGTCCCGGCCGGCCGTGGCCACCGACGTCAGTCACACCGCTCCGGTCGGTCGCGACACTCCATGTTTTGTTTTGGACTGCTAGTTACGTGTGGAGTGGACTGTGGGTCCGGTAGAATGAAACTGATCGTCACGGAAGAGTGCTTGATGTGATTGGGTTCATCAGTCTCAGTGGAATCATCTACGAATAGCCTGTAGAATTGTACGTGCATCTTGCTTTCAATCAGCTCATCGCATTATTTTGATGGTTAGCTGATGTCAGTATTTCTGGTTGGTGCGCTTGGGCCAGAGCAGGGTGCAATATGTGCACGGTAAACATTCGTCGTGGTTGTATGTATTTCGTGTCCACTATTCAGAAAATAAAATGGGATCTGTTTGTATCTTGGATTGTTTTTTGGGTGTCCGAGCTGGAGACACGTCCGACGCGTCCGACATTGCCGACACTTTCGACACACTCCAAAGGGAACAGAAATGCTGCGGACACAAAGAGGATTCAGTGCCGGCGAAACAGAGGCGACGACACCCGACAGTAAAACAGCTAACACCGGCGATAACAACTGAGCAGGCAATTCACGTCTCAACAGCCTGTGGTAGCGAGACAGACGAAAGAGATCGCACGCCGATCAGTGGACTACTGCTGTGTTACCACACAGGCGGGCAGCCAGGATTTTCTCAAGGAGTTCTACCCCAAGATATCTCATGTTAATAAGACCTTTTTCGTCGTTCGAAGCGAGCCGAAATCAAACCTGCTTTGGCGTAGTGCAAATAACACAATTTCATGTTTGATATAGTGTAATTTTGTTCCTTGGGTGGGGGTAGGGGGCTTGGCTGCGCGTCTGCTACCACGCCATGTTACTATGCCGTGTTACATTGTGGTGTCTTGCTGTATTACCATGCCGTGTTACCATGCTATGCTACTGTGTCTCGTTGCCATGTCATGCTATAATGTTGTGTTACCATGCCGTGTCACCATGCCGTGTTACCATGCCGTGTTTCCAAGCCATGTTACTATGCTGTGTTGACATATTGTACTCGCATACCTTGTTACCACACCGTGTTACCATACCATGATCCCATGCCGTGTTACCATGCCATATTTATAAGACATGTTTCCATGCCGTGTTGACGTACTGTACTACTATGCCGAGTTAACATGCCGTGTTTCCAAGCCATGTTACCTAGCTGTGTTAACATTCTGCACAACCACACCAAGCTACCATGCCGTGTTATCATGCTATTTTGCCACGCCGTGTCACCATGCTGCATTGTCATGCCGTGTTGCCATACCGTACACCATGTCGTGTTGCTATGTCGTGTTACCATGCCATGTTATCACGCCATGTTGCCATGCCATGTTTTCATGTCATGCTTCCATACAATGTTACCATATGATGTTACCGCGTCATGTTACCATGACATGTTACCATGGCATGTTACCAAGACATGTTACAATGACATGCTACCATGGCATGTTACCATGTCATGTTACCAGGTCATGTTACCATGTCATGTTAGCATGCCATGTTACCATGTCATGTTACCATGATATGTTACCATGGTATGTTACCATGCCATGTTACCATGGCATGTTACCATGTCATGTTACCATGTCATGTTACCATGTCATGTTACCATGTCATGTTACCATGTCATGTTACCATGTCATGTTACCATGCCATGTTATCATGCCATGTTACCATGCCATGCTACTATGTCATGTTACCATGTCATGTTACCATGCCATGTTACCATGACATGTGACCATGATATGTGACACCTGCACACGGCACTGTCGACCATCTGTCTACCGAGCAGTGACATCTGGCCACACACGGCACTGTCGACCATCTGTCTGCCGAGCAGTGACCTCTGGCCACACACGGCACTGTCGACCATCTGTCTACCGAGCAGTGACCTCTGGCCACACACGGCACTGTCGACTATCTGTCTACCGAGCAGTGACCTCTGGCCACACACGGCATTGTCGACCATCTGTCTGCCGAGCAGTGACGTCTGGCCACACACGGAACTGTCGACCATCTGTCTGCCCAGCAGTGACCTCTGGCCACACACGACACTGTCGACCATTCTGCCGAGCAGTGACCTCTGGCCCGCACGGCACTTCGACCATTTTGCCCAGCAGTGACTACACACGGCACTGTCGACCATCTGTCTGCCGAGCAGTGACGTCTGGCCACACACGGAACTGTCGACCATCTGTCTGCCCAGCAGTGACCTCTGGCCACACACGACACTGTTGAACCATTTGTCTACTGAACAGTGACATCTGGCCACACACGGCATTTGGACCATCTGTCTACTGAGCAGTGACCTCTGGCCACACACGGAACTGTCGACCATTTGTCTACCGAGCAGTGACCTCTGGCCACACACGACACTGTCGACCATTTGTCTACTGAGCAGTGACCTCTGGCCACACACGGCACTGTCGACCATCTGTCTACCGAGCAGTGACCTCTGGCCACACACGGCACTGTCGACCATCTGTCTACCGAGCAGTGACCTCTGGCCCACACGGCACTGTCGACTATCTTCTACCGAGCAGTGACCTCTGACCACACAGGCATTGTCACCATCTGTCTGCCCAGATGACGTCTGGCCCACACGGAACTGTCGACCATCTGTCTGCCCAGCAGTGACTTCTGGCCACACACGACACTGTTGAACCATCTGTCTACTGAGCAGTGACCTCTGGCCACACACGGAACTGTCGACCATCTGTCTGCCCAGCAGTGACCTCTGGCCACACACGGCATTGTCGACCATCTGTCTGCCGAGCAGTGACGTCTGGCCACACACGGAACTGTCGACCATCTGTCTGCCCAGCAGTGACTTCTGGCCACACGGCACTGTTGAACCATTTGTCTACTGAGCAGTGACCTCTGGCCACACACGGCATTGTTGCCCAGCAGTGACGTCTGGCCACACGGAACTGTCGACCATCTGTCTGCCCAGCAGTGACTTCTGGCCACACACGGCACTGTTGAACCATTTGTCTACTGAGCAGTGACCTCTGGCCACACACGGCATTCCCCAGGTGACGTCTGGCCACACACGGAACTGTCGACCATCTGTCTGCCCAGCAGTGACCTCTGGCCACACACGACACTGTTGAACCATTTGTCTACTGAGCAGTGACCTCTGGCCACACACGGCACTGTCGACCATCTGTCTGCCAGCAGTGACTTCTGGCCACACACGACACTGTTGAACCATTTGTCTACTGAGCAGTGACCTCTGGCCCACGGCACTGTCGACCATCTGTCTGCCCAGCAGTGACTTCTGGCCACACACGACACTGTCGACCATTTGTCTACTGAGCAGTGACCTCTGGCCACACACGGCACTGTCGACCATCTGTCTGCCCAGCAGTGACTTCTGGCCACACACGACACTGTTGCACCATTTGTCTACTGAGCAGTGACCTCTGGCCACACACGGCACTGTCGACCATCTGTCTACCGAGCAGTGACTTCTGGCCACGGCACTGTTGAACCATTTGTACTAGCAGTGACCTCTGGCCACACACGGCACTGTCGACCATCTGTCTACCGAGCAGTGACCTCTGGCCACACACGACACTGTTGCACCATGTGTCCACGGAGCAGTGACCTCTGGACACACGCTCAAAGCGTCCACCCATTCTCTACACAAAGTCGCCCTGGTGCGCCAGGGCGACATAGGCCAACAGGCATCAGAGCGACATCATCCTATTGCAACAGGATGATGTCGGTCAAAATGAATACAACCATCGAATGCACCGTTCATTTTTACATATTTATCAGTGGTCAGAAGTGACGAAGTTGAAAGTCGATTTTTTAAAATAAATAAAAAGCAAATTTGAAGGCGATCTGGCCCACTGTGTGGTGGAGCAATGGACAATATGGTAAAACGCATCACCGGGCAAGCAGTTTGTTAATCAGCAGCCGTTGTCACTCGACTAAATGGAGCAATGAGAACACGGCGTGGGCGTTGTGTTACGTGAGGCGATCGGCAGGCAAACGCCAGTCGACGTGAGACGATGTTGTACCAAAAATGGTAGCCAAGAATTTGGTCACAGGTCCGGTGTAGACGTGGGAAGATGAGATACGAACACAGGTGACCAAGGATTTGGTCAAATGTCAGGTCATGCGGTCATGTGGTCAAGCATGGTCACACTTGTTCCAAGGCTCCATGTGTAATTCCTGCAGTTTGGACACTGCTGGAAAAAGAAAGGTCGCCAAATTCGAATTCAACTTCCAAACTACACTAGACGTCACTTTTCTGCAAAGTGCTCATTGTGTGCTACGTCCAGTGACCTAGGTTGTCAGCCTAACATGCTCGATTTTGCATTCCTGTAATGTGGGCATTACTTTTCTAAAGAAGAATACTGAGCCCGTGGTAGGTCACACCAGATCCCCTAGGCCATTGACCAAAGATGGCCCATGTCATATTCTTATACTGTGACATTTATTTCCAGAGATAAAGCTGCCGAATTCGAATTCAGCGGAAACACATAAAACAAAGACCAATTTGACACACAAAATATGTCAACACAGGTCATGTCAGGTCACCTAGGTCATTGACCAAGGATGGCCTTGAAAACTGCACAAATTGAATGTCATGTAAACTCATCTAAGAATAGCACGAGATACCAGTATTTCGCCTCACATGTGGCTGGGGATCTTATCATGATGGGTCATAATTGGCTTAGGGCGAAAACCCATCCAGAACAAACACTTGAGAAGTTATGATTAACATATTTGCGGAACAACGCAGGCGCACTATCAGGTGAATTACAGGTGCTCTCGTATTTTATGGGACCATGCCAGGGTTATTCTATTTAGTGTGTGGCATGCATCCATTCAGGACTAATTTTTCCTCGCTGAATTGTATAATGATTTTTTATTTAGTAGACCGACCTTCGCGCGGAGGATGTTTTCGCTTCCACATGTGACGCTAAATACAACCGCTGAAATAAAAGGCCTCATCCATCAATACTTGAATATTTTGTCTGAATATGTGATAAATTGGAAACTTTGATCCATTCTACCATAGCCTAATGATTATCTAATTATTATACAGCACCATTTAACTTTTCAGCGAGAAAAAGGAGAGAGGAAGTGTTCGAGAAGGCTGATGCTCTGGACGACACAAATCTCAAGCATGCTGTGTACCTAGTCCTGGTTGGGATATTTTCAGCTCCTTCCTAAAATTGGTTAATGTTTAATTTAGCATCACAATGTACACAAAAAGTGCTTTAAATAGGAAGGGTTTCATAGCAAAAGTCATAAATGTTGCCCACCTGGGCAATGGTAATGTCGGAGCACGGATTGTTCTTGTGTCAGCTATTTATTTTATAATTGGTAGCTTTCGGGAGCCATGCGATTCCAGAAGTGCACAAAGCTGCTCACTTGCCTACAGTGTAAGCGACAGAAGTCGGGTCCTCATGAGACAGACTCTTCTCTCGTTCGAACTAAAAAGTCGAAAACTAAAGATTCGCAGACGCCAATAAGAGTGACCTGCAATATTAGGGATATTATTTATTCAAATTTGTTCACTTATCGCACCTGCCAGGTACATGCAACAGTTATTTTAATAATGCCAAACTAATCACTTGTTTGTATTAAGCCTCACAGCGGGCGCTGCACCTTCAGGTCCTCGGCAGCCCACACGGCTGTCTCGTCAGCCGGTCCACTGGATCTGGTCCTGGATCCACTGGATCTGGTCCTCGCAGCCGGCGCTGCACCTTCAGGTCCTCGGCAGCCCACACGGCTGTCTCGTCAGCCGGTCCACTGGATCTGGTCCTGGATCCACTGGATCTGGTCCTGGATCAACTGGATCTGGTTCTGGATCAACTGGATCTGGTCCCGGATCCACTGGATCTGGTCCTGGATCCACTGGATCTGGTCCTCACAGCGGGCGCTGCACCTTCAGGTCCTCGGCAGCCCACACGGTTGTCTCGTCAGCCGGTCCACTGGATCTATCTTGGCTCACCAGACAGGAATGTAGGCAGGGTGTACTCAATGGAGCGGCGCAACATGCTTATCATGTAAATGTCCGGCGAAGGACAAACACCGCGTTCGAACGACTCGCTTCGGTGTAGGAGACAGCTCTGTGGTAGTTTCCGCACCTCTGACGATTCCCTTCATCAGCCTGGTGTTGTCGGATCGATCAATGCAATTAGAAAAACACCATAAAGTGCGAGCCTAATTCAAGATTCAACCATCATGCCAAACTTTCAGCAACGAAGTGCAACAAACATGCATGGATATTTCGAAAAACGTAGCTACGTCAGTCATTTATTGGCGTGTCAGCTAATGCAAAATTGCGCGCACAAATGTATCCAAGAAATAGTGTTTTGGGGTGTCTTAGCAATTAAATTACCCTCCTCAATCTTCATATTTCTCCAGGCTGTTTCAGTCGGCCAGAACTTCGGCCTAAGAGAAGTTGTGCTTTGTTCCAGCACGTGCTTTGAAAGCTCATAGTGTTTTGTATCCATGTTTCAGATCGCCCTGCTATGCTCTACCTCCCTTGTTCCCAATCCTCGTCCGTATTCGGTATTTTTTCCACATTCGGCGACATTGGAGAGGGGTTTGCGATCTCCCTAGCATTTCCAAACTGTAGGTCGTAGTGCGCAGGGAAGGAAACAACTGTGTTCTAGTTGACGAGATGTCGCGCTTGGTATGTTTATTCTTCAGGAAGCCCAATTAGATTACCTTCCAGATCAGATCAAAGATTCAAAAGATTTCAAATGTCAGGTCACCTGCATATTCAACCAAAGACTGAGGTGAAAATCTCCAATGCCTGGGATCGCAAGGCATATAAAGGTATTCCTCCGGTTTATGCGAGTCAGCTGATGCCGCACATGCTGTATTTACATGTATCATTCAGATGCTAGGTCAGGTCTCGCCACTCATCACCACACTGCTCGCCTGCTGACCTGACAACGTCACCACTCGCCACCCATCACGCTCACCCAGCCGGCCCGACACCCCCCCGGCACCGAACTACGACATGCTCGCGCACTGGCCACCCCCACACGCCCACCCAGCCGGCCCGAACACCCCGCACCACGGCTCGCCGCCACCTACACTACCCCCAGCACGCCCACAGTGCTCGCCTGCCGACCTGGCAGCGTCACCACTTGACCCCATCACCCCAAACCCCGGCCCCCCCCGGACACACGCTCGCCGCCACCTGGCAGCTCACCGACCCCCATCACGCCCAACCACTGCTCGCCGCCGACCTGGCAGCGTCACCACCGCTCCCCCCCCATCACACTGCTCCCCTCCACCTGGCCCACCGCCCCCATCACGCCCACCCAGCCGGCCGGACACGGACCCCCCGGCACGATCACAGTGCTCGCCTGCCGACCTGGCAGCGTCACCACTCGCCACCCATCACGCCCACCCAGCCGGCTCGACACCCCCCCGGCACGATCACACTGCTCGCCTGCCGACCTGGCAGCGTCACCACTCGACCCCCATCACGCCCACCCAGCCGGCTCGACACACCCCCGGCACGATCACAGTGCTCGCCGGACGCCCGCTGCGCGGGTTGCAGGCCAGCGTGCGCCATCGGTCGGCGGTGACGCGGCGGAACTGCACCACCAGACGCGTGACGATGCTGCCGGCGCCGGTCTCATGCAGCGCCGGATCCGGCTCCCATGCCTCGTCTGCGTACGGCAGCAGCTTCAGCATGTGGCGCCGCCTGGCGTCCTCTGCTCCACGGAGGAGCAGGCCCCACTTGTGCGGCTTGTTCGGCATGTACGTGATGAGACTGCAGCGACCGCCGCAGCTTTTCAGGGTGCCGTCAACGATGCCATCGGTGTGTAATATTTTATATCAGTTTTCGATCAGCATACCTGCAGTCGTATTTCTGGGAGCGATGCGACAAATAATTGTCAAACAATAATTGCGGATGGAAAATACTGTAGGAAACACCCTTTTCCAAAGAGTTTAAACTACGTCAAAAGAGGTAACTGAACTAAATGATGAACCAACGCGTGCACTGAATCGCATAACCCGGACAGAGCATCGATATGCCACTTATTCATTCGAATTACTATTGTTCATAATGTCTGTGTATCATTAGCTTCAAGCGCCATCAGAAACAATTCGGGCCAAATTGCCCGATGGTTCTCCCACAATTGACATCATTACTCCGTGACTTGACCCGACCTGGAACTATGGAACTATTTCTTCTACACAAGTCAAGGAAGGGTGCCCCAGAGGCTACTGAACATTTCACAGCAATCCCTTGAAGAGTTCAGAAGATACCGTGAAAAACCAGAGGGGTGTCACCTCGCCCTCCCTCCCCCCACACTCCACTGGGAGGCTCCCGCACCTTTCCTTCCATACACGTTTTGACACTGACAGGCAGAGCGATAAATAGCGCCGAGTGTTCAATCTTGCCCCACTCGTCCTTGGGCCGCACCAGCCAACTGCGAAGGCCGTTCCTTGCTTTTTTACCTGCCCGTTCGTGTGACTGAAGTATCCTGGTTATCCTTTCCGTCGCTCCTCTTACGTATGTTGTGGCCACAAGGGCCACGTGATCACGTATGTTGTGGCCACAAGGGCCACGTGGCCACGTATGATGTGGCTATAAGAGCCACGTGGCCACGAATGTTGTGGCCACAATGGTTCGTGGTCACTGGAGCATTCCTGACCCCTGCTCTTGCGCTGTGTATGGTTTTATGAGGCGTTCTCCTCAGAGACAGTTTTTTTCGTTATTGCGTAGTTACGACATCCTCTCAACTCGTCTGTTGTCCCCCGCCTGGTCGTCGACATCGAAATAGATCAAATAACTCCTGTTCGCTAATGCCCATACTGCCGACTGTTCATGTTGCACGCCGTGGTACGAGTTCAAATCTAAATATGCGTCAGTATCAGTTGCTTTCCTAAACACGGCTCTTTTTAGAAATTCCCTTGCTACTACTTAGTTCTACATCCAGGAACGGCAGATCACTGAGTCTCCACTGATACTGCTTCAAAGCACATACATGTTTCTTTTTTATCACTCGGCAGAATACATGCTCGCGCCCTGTCCCTGCGCCGTCTGTCAAGTCTGTCAAGCTCCTCCTTATGACGGTTCTTAGCGTTTCAAATTCGCTTTGTTATTTGTGACTAACTCTGTTGTTCAAAGTATCAAAGATGTCGCTGTCTTGGCTGGCCTATATTTTTCCTCCAGCAGATGCATCTCATTATTTGAGTGTCGGATTGTCTTGTTCACATACTGAACTGCTCGTGGACTAGTTTTCCACCTACTTTACACATAACATGATATACTAGGACAGTTTTCCTTGCAAATGGATTTTCAGAACCAATGACCACTGTAAGCAGAGCCTGTCACGCCCAATCTGACAACTGCCACCAAGTAGGAGGAGCCTGCATCAATATCACATACATCGTTTTTTTAGAATGGCTCAGAAAGCAATGGCCATGACAGCAGCAAAGAACCAGCTGATGACTCCACAACTGTTTTGTTGCACCTTGGCTGGAAACTATTCAGCTATGAGCCAGTGTTTTAGGGGCATGCGATTGCTTAACAAGCTGGCACGCGTTCGTTTTTCCTTAGTTCCGTATTCATTGGCAAACCAAATCATCTGGGAGCCACGCTAGACATTATCATGAAACGATAAATGTAACCACTGTTGTACACAATGTAACCCAACCTCACAACACAAGCTGCACAGCTATTAAACCATCGAAAGGTGCCGATCGTACTATTTTCTCAGCACTGTAGGGATTGTAAAGCTGTAGAAATCCTGTTCTTGGCAGATTTCTGACAACCGTTTAGGCGCAAATTGCCGTAGACCCGAATATCAGGACGAATTGTGGCAAAATTAACAGGACGACTGTGACCGAAGACTGCCACCCCGCGAGCCAACAGGAAAGGCTGCAAAATGACGTCGGAAGAATGCTCTCCTCACATTCGCCTAAACCTGAAGCATACCTTTTTGACATTTGAGGGAGATAGTTACGAAGAAATAGCTTAGATGTCTATATGTAGTTGGATAATCGAGCTTGCAATACTGTTTACCCCCTGGACACCTAAAACACTTCCAATTCGTTATGCACAAGTGAATTTCGCGGTAAATCTTAGGCATACCAAATTTCAGAGTTAAAAATAAATACAGGACTGGGAATTAATGAACGAAAATATCAAAGATGAAGTGACTAGAGAGGACAAGCGCTAAATAGGTTCTACAATGCTATAAGTAACTAAGCATTAAACCAGCCTAACCTAGCTGGGAAGCCTAGGTTAGGCTCAAAGTTGATTTCCACGGAACCGACACTCCCCCCCGTGCTTGGCACCAGACAAACAAAGCATTCTCACAATATGGGTAGAGTAAGCAGAGACTGGTGTCCCACGGAGCAACTCAGTGACACCTGGGAACATACAGCTCGGCTAGAACGAATAATTGCAATGATGCATAACGCAACAAAAATACTTCACAAAGTACACATAGTACATATCACGTATCACATAGTACTTCTCCCTGGGCAAGTGATCACGCGCATAGCCCATCACATGAGTGTGTGTCAACAAGTCCTTCGAGAATACTTGCCATGGTCATATCGATGTAATATTTGAAGTCAGCAGATAGCGACAGTAGCGATCAGAAATAAGCCCTGATGACATACTTCTACTTTGATAGGAAATAATATTTTAACGCTCTACACATTGGGTACTCATGCTGCGCGCAAGGGTAGTGTTCTCTCAAGCACCGCTGACCGACCAGACGGCATTCGCCATGCGCCCTGTTGCGTTCACCAATGCACAGCCTTCGTGATCTGTGCCGTCCGCCTGTCGTTAGGGAGACGCCCACACCGCTAGGCAACTCGGTTTTGGAAGCAGCCCCTTACCATTCGCAACGTTATAAGAAGCAGTCGGAAGACAAATCAGTCGGCATAACCGGCAGCTCAGTGGCTGACATCTCACGAGCTTCGGTATCACTGGCAGCCCAGTGGCTGACAGCTGGTGGGCTTCTGCTTCACTAGCAGCCCAGTGGCTGACAGTTGGAATATTTTGTCAGTCTGCTTTTTCGAGTTATCTGAGGATTGGCTGTGATAGCCTTTTGTGCTGCCATGCAGTCTTCGAGCACTGGTGCAATGGAGGGATGCAATAGGTTTGTAACCACGATAGCCTCTGGGACCGCTCATCTGACTAGTGTAGTGGAGGGATGCGATAGATCTGTAATCACGATAGCCTCCTGGGACCGCTCATCTGACATCAGCCTCTGATCTTCTCCCCCGGACAGTGGTAGCTTACACTGATTGTCCAGAAACCGCGATAGTTCTCTTGACTCTGACCTAATCACAATTGCCCTCTAAATTGTCCTCATGGCCCTCTAAGCAGTCCTCATGCACCTGGAGTCTGGCATTATCTTCATCACCCACAACACGACACCCTGGCTTTCTCACATCATCCATGACACGACACCCTGGTTTTCTCTACATCATCCATGACACGACACCCTGGTTTTCTCTACATCACCCACAACACGACACCCTGGCATTCTCACATCATCCATGACACGACATCCTGGCTTTCTCTACATCACCCATCACACGACACCCTGGCTTTCTCCACATCACTTGCTAAATAATGGATATGTGGCTTTGGAGTGCCCACAAATGTGCAGCTGTGCGTGAATATAGAAAATAGTGTTTAATATATGGAGTAAAATATGTGCTTTATGGCATACTTGCTTGTCGAACTATGTTGAACTATGCGCATGGTATGGATGGAGCGGTGTGCGTACCGCGGGTAGTCGATTCTCGCAGTCGTGTCGCTCGGTCTGCGCCAGCCGCAACCATTCAACGCCGCATGTTTGTTTTTATTTGACCTGCAGCACATCCACATGTGAACCCAAAATACGGCGCTTAACGTGCAGACACCCATACAGCTGCCTGTGTGTCGGCAACATACGCGGGAAAGTAGGGATACAGCCAAGGTAGTGCAGACAGAGTGCAGCGGCAATCAGCAGCCATCACCCAGGTGCGCTCTCAGGCAAGTAGTATGAACCCGTGGTGGAGAACGGGCACAAGGACTGCACAATTTGGCTGGAAAGGATCCTGCCATGCATTTTCAGCACAGCTAGGGGAAATGAAATGAGATTACCCACATCATTCATGCATACAGCTCTATCAATGCCAAAAACAAGGATCGCAACCTATTTGAACTGAACCGGTGTGGTGAAGTTCGTTAGTTCCGTTCATGCTCGGTAAGTTTGCTTGTGTTTCATTGGATTTGTTGTGTTTAATGAAGGTCGCTCATCAGCTTTTGGCCATCTCCGTATATGTCCTGGTGAACCTGTCCTCTAATCTTCATAGGACACTTTCCCGTTATGTCGATGTGCCTAAATTAATAAAGCAACCTCGCACTACAAAGAGCTATTATCTTAGAAATCGAAAGGTGTTCATATATTTCTAACATACGAGCGGGCTATTTCTAGTGAAAAAATAGATAGGTATTGCTACAAGAATAGAAAAATGATCTTCAACGAAAAATTAAACCATACCCTACAACCACTTTCCTCAATGCTGCGCTCCTAATGTTAATATGAAAGTTTTACTGGAATATTCCATGCTTCCTGTTGGGCTCATCTGCAGGTTCTTTCGTCGTGAACACATAGACTTACCCCAAAATTGCATGGTTTTCCGGAGACTACTGAAGCACGACTTGCGCCTTGAACACGTGAACGGGAGCAGGCGTGTTCCGCATATCCCTCCTGTTCTTCGACGATATCTCATAAATGGGCGAAGATATTGTGATGAAATCTCACTACTTTGTTGAAAGTTGTTACGCGCATCCTATGCAATAAACACAGTCTAAATCCGTTGGTAAATATGAGAACTACGGGGTGTAAATTCTACCAACCGGGTAGCGGCCGATCACTGGCCGGCCGACGGGCCACAAAGCTTCCAGCAGTGCAGTGGAGCGGCGGCGCGATGTGGTGACCGATGTCGACCTCATTTGACCTTGAAGGCATTGACTTACAGTCATGAAATTTATACTGAAGCGAATTTACTGCAGCCGAAATCCACCCACCAAATTGTCCTTCTAACTTCAAAGGTTTCAGAGATCTAGAGGGGGAAATTCGCCTCCTCTTGTGCTCACTATGTGAGAGGCCCTCTCGCGCTCGTGTTAGTCCGCCTTTGGCCTTTCAGGTCAGATCCTCACATCCCGTCTCTGGGGTCCCTTCATACCCTCTCTAATTTCCAAACTAAGCTTTGCACGGAAAGAAAAGTGGTGTCAACGGAAAGCGATCGACGGGTAGGGCCCGAAACCAACCCCAAAATTGCATCCCCGAAAAGTGACGTCACTAGGGGTGGGGTCTAGAACAAGAACCTTGGATTATTTTGCGACGCATTCAACCGCTAGGTCATATGGCGTCACCAACCTCTCACGCCGATTGGTCGCGGGTGGACTAGGTAATGTCGCCGGTTGCGAGATTCGAACCCACAATTTTGCGATCAAGAGTCCGACACTCTAGCTCAGTCGGTGACTGAGCTACCGCGGCCCCGGTTTGGGGTCTATGTGATGACGACCGACATCATGTTTTTGGTTCTGGGGATTTCATTTTGGGGAGATTTTAAAAGCAAAAAATTATTTGGAATCAGAGAAGGAAGGTGAAATCGACTATGGCCCTAAAATGTTTGCCCACCCAAAACTCAAAATGTTTTTGTTTATTTTAATTTTCACAATATTGAGTTTTCAATTTTCATTCATTTTTTATTTTTCTAATGGGTACAGCGGACCGCGCAACGTTGTTTTAAGTCAACTTGCCCTCATAAAAATGCTTACTTCAGTCAAAATGTTCGATTTTAGCCCTAATGGGCAAATATACAAAACTAAAACTTCATCAAAAACGAAAAATTAAAAATTCCTCTGGTGAGTTTTGTTGCATTCCTAAAGATAAGCAAACGCTGCAAGTTTCATCCAAATATCTGTATCCGTTAAAGCGTGACGACTGGTTGAACGTTTTTGGATGTGACCTCATTTGACCTTGAATAACTCGTTGACCGTAGAAGACCTGACCTCACAATTTTTACACAACATGCCAAGTTAACGTGGGAAATGGTGTGCTCAATTTCGGCGCGCTGCCGTGTGCCATTCTTACCTATTCGCGGAAAATCTTAGGGTGGACATGCCCCCCCCTCCCCAACAATATGGTTAAATGAACAGGGCTCTACCCGAATGCTGCAGTAGCTACACGCATTACAGTTAGCGCATAACATAGCAAATTACATGTATTGCAGTAGCACATATTACACTGCATGTTCTTTCCATTACCACTGAGTCGGCTGATCGTCTGTCCCCAGGGCACGCAAGTCACGAGGCATGGCAACCACATGAACGGTGGCAGGCCCAGCAGACACGGGCCAAATGCCGTCATCGGGCCCCTTATGTCAACTGTTGTCACGTGTGTATCGGCGACATAATAGCGGTCACGTGTGTACTGGCGGCAGGCCCGGTCGGCACGGCTAAGTGTCGCCTTCGGACCCCTCATGTCAACTGTTGTCATGTGTGCACCGGTGTAGGCTTGATCGAACTTCTCTCGCGCTCGTCATAGCATGACGTCACAGCATGACACAAATCTGGGAAGTTGACATTTGATCTGGGTACTAAGTAAGTGCCAAACTGTGCTAAGATATACGCACACATCAGTAGTTTTGCTATAAGTTGGGGTCTTGTTATCGGTGGAATTTTCCCCGGTGCCCTCAAACACATAGTTTGCATTAGTGATGTGCTGATAACATGAACTAGATGCGTTGTTCGATCTCTGCATTCAAACTGATGTAAATAATTGCATTTCAAATCCATCATTGCAATGTATGTTACTGAGTAGAACTTGCTGATGTTTCTTGTTATTCTTTAGTAATTTGTCACAGGCGCGAACTTACCGAAATTGGGTGCACTTCGTTATGAAATGTAATTGCCTCTGCAAAAATTAGGCGCATCAAAGCTATGTCTTAATATGCTGCTAAGAAAGCCTTTTCGCGGACTCCACATGTTCGCGGATTCGTGGACTCCACATGTTTTCTACTGCGTCGATATGTTGTCCGATCATGTGGCTGAAGTCCAGGTGCTGTACTGATCGTCGATATGCTGTCCGATCCTGTGGCTGAAGTCCAGGTGCTGTACTGCTCACCGGTATGCTGTTCGACTATGCGGCTGAGATCTAGGTGTTGTACTGATCGTCGATATGCTGCCCGATCCTGCAGCTGTAATCAAAGTGCTATACTGCTTTCCGCTTAACCTCGTCTGTTCGGCGCCGTTAATTGCGCCTCGCATTGATACATGCATGTAGCAGAGATAGTACTTCCTCTGTAGTCACCGTCGGTGACATCGGCCGTGGAAGGGCCGCAGGCAAAACACCGGCCTGTGTAGTTCCGGCTGCTGTCACTACTTGCCGCACCATACGGTGCCATAGAGACACTTTGTGGTCGGCATGCATTTGGAATATTCATGGCGCACAGCGTTGGAACGGCTAGCATTGTTCGAGGACGTCGGCTACAGCGCGCAGGACGCCGGGCCGACAGCCATTTGCACGATGGCCTCCCGACGAACACGTCCTGCTGCGCCAGCCGCAGCCACAATTCGGCTGTTACGATGTCACTTTAGATACTGCAGACGGGACGCCACTCGGCACACCGGCAATCGCCTCGGAAAGTGGCAATTACTGTTTGGCCGTTGCTTAGTTGGTGTTTTATTGGAGTCCATGGCTGCTCGTTGGCATGTCCATGGCTGTTACTTTGCCGTGCGGCTGTCGCTCTGCAACACGGATGCTGCCCTCCGAAGCGGGCTGCTACTCCGCATGCAGAGGGTTGTTTGTTGGGAACACCCGGTGGCTGTGATAGTTCGTGCCGCTTCAGTGTCCGGTGACCTTGCGAGGCGGGCAACGTCACAGAACGATGCCTCAAGGACTTGGTGAGCGGCGAGAATCAGAGGACATTTACGGCCAATATCCGAGCTGCGTGTCTTCCTGGTGCAGCCGAGCACCTCCGACGAGCACGTCGGCAAGCCCAGCTGGCGGCAGCCAGCGAGACAAATAGCAGGCTGCCAGGCTCACTGAGCACATTCAAAAGCCACCACACTGAGCTACTGGGTCCAAACTGAAGTGGGGCCACTTTGGTTTCTAAATGTTGTAAAATGTGCTGTCTACAAATGAGAACAAATAGTGTCACATTCTATTAAAGATATCTATCATAAATGATCTCTCCTTGACAGTTGTTTTTGTTTGCTGGGAATATAATTAACTTGACCCTCGCCAGTGCAGAAGTTTGGTGGCATCCTCACCAAAGGTGCTTTTTCAACCACGGAAACACGGTGCGCTGTAAGCACGCCGCCGGTTTCCATTGCTGATGGGACAACATTTTCAGACCATTAAAAAAAACATAATTTATGCATGTCATTTCAGGTCACTGACCTGCTATGCCAAGCTGAGAACATGTCGAGCCCGTTTTTCGCCGTGGGAACGTGTGTGTGTGTGTGTGTGTGTGTGTGTGTGTGTGTGTGTGTGTGTGTGTGTGTGTGTGTGTGTGTCTGTGTGTGTGTGACATTATAGCTATATAGCCAGCTGGCCGGCTAGCACAGAGCATTGACCTTCCCAAGTTCGTTTGAGCTTCCTGACCGAACTTCACCGTAGATGACTTCTTCGGTTTAGACGTCCAATCAGGATTAGTTCTGACGCTTAACCTGATTTTGTCTTCCATTTTGCACATCTGGATGCTTGAGAATCGTGCTTTATGGCACTTTTTTGGAAGCTTCCAAGATGTAAAATCATGAACCTCACATAGCCTATCAGTCTGAATATAATAAGCTGCACATCAGTTGCATCCTGATCTAATGCGGCCACCTGGCGAGCGATCTAAATAGGAATCATCTGATACCGTTTTTGCACGAACAACGACAGGACGTGAATATGTTAGATCTTGCGAAAAGGTGACATTTATAGTGACTTCGGAGGTCCACTAGCGAACCAAGGTATGGTTGCAAGCTGTCAATCGATCTGGCTTTTGTCTCGTGTCACTAGCACTTCCCACTTGGAAACACAAGCGCGTCACAACCCCTTCCCTGCATTTGGGAAGGCGTCAAAATACCGAATAGGGGCAGGATTTGAGCCTGCTACTCTATTCTACAATGCAGCTGTGCTGACATCTATTCGTACATTGCGCACAAGAACAGCCCTACAAGCCGACTGTAAAGATGCTGCGGCATCTTCACACCATCACCCGGTGTGCAGCCAGTGGCGGACCTAGGGCGAGGCATGGCCTTCTGCCCAAACCGAGAAAGGTGGGGGACCAACGTATCCTTCCCCACCCCACACCCAAGCGACCAGCATAATTGATACCGTATACTTCGACTAGTCTAACACTTCCAATAATTGGTGGTATATCAGTTCAAATAGGATGAAATTTAAACAGTAACTCAGATATCGTTTCTGAATCACCTTGCATTTGGTAATAAGGGAGGCGATAAGAGACTGGCAAGTTTCAAATTTAGCGTTGTAAATTCGCTCAAATCGGCTACATCTGATATCTCGCCGGCTACTGCTAACAAGTTCGATGCCTGCTGCGAACACTTTTCAGCACCCATCGAATGGGATAGCACGGAAATGTCCTTGGCCCACTATATCCGAGACGTCTGCCAATAAACCAAACAGCACCAATCGAACGGGTCAGCACGGCAATGTCCTTGGTCCACAATATCCGAGACGACTGCCAACGAACCAAACAACAGTCATCCAACGTTCGCATATCACACGGATGGAACCACAACCCGCGCTACGCCTTAACACGAAGGGTTTATAGTGAATATTGGCGATTAATTGTATTAATTGCATTTATCAATTGTCATACACCTATCGTCATCGATTGTCCGTTTCAGATATAGTCAGCCGTTTTTTTCAGAAAATAAAGACATTAACATGATTTACAATTGCAATTTTAATCAACTTAGTTCGGTATTGGGATACATCAAAATAGCATTGCTGAAGATTTGAAAACAAAACCGACCGAAGGGTATCATCTATCTACCTAAGTACACAGACGTATAAGCTTTCGATGTTGGCATGAGGAGAGCCTAACCAACTTTTGGCTTTGACACCAATTGAAGGAAAATACATGCTAAGATTGTAGGGGTGGCGTGGAACTTATAGAACCGATGTGAAATTTATTTCATTGGACTTGATGTGACACTGAGGAAAAAAACAGCTTTCCTCCTGGCGATCTATTCCACTGGTAACCCGCTTCTTTTTTCTTGTTACATATTTCAAAGATAAATTTACCTCTATCAGTTCTTTTTTGCACAGTTGTTCAGACAAAAAGTACATCTTAACATTCGACTAACGTAGTTTGTTGGTTAACAGGGCTGTCTTCGAACAATTGAGCGAGATTATCCAGTGTGCATGTCTAGTATTCACCAGCTGCGGCTCCACTATCCCACACTTCTGATGCTACCCTTTGAGAAGCAATCTTGCACCTTAATACCCTGGTTGACACTTCAGTTGATGTGCACTTCAGGAATTTTGAAAATTGAGTGAAATTGGACACATTTTAGGAGCACCATTGTGTATCTCTGCAGACCAGAACACCGCATTGCTAGGTTTTCACAGGATTCTGTCTCAGCAGCAGTGGGACAGCACCACCAGGGTGGGACCGCCTTTCGTGGTTTTCAGGCAGATGATGTTGTGGTCCACGGCGAAAATCGTGGGGAAACTCCATGGCAACTCATCATCTAAAACTGCCACAAATGATGGGTATAGCTACCTCAATGGTTCTGCTTCAGACTGGGGCTGCAAGCTGCTTCACTGAGGAAGATTTTCACTGCCACAGTCATCTCGTGCTGCCTGCGCCATAGTTCACCAGACCTCATTCATCAGGCTGCACCAGACCAACCGATGACGCAACAGGAGAAGCTATCTGTGCCCATGGTGCAAAGCATGCAACAGCAGATAAATCAAGTGTCCACGCCGACCAATAGGGAAGTAATCCCGACGTCATCAGCCACCTCTGCCGGACACGGCGGTGTGCCAGATGTCGAAATGGCGGCGGCGCACGTGGTGGCGAGGAAGGTGGCGCACGTGGTGGCGAGGAAGGTGGCGCGCGTGGTGGCGAGGAAGGCGGCGCACGTGGTGGCGAGGAAGGTGGCGCGCGTGGTGGCGAGGAAGGCGGCGCACGTGGTGGCGAGGTACCAGGAAACATGTCGGGGTGGCAGGCTGGAGCCAGCAGATGACTGTGTTCAGCGGCAGGCAATAGGCGGAGGAGGCAGGCCGACGACTGTATTCAGCAGCAGGCAATAGGCGGAGGTGACAGACTGGAGCCCGCATACGACTGTGTTCAGCAGCAGGCCCGGTGTGACGACAAAACAAAGCGAATTGTGGAGTTCCAGCTCACCGATCTATGATAACAATTGTAAATCGCCTACTCCCTTGCCGCCGTGCAAAACAAGCTTCGGGCTACTAATGGCGCAGCCGAAAAGGATGAGTTCGATCGGATGACGCAAAGGGGTGATGGACATGGCGAAGCAGTTGCAACTTCCGCTGCCCACATTGCCGAGGAAACTTGTCCGAGGTGACTATCAAGGACGGAGTCGGGCTGCAGGGTGAAGCATTGAAGTCGGATATTTATCAGCATGCTGATGACTATAAGTCACTACAGGACAAGGCGCTGAAAAAATCGGTTAGAATATTTGCTAATACGCAGCTCGGGTTAGTCAAAGCAGCTAGCAGCAAAGCAGCAGTCAAAGCAGCAGCTATCATACATCCCTGCCTAATCCGAAGAGAGGGTCTATCAAGTCATGCAAAAATGGCTGGAAGAGATCAACAGTTTCTTGCTGCTCCCAAGTCGACGTATAACTGGTGGAGAACAACAAATAAAACGCATCAAAGCCAGGCGAATCGGTCATAACACGACGGCGCATCCGACCAAAAGTGGCTTCAATGCTAGAGCAAACATGCAATGCTGCAGCCGGAAAGGAAGGCGACATGCACAGTCGCATTGTCCGAGTGTGACATCTGGGCGGCAGCGGCGACAGCAGCACCAGCAGCATCACCAGCAGCAGCGCAGCGGCCAGTGAGTAGCTGCAAACCTTGGCTACAGTGGGCCAGGTGGGGTCTGCCGGCAATGACACGAACGGCTCCCGTCCGGAGGAGCCCACAGTCGCACTCTGCCACAATGGCAGGGACAGCTCCCGCCTGGAGGAGCCCACAGTCGCACTCTGCCACAATGGCACGGACGGCTCGTGTCTGGAGGAGCCCACAGTCGCACTCTGCCACAATGGCAGGGACAGCTCCCGCCTGGAGGAGCCCACAGTCGCACTCTGCCACAATGGCAGGGACAGCTCCCGCCTGGAGGAGCCCACAGTCGACACTCTGCCACAATGGCAGGGACAGCTCCCGCCTGAGGAGCCCACAGTCGCACTCTGTCACAATGCTCCTGGGAGCCACTTACAATGGCAGGGACAGCTCCCGCCTGGAGGAGCCCACAGTCGCACTCTGCCACAATGACAATGGCAGGGACAGCTCCCGCCTGGAGGAGCCCACAGTCGCACTCTGCCACAATGGCAGGGACAGCTCCCGCCTGGAGGAGCCCACAGTCGCACTCTGCCACAATGGCAGGGACAGCTCCCGCCTGGAGGAGCCCACAGTCGCACTCTGCCACAATGGCAGGGACAGCTCCCGCCTGGAGGAGCCCACAGTCGCACTCTGCCACAATGGCAGGGACAGCTCCCGCCTGGAGGAGCCCACAGTCGCACTCTGCCACAATGGCAGGGACAGCTCCCGCCTGGAGGAGCCCACAGTCGCACTCTGCCACAATGGCAGGGACAGCTCCCGCCTGGAGGAGCCCACAGTCGCACTCTGCCACAATGGCAGGGACAGCTCCCCTCCTGGAGGAGCCCACAGTCGCACTCTGCCACAATGGCAGGGACAGCTCCCGCCTGGAGGAGCCCACAGTCGCACTCTGAAATGGAAGTCCCCTGGAGGACACATGCACTCTGCCACAATGGCAGGGACAGCTCCCGCCTGGAGGAGCCCACAGTCGCACTCTGCCACAATGGCAGGGACAGCTCCCGCCTGGAGGAGCCCACAGTCGCACTCTGCCAAATGGAGGCGAGGAGCCCACAGTCGCACTCTGCCACAATGGCAGGGACAGCTCCCGCCTGGAGGAGCCCACAGTCGCACTCTGCCACAATGGCAGGGACAGCTCCCGCCTGGAGGAGCCCACAGTCGCACTCTGCCACAATGGCAGGGACACAGCTCCCTGAGGAGCCCACAGTCGCACTCTGCCACAATGGCAGGGACAGCTCCCTCCTGGAGGAGCCCACAGTCGCACTCTGCCACAATGGCAGGGACAGCTCCCGCCTGGAGGAGCCCACAGTCGCACTCTGCCACAATGGCAGGGACAGCTCGTGCCTGGAGGAGCCCACAGTCGCACTCTGCCACAATGGCAGGGACAGCTCCCGCCTGGAGGAGCCCACAGTCGCACTCTGCCACAATGGCACGGACAACTCGTGTCTGGAGGAGCCCACAGTCGTACTCAGTCACAATACGGATAGCCAGACTCAGGAACGCCAAGCGGTGGCTGATTCTATACACCTCAGTGCTGTGTAGGAGGACTCAGTCAGAAGAAAACGATGGAACTGAGGGGTAAATCACTCACGAAGACCAATTACACCATCTGCCAGGCAGGTGACAGGGTACCAAAAGATAATTATCGTCATACCGTCATACAGCTTTACGGCTTAGCACCCGTCTCGCTGAGGGGGTTGCTCTCCAGGGACCCCTCAGGTTGATCCTGGGTAGCGGTCCAATGAGTGGACGCAGAGGCACTAAACATTTAGTACCTTCGCATGCATCTGTTTTGCATATCTAGTACACATTTTGCGTCAAGGTCACCAAAGGTTGTTGACCGAGGACGGGCTGAATATAATAATGTTCAAAATATTCGAAATGCCACCATTAGTAGTTGCAACACATCAACACATCAAATCATGCTGTTCTTTTATCAAAACGAACAACCCTGCTACGTCGAATTTTGATGTAAAGTCAGCATTAGGTTAACTTCTACGTTTTTCCGCATCGAGTGGAGAAACTTAAATTTGTTGTATTTTATACGCAGACAATCATACAGAGCAAACAATAAGAATTCTGGTTAAAATGTAAGAGGTGAATATCAGGTCAAGTCAGGTATCATGTATATTCTATGCAATACCATGCTATACAGAATGTTGTTGTTCCTCGTGAATTAATATCTCAAGTCGGTTTAAGCGCCGTCTGAGTCGCGCTCCATACACAATATATATATATATATATATATATATATATATATATATATATATATATATATATATATATATATATATATATAAATAAATATATATATATATCTATATATATATATATATATATATATATATATATATATATATATATATATATATAAATATATATATATATAATATATATATTCCAATTGTCAGGTCTTTCCACAAGATCAAGATATTGATCGCCACAGTGCCACAAACACTGTGGTGGTGACTTATTATGACATTTAAGGACTTCAACAGGGCCGAAATGAAGACAGAAGTTGTGATATCAGTTCTAGGCTACACTGGCTTGTCCGTAATATTTCCTGTGTCTCTAACATGCATGGTTCAGAAACTTGTTTTCAGGCCTGATTCTGACCCGATTTGTCCCAACCTGTTTTGACCTTTTTACTTACTTAGTTAGTTATTGAAAAGAATACCGAAAGAAAACAAGTTCTTTCTTTTGGTGATCATTTCTAGAGACTTCGTCTAGGTTCGTGTATTACCTAATATGAGCTCTGGTGACTTGTTTATCGGCCAAAATGGAAATGTAAGGTACACTCATTGCTCTCCATGAACAGATATTTATAACTGTGTTTTGCATTCTGTCCTAGCTTTAGTAGATCGGAAGCTAGTGGCGTGAGGGGTTTCAAGAGCTCCCCCCCACCCTCGTCGGCTCGGCGCAGGTACATTGCCGACCGGTCAGGTGACGTCTATCCCGAAGCCTGGCGACTTTTCCTAACTCTGAGTCTTGCATAGGGTGACTTTTTAGCTTTGTACTTTACTCAAGGGCGACTCCAGGAGCAATGTTTATCAGAGGCATACTTGGAAAACTTGGAAAACTCAGTTTGTTGTGCCTTGGAAACATGCTTGGCTTCTGTCGTCCACAACCACGACAGCATTCGACATATCTTCACCAACTGTGACAGCTAGTGACGATACTCCATTGGATAGGTGACCTGAGAGGTTGTAGTGCTTATGCTTTCAAGAAGCGCATTCAGGGTGAGTAAGAAATACGGGGTAAAAGTTTTGCTGTCGAAGTTATCCAAGTACTGAAGAATTACACAGCCACATGAGCCCTTGCCTATGAAGTCATTACTTTTCTTAAGGACCACATCAACCCTGTCTCTCAGGCCAGCTCCTCACACCCCGTCTCGGTGGAGGGATTAAAGACCCCCTCTAATTTCAAACCTAAGCAGTGCATAAACGTGAACCGGGTAACATTGGAAAACTCTTGATGAGTAGGGCCCGAAATTGGCCTCATTAAAAAACTAATTTTGAGACTCAACATGGCGGTTTTTCAGAAAAACAGACTTTTCAAAAGCTTCTAAACATTTCATATCTCCATTTTGGTAAAGGCACAGAGTGAAAACTCACGCCATTTGAGAGCTAATTACACAGAGCACATTATAAAAATAGTCGCATTGATCCATCATGGGCCAAAATTGGCAGTGTGCTTAGGTCACTGACCTGAACTTAGACACAAATCCAAGACAGACGTGTTGTAATCAATGCCAAATTGTAATGATGTGGTAAGTTATATTTCAATATACTTTCACGTGTGTTAACCTTTATAAATCTATAAATTGTTACAGGACAATGACCTAGGATGACATTGACCTGAACTATGATTCATAGTTTTGGTCCAAGTAGGTAATTTAGGTCGTGAAATGTACCGTTTGATACTATTTAAGCCATGCCAACTCAAATTAAACCGCAAAAAGCTTTTTGCCCACTTAGCGCACTTTATCTTGACCTTGCATCAGGTCACTTGACGGAGGTCAATCAAATTGGAAAAGGAACTTCTCGTATGTCTGTATGCATACCAAGTAAACAAAATCGCGTTAGAAGAACACGCATATTACAAAAGTTGGAACATTGTCCCAAATTGTTCGTGAATTCAGGTTACTGACCTGACTTCAAACATAAATCCGAGGTATTCATTTTATGGTACCACCTAACTGTACTCACGTCCCATGTTTCATTTAAATATCATTTCATTTAGGTGAGTCATCGATTCAGAAACCTTTTTAGAGGTGATTCTCTTTGACCTGATATAGGTTAATGACCTTACATAACTCGAGGTTGAAACTTCCACATCAGACGCCAAAATGATGAATGAAATGGTACTGAAACTTCGAAGCACTGCGCGCCGCCGTTTTTTTTTGTCTACCGCGTAAAAACCTTAGGGGACGAAAAATGACCCACGGGATTGTTCGGTTAAGTTGAAAATCTTAGGCATCGTAAATAAAGAAAACATCTTAATATAACGAAGAATGGCTCTTAGATGCTCCTGGGTTTTAGACATTGTGTGTAAATAAACATACGACCTTCAATATACCGGAGGTGCTGAGTTGACATCAAAGTAACGATACAAGCTGTACTTTATTGCTCAACGCTTCGGCCAGGGGCCTAGTCGAAGTGAAGTCACTCCTGACGATCACTCCTGACGATGTCACTGAAATCACTCTGACGATGGCCCCTGGCCGAAACGTTGAGCAATAAAGTACAACTTTTATCGTTACTTTCATGTCAACTCAGCACCTCCTGGTATATTGAAGGTCGTATATTTTTTTACACACAATGTCTAAAACATCTTAAGATCATTTCCTAGTTTTAGACGACCTGCACCCTCCTATGCTCCTTAAATTCAAGCTGTTTAAATTCACTTGGGCTGAGATATCGCTTCATTTGCTCCATGATGGTGCACGATATTGCAAGATTAGTGATGAAATATATAAGTAGTGTGGTCTATAAAAGGTCCCTATTTTCCGTATCCGATTTATCATAATCTTCAGAACAGAAACACAGGTAACGTCACAAGAAATCGACTGCCGTTTTGCGCGACACTATCAGTCGGTTAGTGTGATATGTTTCAGGGGGAGGGGGAGGGGGAGGGTGCATCACCTGTCCTCGTTTGAGATGTTTCAGGGGGAGGGTGCATCACCTGTCCTCGTTTGAGATGTTTCAGGGGGAGGGTGCATCACCTGTCCTCGTTTGAGATGTTTCAGGGGGAGGGTGCATCACCTGTCCTCGTTTGAGATGTTTCAGGGGGAGGGAGCATCGCCTGTCCTCGTTTGAGATGTTTCAGGGGGAGGGAGCATCACCTGTCCTCGTTTGAGATGTTTCGGGGGAGGGTGCATCGCCTGTCCTCGTTTCGCAGTGGCGGACCTAGAATTTGCGTCACGGAGAGCAAGCGGATTTGGAGAGGCTCCAACCGACATCATTCTCGACTGTAACTGGATTTAGACCCATGTTTTGAGGGAACCATTTTATCGTATTGAAATCTTTAGCGGCAACTTAGTTTTCCTGTCAAGGGTAACCAACTTACCAGCACCGTTCCTAACACATGATATTTCCAACCCTGCCGATGTTTAAGGTTTTTGTTCCGGCATCCCTTGATTAGTCAGCTCACGCTGCTCAAATGACACCTGTGCAAATTAGATTTCCACGGGTGCACCTAAAGATTTGAATTTTACAATTTCGCCTCTTTCAGTCCAGAGCCCGGTCGTCACCACGTCAACGCCCGTACACGTGCACATCCGTCTTGCGCATTCGTCGCATTCTCTACACTCCGTGCGTTCCTGCCGTTTCTGCGGTTTCTGCTAGGCCCAATACGTGCTGCTAATTACTGCCATATGATGGTCTTGTGCCATATTTGAAGTCATGGAATGCTTTCTATGGGGTTCACTGGGAAAATTCCATGACTTAAATTTGAAGATTATTTCTTTTATTCCCACATGTTTGGGTGGAAAAAATACCGGATACTCCACTGAGCTTCGATGTACCTCATCGTTTCGTTTAAATATGCTTCCAGATCGGATACAAAACTGAGGCGCTGATTCGCTGCTCTCTTCAAGGTCCTTTGGGTTTATTCGTCTACTGATGTGCTTAGGGTCCCAGTGCATTCTGTCAGGACCACGGTGCATTCTTGAGATCCCGAATCTTCTTAGGGCTTTGTGTCTTTTTTTTCGGGCTCCATGGTGACTTTGAGGGGCCGACGTATTTTCGAAGGCAGCGATGTGTTAATTTGGTGCCGGAGGCGTTATTATTTCCGTAACCGTGTCTCAGTTTGCAGGCCTTAGTCAAGTACCGTTCATATCACGGTACTGTTTATTCTTGTTACGGTTACAGCAGGGGCGCGCACGAGCACATGCGGTGTGAGTCGCTTGCATGCGAACCCACCGTCAGCGGCCGCGAAACAGCACGGGCCGGCCGGCACCCTCAGTGTTGGTTATTGGTTTTACGACACGTCGATTGAGTCATGTAGCGTCGCCAATCTCTCACGCCGATTGGTCGCGGGCGAAGAGTAGCGACAGGTGAGACTCGAACCCACAACCTTTCGATTGTGAGACGAGCATCTTACCCCTAGACCCAGTGCGGAACGCAATGCTGGCCGGACCCACGTGCCGGTGGCGGCGCACGCAGACATTACACAACAGGGTCTGCCGCATTGCCAATACATGCATTCATGCTGCTCTGCATAGTAGCCGTACTATTCATGCTGCTCTGCATAGTAGCCGTACTATTCATGCTGCTCTGCATAGTAGCCGTACTGATGTAGCTGATGTGTGATAATCCGAACAATCTATCAAGTGCCAGCCATCTGCAGGCCGACGCCATCCAATTTCACACAGCATATGGGAAGTGCTGGTGACCCGCACGTGCATGTCCGCACGGCGTGTCCACACAGCGTGTCCGCGTGGCGTGTCCGCGTGGCGTGTCCGCGTGGCGTGTCCGCGTGGCGTGACCGCGTGGGGTGTCGGCACCGCGTGTTCGCGTGGCGTGGTGCCCACTCGGTCTGAGCCAGTGCGGTCGGCTGGGCGCCGCCGCCAGCCGTGTCTGTGCTGTGTTGTCCTGTGTCACCCAAATATCCAGGGGGAGGGAAGATCGTTGACGTAAACTAAGTAAAAAGAAACAGGGAAGATTTCCAGCCATGCCTCCGAAAAGTGCTCCCGAAGTCGCGCCTGGTCAGAGTAGGCAGTTTGAAAAGTGGCACCATATGTGAAGAAAATTGTTAGGAAAAGTCGCCAGGGTCATGATGATCACTCCAGCATTCTGGACCTGCTGAACAACAACCATAGGGAGGAACATTTGTGTCCCCCGTCCTCCCGTAATAAGGATACTAAGACCGGAAATGCAGTTGTTGGTTGGAAGTGCGTTCAATATGCATTGGCAGATATTGCAAATTTCAAAGCGATATCTTGAATTATTTAGGGTTGTCTAGGTGTCAGTGTACGAATTAAAGTTGATCTTTGGTCCGTCACCGTGACATGTTGCTAGTATGGTTTCAGTTTGGAATGAGGGTACCTTACTTTACGTTTCTACGTTTCTACCCCGACTACCCACTACCCAGGTTGCCTTTCCAAACCTCCCAACGCTGGTGAAACCCGATTTCCCTACCCGTGAGTCAGCTGGTACCTTAGTCGATGACAGTCACGGAGGCTTTTTCACCGCTAGAAATATGAATATGACGTTGCCTGGCCCTAAAAGTGTCAATATCTACCTAAATGTCTCTATTGGTTGAAAATGGCAGGCCTAAGCATTTCTGGGAGTTAGTTGTATTTTCAAGCTATCACTTGGAGTCGTTCAGGCATCCATTAACATTTCCAAGTTCGTAATTGCTGTACTAGTTCTGCTTTGGCACCAGGGAAGCACATCGGAGGTCATCATATCCTTAAATAACTGGAACGTATCGAATAAACATCACATGATCCAATAAACATCGTACTCGAGCTAATCCCGATGTGATGGGCGGGTTTACCGGATCAGGGCCGTGGCAGGGAGATGAAACTCCACAGAGCTCCGCAAGCTTCACAATCTCAACCGGAGATCAATGTGTTGTCGATGTTCTGACACTACCGTGCCACCGCCGCGTCCCCGAACTGTCCAGACCAGTTGGCTGCCGACCTACCCGGCCGAGAGCCAAATACTGGGGTCGGACTGAACTGCGCCATTGGCTGTGACACTGTGCTTTCTCACATTGCCACTCTAACCGGCGTACTGCGCCATTGGCTGCGCAGGACGCGCGAATACAATACGAGGGCAGTAGGACTGTCGTCCAGCTAACACACAATAGGCATCATGGCCCTGCTGGGAGAGATGATGTGGGTCGACTGCAGCAGCTCTTCTGTGCAGCAGCACTCCAATCGGTGAGGGAGTGATAATTAATTGTGTATCATGTGCCGATGGCAGAGATGCTGTGGGTCGTCTGCAGCAGCTCTTCTCTGCAGCAGCACTCCAATCGGTGAGGGAGTGATAATTAATTGTGAGGCGTCCGAGCCATAGAGGTCATTTGCACCGCTTGTAAACATGACGTGCTAGGCTAGCACGCAAGGATAGCGTAGGAGACAAGCTTGCCATGGACGACGCACCTCGTCAATTTAACCCTCGCAGTACGAGGGGGGGGGGGGGGGGGGGGCAGGGTGCAGGGCGGGTCAGTTCATTCAAGGCATCGTTTTGAAATTTGTAACATCCGCCTATGCTTATTGAACCTTAAATCAACCAATGGATTTACGGTTCATTAACCCTATGACGGGAGGACAGGGAACACAAAGGGCTCTACCCCGTTGTTCATGATCTGCTGCTCTTCAATACATGTCTGCATTTTGCGTGCAACATGTGCGGAAAGCCAAGATACCCGCGAATTCAAAACCCAGCCTTTTCTGGCAAGAGATTAAAAAAGTCGTTGTCCAATTAATTGAAACCTACTGATATAGCATAGTACATGTTGTAACAATCTTGAAATAGTTGCTTAGAATTTGAGACTATTTTCAATTAAAAAAAGAGCAGCACTTCATGCCAGAATCTGTCTCGACTCCTCTCTAGCTACCACCGACGTGTGTTGGCGTGTAGCAGCATTCCTCACCTCGGCATATTTCATCATGTTCTCTGCAAGAGCAGGAGCCAGCAACTCCCACTTGAACTTGGCCGTTCGCCGTCCAATGTCTGCACTCCCTCATGCTTGCTAATTACGGGGGCAGGTCCATAAATCTCTGTGGAAATTGAATCACTTACGAAATTATAAGCCACCTCCATGACCCTCGCCAGCACCGGTTTACGTGACCTGTCCTTGACCTTGGCAGCATCATATCGTGCTGTCATCATGAGTACAGCGCACTCGTGGGAGTCTTCTGCTACACTCTTAATTCACATATGTCTCCTTCTGGATGCCAGTAATAATACTGAGCTTTACATGTTTGCACAACAGACAGGATAGAGAACAAACTATCCAAATACAGCCGCCCTGCTTTAAATAATTCTGCCAAAGTAAGCTTGGTTTTCATGAGAAACATAAGATTTGTCGCTGAGTCGAATGGGTGTGGCGGCGGCGACCAGGATGAAGTAAAACTCCGGAGCTTGGCAGTGGGATCAGCATCCCACTGCTTAAAGCAAATTAAGCGTTGGGCCCATGGTGCGCTCTGAATATGCCAAACCCAAAATGCATGAAAGACCTCCAGTCTGAGGGTCTGGGGAGAGCTCTCCAACCACCATGGCAATAATCAGCAACACAGTTTTATTCATGTTTTGTGACCTTAAATCAATAACGAGCTTGCGATATTCGGACGTCCGAGGTATATCAGACGACCGGGGTATATCAGACTCCCGAGGAATACCCAACCTCCGAGGAAAGTCAAGCGCGCTATCCATTAATGAGCTTCATGAAATTCGGTGGGGTTGTTTCCGAGCACATGAGTGGCTCTAAACAGTTGTATGCATTTTTGGTGACCTTAGTCAATGTTGCCATATTCAAAAATCTCCAGAAAAGCGAGCATCACAATTGGTAGAATCACACAAAGCATCACGAGTCCACAATACATGGGCTGTATTCCAATTAACGACTGCAACTGGCGTAGATAGGATACATCTTAGCGTGAGCAGATTTTTTTTCTCTTTTCTCCTTGTCTCTATAATCGTAACGCACACCACACACACCACACGCAACGGAAGAGATTAAACTATGCCGTTGCATACTGGTACTGCTCACAGATTCCATTGAGCACGCACCATGCACTCTGAAAAACCACCACCCTCTTCCCACCCGGCCACAGTTTCCCACAATACACAACCGGCACATAGGGTATCAACGCTCGATTGCGACTTCAGCCATGTGCGTCAGGGTGACCTTTTTTTATACTTTTTTCGAAATATTTTGCTAACTCCCCCTATTCTAATACAGTTTTTGATGCTGATTCCGAATATCAACTTCTTTTGAACTTTTTCGATTTTTATTTGCCCGCACGGATCGATGGAAGTTTTTCGAATTCCGAATTTTCGACATATTTTTAGCTGTGGTTTCCAGTAGAAGTAAAATATAGCTTAAATTAGTGATTTGTGTTAAAGCTTGAACAGTTGAAATTCACTTCACATCAAGATCAGATAACTTTGATAATCCATTGATACTGAAAATTCACTTTCAAATGAAGCGTTCGCATATTTCAGGTTTTCTTCGTAGATGGCGCTAGTGTCAGACGATGCTCTCCACACTTTGCATTTGGCGATATTGTGGCGACCAGGCAATATTGACGACTAGATTA
The DNA here is from genome assembly GCA_034440615.1 of Ashinkailepas kermadecensis. Taxonomy (NCBI): domain Eukaryota; kingdom Metazoa; phylum Arthropoda; class Thecostraca; family Neolepadidae; genus Ashinkailepas; species Ashinkailepas kermadecensis. Next base: position 74,012 of record JAOTOM010003985.1, read on the forward strand.
ATGATTGGATGGTAAACTAGATTTGCTCACAATTCTTTTCATGCACATGGATGCGAATTGGTGGTCATCAGTGTCGAAATGTTGGCAGTTAAATAGCGAATTTGCAGATATTAGCAGAATACACGGTGATATTTCAGCTCCTATATATTTTGAACAGCGAGATACACTTATAATCTAATAGATTCTAAGTGTTGGGATTGATGAAATGTTGGCGGGGTGCACAAGCCACCACTGCAATCATTTTCCTACTGACATACCAAAATAAAGCGTTAACCTTACGTTGCTGGTTATAAGCAGATGCCATGAACTTGGAAGCGGCCTCCGTCAGATTCTGATAGACGAGCCTATCAGAAGCACTCCATCCATTACAGACGTATTACATTACGTTCTGTATTTAGACATGTCATGCTTTCATTGCACACGCATTACGATTTGCAGCGAACGCCTCACTGCCACGATGATCATGTGCGCCAGTCATTTTGCACTATATTCGTGGCCTGATCAGGGTGCATTTTTCCAAATTGTATTTCGCTTAGGGCGTTTGCGTACTGTCTTTCGGCACCGACCACCACTACCGACGCTTCAGTTATCAATTTTACCGACCTCTCGGTTGACTGCGAGTGACAAGGAGCTCCTGTCTGAAGTGGTTCTTTGATGAATTTTACTATGTTTTCCTCACTCATTTTTCGTGTTAAGGGAGGTTCTATATCTTGGCCGTCTTTCACACACTGATGAACGTTAACCAGTTCTGTGTATGACTCAGCACACCAGTCCACGCGCGGAGATTTGAATAGCCGAATTGTGCTGCATTCCGTGGAGAGGTTTTCCTTTTGGCACACGGTTTTGAGCATGTTGACAGCCTCCATCCTGACCGCTTGGTCATTGTCGCCGAGCATGGCCAGCATAACGTTTTTGAGGTGCGCCATACGCATGTTTCTCGTCGTGGTCTTTTCAATGGTTTCCATCTCGATGCTGTGGAAGTGCTCTTTCTGCCGTCTCGTCTGCTCGCACAGGTGGCCGGCTGGACCCATGCACCACATCCCATTTCTCTTTCATTACCATCACAGTCGACATATGCACACACACAACATATTTCACAAGGCTGTATAGTGGTACAGATGGGTCAGATACAGAGAAATAATAGCGTAGAATACGGATCTGGCCCGTGTACCATCTCACCATGCACAGTTGTTCATGTACACGATCTCGCATCCCATCAGTGATACCATTGGTCGCAGACTTAGCACATTGGTACAGCAGTCTCATGCTTAGGCCCTGCTCCATGCTTGTGCTTAGGCCCTGCTCCATGCGTGATGGCAGCTCTAGAAAATCCTCACTGGTTACTGCAGCAAACGCAACGATATCTAGCTGCACATCTCCTACAATATATTTTCAGATTGTCCCAGAGAACGTGCTGGGCTCGGCTGTTTCCGTCCGGCAGACCAAACAGAGCTCGATAGGGCAATTCCGCCTGGTGGCACAAGCAAATAATTTGACCCACAAGTCGCCCCATCAGTTGTTCAAAATGTGCCATCCATCCCACTTCCATCAAACAACCTGATTGGTTCCATCACCACCAATGAAAGCAATGTTTTTCGTACCTACCATACGATCATGCAAAACAATATTTGAACTTTTTGCGCGAAAATGTGTCCGGTGTGCTTTCCGTCGCACGCAAAATGGCCTACATGCACATCCCGGGATCATATTTACTGAGACATGGCGTACACTCATCTTTTCAAACAACATACGAGCCGATTTGACAGTGCCCTCCCCTTTCGTCTGGTCGTCACGGCCATCACAAAATGCAGCAGTACAATCCTTCGCCATATCATATATTTTGTCCATTCTACACTTTCTGCTCATATCAATAGCTTTTTGCACTTCCGATTTTGTCATTACACCCACACTTCCTTCTCCCAAAGCGACAGAAACGATGTCAGTGTTTTAGACGCCTTTCTTGTGCCAGTATCGGTAGCGTCCAGTGTCTCTGCAACGACAGTCAGATTTTGTGGTTTGCTTCTCTTTGGTAAGTGCCAATAAGGCATGGCATACTCATCTGATTCATCAGCAGATTCTTCGGGTATATCATCATGTTGTTGCTGCTGAGACTGCTTGTCTATTGAGCCGGGTTCGACTCGGCTAACCACAGCGCATGCCATTGGCTGTGCTACCATGTTTCTCCATTTCAGCAACGTCGCTCGACCAAGGCAACCTATACACTGCAGCTTTGGTCCTCTGGTGCCCCCAAAAATGTACCTACGTCGTCGACATGTTCAGTGAACATGTCGACAACATACATTTTGGCTTGTAGGCTCCATCAATACTTCATCGATCTCAATGCTTAGAATCTATTAGATTCTAAGCATATCTCGCTGTGCAAAACATTTAGGAGGGGATGAAAGCTCACCGTGTATTCTGCTAATATCTGCAAATTTGCGATCCAAATGCTTATTCTTGGACACTGGTGGCCACCAGTTCACACCCATATGCTTGAAAAGAATTGTGAGCACATCTAGTTTAACATCTAATAACTAATATAGTCGTCAATATTACATCGTCGCCACAATTTCGCCCAATGCAAAGTATGAAGCGAGACGTCTGACACAAGCGCCATCTATTAAGAAAACCTGAACTATGCGAACGCTTCATTTACAAGTTAATTTTCTGTATCAATGGTTCATGGAAATGCACTGATTCTGCTGTCAAGTGAATCTCCATTGGCCAAGCTTTAACAAAACTCACTAGTTTAAGCTATATTTTGCTTCTATTGGTAACCACAGCTCAAAATGTGTGAAAAAATCCAGAATTCGAAAACTTTCAATCAATCCGTGCGGGCAAAGAAAAATCGAAAAAGTTCAAAAGAAGTTGATATTCGGAATCAGCATCAAAAACTGTATCAGAATAGCGGGAGTTAGCAAAACATTTCGAAAAAAGTATTTAAAAAGGTCACCCTAATGTGCGTGTTACGAGACATACTTAGTCAATTGAATTTACTAACCGAGAGCTAGTCATTGTCGAGTTGGCCACTCACCTAATGCATTGTTAGCAGTACCTTTGATCCTCTTAAAATATGATTAAACCGCTTTACAAGTTTACGAGTGTTTCGATTCTAATGGGAGGGCGTATGTATACTACACTGTTGCTGAACTGTGCATAATTTGTGTATCTTAAGTCACTGTTATTCCGAAATGTAAGCGTATGTCCGCGCAGCATGCACGTTTTGGCGACCTGGTGAACGGACATCCCTCATCAACTAACAGGTGCTTGATGCGATGCAGGCTCCTATCTCTGACAGGCTTGTCTCAATAAACCTTAATCTGGCGGGTGAGCTGCGATCTTAGTTTTGGTTTCTTGGCACTCATTGGAAGGGCGGATCCCGGGTGCACTGTAATGGGTGCAGTCATCGGCAGTAAAAATAACTCCGTGGTGTTCTATCCTGATCGGCGTGCTGTGCTTAGAGCGTCAAACGAAGATACGTGACATGATTGGTAAGTATTGTCCATGGTAAAACGAATTGTCGGTTCGCATGCGTTAATCTCGTTATAAAAAGCGCAATCGCATCTATTCAATGTGTCTAGTGCACACAGTTCATCTTGAATATAAATCCCGTTTCTAGAATATGAATGGAAGACAGTTGCTACCGGTGGGACCATTCTGTTTCCAATTGCCACGCCAGATATTTAATTATCGAGGTCAGATCCAAACCTCACGAAGTTTTTAATTAGGGCGTGGGTTGGTGGACGTGAATTTATGTAGGTGAAATGCCGGAGAGTTTCAGGTTTTTGAGAATATTAGAACATTGTGCTTCCCTGGGGCAGCTTAGTAAGGAATTTCTCTATCACGTGCGTTAAATTTGCTTCTGTGCCAGGTGTAGATGTGCCGGAATAAAGGACAAAAGCTGCGTGGTAGGACGCTGGAGGAACCAAGGTAATTTGTGTAGTGCATCCCTACAGCCAGATACACTCGACTTTAGCGGGCTACGTTGCTTATGAGTTTTTGGCAGCCCATAAAGCTCAGTATTTTGAAGATACTGGGGATAGTTGCAGGCGACGGAGGCGGTTTTCCGGAAATTAGTCCAGAATGGTGGCTTTCATGACCTTTTTTGGCAGCTTCTTCGAGCTGCTTCGCAGGATTCTTCTTCACCTTTCATTTGCTTACAATGCAATTGGCTTTTCGCACTTAGTCGTTGTTGTTCATATGAACCAAGCTCTTGCATGTACCAAGTTGCTCCATCATAGTATCTTGATTCGTACTTAGCTCCATCACACCTTGTCTCTGCGTCGGCTTTGTGCTTGTAGGATTTTCCACCTTCATGCTACGGCATAACCGGGCGACGATTCATATTATCGATTATTATTTTTGATTATTATTGATTTATTCTGGTTTCTCCTCTGTTGCTTTGGATATAACCGGAGGAGGGCGGGCGGTGGAGCACTTAGCTTGATCTATTAACTTATGTGGGGCAGCAGGGAGGGGCTGCGGGTTTGGTGTTCCCGGTGCCGTCCATGTTGTGCCTTTCTTGGATTTAATATGTTCCTTGAACTTTAATCCATAGAGTGTACGCTCAATTCCCACTTCCACCATTTTGAGCACTGGTGCGGTCTTGTAATTGCGAATGTCGGTTTACTTTCTAATGATGCTAATTGCTGGTGCTCAGAGAGATTCACCAGACTGAGATAGTGGAAGGAGTGGGTGCAGACTGGCCAACCGTACGCCGTGTTTCCAAGGGCCCGGTGATATCGGAGATCTGAGGTCGGAGATCGGAGTTCGCGGTGGTGAGTCTGGTCGTTAATTGAGTGACAGGAAGGTGACAAGCTGTGGTCTTGTTACCATGCCCAGACTATCCTGTCTACACCGGTTGTAAACGTGAATGGGAATGAAGTCCACTTATTGTGAAGTTTTGCTGTACCCCTTTGACAAGAGCTTGGCGGCCTCCATATCAATAAATGTAGAAAAGCAAGTGCATTGATTTGCTTGACTAGTTAGTTTTTTTGTTGTTTTTTTGGGGGGGGGGAGGGATAACGTTTTTTTCTTTGTTGCAGCATGTGTTAAGTTTATATTTGAACTGAAGATGGTTTGCAGCCGAAGGTTCTTCATTGTGTTTTAGAGCAGTTCGATCAAACATTTTATAATATACTGGTAAGTCACAGACCAGTCTCTAAATATTATAAATCCACCGCATTGCATCGATTGGTGGAAATTCATGAACTTCGGTTCAGTCGATTATGAGCTTGGGCGTGACAACAACCACCAGCAGCACAATAGACTCATCCTAGTCGTGATAGCTATGCTTAGTTTTAGCATGCATTGTGCTCGACTGATTTCAATGATCAGCTACAGCAAACATGTTCATGACCGTTTGGACAGCATGCATAGATAACATCATGAGATGCGAAGCGCTACACCAGGTTTTGCACAACGGATGTACCAATGCTTTTCATTATCCTTTGCAGGCACAGTGGCAAAATGAAAAGACGCACTTCTCATTCTGAATGAAGAAATTAGGGTTTGAAACGCAGCAAAACAATTTTGGTCAGGCTTCGAAATGGTAGCGGGTGGATTGGATCTAATGAAGCTTGGTCGGGTTGGGGGTCGGGTTATTTCGGGTCGGATCGGCTCGAATCGGGTCGGGTCGGGTCGGGTCGGGTCGGGTCGGGTCGGGTCGGGTCGGGTCGGGTCGGGTCGGGTCGGGTCGGGTCGGGTCGGGTCGGGTCGGGTCGAGTCGGGTCGGGTCGGGTCGGGTCGGGTCGGGTCGGGTCGGGTCGGGTCGGGTCGGGTCGGGTCGGGTCGGGTCGGGTCGGGTCGGGTCGGGTCGGGTCGGGTCGGGTCGGGTCGGGTCGGGTCGGGTCGGGTCGGGTCGGGTCGGGCCGGGCCGGGCCGGGTCGGGTCGGGTCGGGTCGGGTCGGGTCGGGTCGGGTCGGGTCGAGTCGGGTCGGGTCGGGTCGGGTCGGGTCTGGTCGGGTCGGGTCGGGTCGGGTCGGGTCGGGTCGGGTCGGGTCGGGTCGGGTCGGGTCGGGTCGGGTCGGGTCAGGTCGGCCAGGTGGGCCAGTCGTGTGAACTCTTCTCGCGCCGACACCGGAGTGGGCTCGCTCGGACCCTGTCCTCGCTCACAATATATAGCAGCAATAAGAGTACAAGTCTGATTCAAATTTCATCACACATGTGTAGCATCACACTGGAACAGATACTGTTGGCACAGAACCAATCAATCGAAAAGGCTAGTTATCGTTAATGGTAGACGAGCGCCACCAGCAAATCAGCCGGCCAAGTGTAAACCGCCTGTCCATGACTGGCCGATACATTATGAGGCGCATTTGCAGCGGTCTTTCACAATAACTCGTCCATTCCTGTGCAGTTAGCGTTACGACCGCAATCATAGCCGCCAACGGACATGCAACACGTCCATGCGAATTAGAAACACACAACTGACATGAGCTTGCAGGTCACCGATCGTACGTTCTTTGATTGTTGTCTTCCAGCCAGTTAAAGCCATGTACGGGTCACGAGACGACGCTTTGTGCTGATCGCACTGTTGCTGCACAATCCGCTGTCAACATGCCAAATGCCTAGTCAGCTTGCCAATGGGTGGATGGATGGGGTTTGTCAGCACCAATGGCTCATGATACGCCTCGACCAGTGGGTGTGGTACGCTCGTGCACACATTGCCGACTGCTTCTTTCCGATTAATTATCAAGAATGCCTGGTGGATGCAGAGTACAAATGATATTTCATGTAGGTGCCACGCATTCCGCTACCCTATCATTACATTCCCGGCGCGGGCATACGGAGATAAATACGGGCATATAATAATTCAACCACCACAGGTCCACCCGAATCGCGCAGAAATCATGTCTTTAATAATACGAACTGAACTTGGAGGATTTTAATCTGGTCAAGCGGACCACCTGGTTTAGATGAAATAATTATTGCCTCAACACTCTATCTCGAAGATTGCACTACTAAGTGTTTGTTTAATATTTCGGTCATTCAACTAGGGTATCGCCTAGGCACGGGTGACAGTGTCCGTCCTGCTGTTCTATCTTGCCCTGCCGCCGCTGTCCTGTCCTGCTGTCCTGTCCTGCTGTTCTGTCCTGCCGTCATGTCCTGCTGTCCTGCCCTTCCGTCCTAAACTGCTGTCCTGTCCTGCTGTCCTGACCTGCTGTTTTGTCCTGCTGTCCTGTCCTGCTGTCCTATCCTGCTGTCCTGCCCAGCTGTCCTGTCCAGCTGTCCTGTCCTGCTGTCCTGTCCTGCTGTTCTGTCCTGCCGTCCTGTCCTGCCGTCTTGTCCTGCCGTCCTGTCCTGCTGTCCTGCCCTTCCGTCCTAAATTGCTGTCCTGTCCTGCTGTCCTGTCCTGCTGTCCTATCCAGCTGTCCTGTCCTGCTGTCCTGTCCTGCTGTCCTGTCCTGCCGTCCTGTCCTGCCGTCTTGTCCTGCCGTCCTGTCCTGCTGTCCTGCCCTTCCGTCCTAAATTGCTGTCCTGTCCTGCTGTGCTGTCCTGCTGTTCTGTCCTGCTATCCTGTCCTGCTGTGCTGTCCTGCTGTGCTGTCCTGCTGTGCTGTCCTGCTGTCCTGTCCTGCTGTCCTGTCCTGCTGTCTTGTCCTGCTGTCATGTCCTGCTGTCCTGCTGTGCTGTCCTGCTGTGCTGTGCTGTCCTGCTGTCCTGTCCTGCTGTCCTGTCCTGCTGTCCTATCCTGCTGTCCTGTCCTGCTGTCCTGTCCTGCTGTGCTGTCCTGCTGTGCTGTCCTGCTGTCCTGTCCTGCTGTCCTGTCCTGCTGTCCTGTCCTGCTGTCCTGTCCTGCTGTCCTGTCCTGCTGTCCTGTCCTGCTGTCCTGTCCTGCTGTCCTGTCCTGCTGTCCTGCTGTCCTGTCCTGCTGTCCTATCCTGCTGTCCTGCCCAGCTGTCTTGTCCTGCTGTCATGTCCTGCTGTCCTGTCCTGTTGTCCGCTGTCCGTCCCGAGTGGCAAAGGGGCGAGATGGTTGATTTGCGTCCGGATTTCTCGAGTTCAGTTCCAGGGAGGGACGGTGCTTTTCTTGGAGCTATCTGGTGAAAGAACCGCATCCGAAACCACTCCAGCTCTGCATGCAGGCTTGCAGGCGCGTGCCTCTATAAACGCCCAATCCGATGTGCCTATTCGACTGATTTATGTTCTAGCATGGTGTTTAAGACTTCCACCAATGAGCATCCGGTTATAGCGCTTTAACATGCATGTGGGTCGGGACACTTAGGTATGACGCATTAACGGTGATTACACTTGGGGTGACGAACGTTCTTTCCGGTGCCTACCGTCCGCTCAGAAGCTCGGCAGCAAACCACCCTGCACATTGCGGCACAATTGTAATTGCGTGCAGGAGTAACCCAGGGGTAACCTGGGGCAAGGCTGGATTGTTCGTATAGGAGGTCAATGTGGAGTCAAGGTTGCCAACGACAGCGTCATCTTGCTTTCGCATTGGTGTCGAGGTCTCCCACCCCTCGCCCTCGCTCTCTCTCTCTCTCTCTCTCTCTCTCTCTCTCTCTCTCTCTCTCTCTCTCTCTCTCTCTCTCTCTCTCTTTGTGCCTTTCTCTTTTTTCCTCTTTTTCTCTCTTTCTCTTTTTCTATTTGTCTATTTTTCTCTTTTTCTCTTTTTCTCTTTTCCCCTTTTCTATTTTGCTCCTTTTCTCTTTTTCTCTTTTTCTATTTTTCGGTTTTTCTCTTTCTATTTTTCTCTTTTTCTCTTGTTCTCTTTTTCTCTCTTTCTCTTTTTCTCTTTTTCTCTTTTTCCCTTTTTTCTCATTTTCTCTTTTTCTCCTTTTTTCTTTCTCTCTTTCTCTATCTCTCTCTTCATCTCTCCATCTCTTTGTATCTTTCTCGTTTCCCATTTTCTCTCTTTCTCTCCTTCTCTCTTTCTCTCTCTCTTTTTCTATTTCTCTCTTTCTCTCTTTCTCTTTTTCTCCCTTTCTCCATTTCTCTCTTTCTCTCTTTATCTCCTTCTCACTTTTTCTCTTTTCCTCGGATGACAGGAAAAAATGTTTGAAATGCTTTAGCCATCAACCAGCATTTCCGGGACTCCAATCTGCGCACATCAGTCACTTATATCTTCCACGTAAATCAGCTATTCAAACCGGCCCCTCAAAGTTACCACTCAAAGCTACGATTCAAAACACGCACTGATGCCTGACGTACTGATAAAAACACGTACAAAGCACGTACTGATGCGGGTACCTGAACTGCTGCAGCTGAAGCTTGGTTTGTCGTCGTGGCTAAGTCGTGTTCCTGCTGGTTTTCCTACCCCATCTTTTTATTCCCAGGATTCACAAACTGTTCCATGAGTAAGGAGCATTAAAACAGCGAATCGCATTTCTTTTCATCGGCTTTCGGTGCTTAAATTATTTTCTAGCATTGCGATTCACCCTGGTTTGTAACCGAAATGTAGCCAACGATTACCTTGAAAGCGGTGATGGTGTTGAAAACTCATTAAAAAAATAATAATTTGTCATCGACCGAAACAGGTATCCGGTAATAAGTATATTTCAACCTTGTTCTTTGCATGCTCCGCTGAAATGATTTCGTGGTCTCCCCCCCATCGATTCCAAATTGAATTTTCATGATCTGGCAATTGGTTCCAGAAAAAGCTTGGGATGGTACAAAACATGACCCCATCTCCCTCCACGAATCAAACGTAGGCGGCCACATACGCGGACGGTGCCGGGCCAGGGCCAAGATCATGGTCAACACCCTCACTTGTGCCCGTGTAAAGCATGGCGGAACAATGCGCTCGCATGACTTCCAATTGGTCCAGATCAGTGGTCTGGTCAGGTCAGGTCAGTGTCACGGAATGACTGTGACACTAGCGAGCATGGATATGAAGCCAGGGAGCGCCTGTCCACGCGTGGGATCTGCACACGTCACGCGTCAGTGGGTGGACGTGCTGGTCGTCGTGTCGTCACCACCGGTCATTTCCATTAGCCATTCGGATTCCGTTGACCATGACCAGTGATGATGGGAAGCGAGGCGGCAATGTCACCACTTTGTCCGCGTGCTGTGTCGTCAGACTGGGCGGTGATTATGGTAAGCTGGGCCGCCATCCACGTGTGTGCCAGTGGCCATACTCTGTCGCCACCCACGTGTGTGGCCAGTGGCCATACTCTGCCGCCATTTACGTGTGTGGCCACTGGCGATACTCTTCCGCCATCCACGTGTGTGGCGGGCCATATTCCGCATTCGGTGTGGCCGTGGCCAATATGCCGCCACCACGGGTGTGGCCAATGGCAACATTCCGCATATGTGGCCTCTATACTCTGCCGCCATTCACGTGTGTGGCCAGTGGCCATACTCTGCCGCCATTTACGTGTGTGGCCACTGGCCATACTCTTCCGCCATCCACGTGTGTGGCCAGTGGCCATACTCTGCCGCCATCCACGGGTGTGGCCAGTGGCCATACTCTGCCGCCATCCACGTGTGTGGCCGTGGCCATATTATGCCGCCATTCACGTGTGTGGCCAGTGGCCATACTCTGCCGCCAGTATGTCCAGTTGGGACAGTTTGTCTGGGAACGTTCATTAATTACGCTCCGCTTGGAACGGGAGGAGGTCGAGCTTGACCAAGCCTGAACATGGGAGTTCAGGATAACGTAATGCCATTACGCTATCGCTCCTCCTGCGTGACGGTCACGCAGGAGGAGCGCCCATTGGAGAAGGTGTGGGACGTTCGCTATTGGTTCAAGGAGTAGCGGCTTTCGTTCTTTAATCTATTTTCATTCCAAAACGTTTGGACTGGGAACCATTTGGTGGCCAGCAATAGACTCATGTTGCGCATTTGCCGCAAACTTATTGGAACGCGCCGAACAAGTTCGTATGCTCGTGAGTCGGGAATATTTCTGGTTATTTAAACCATGTGTAAAGCATGCAAACACATCCCAATGTTAAGGAGGGGTATATTTTCCCTCCCCCAAATCTCGATTACCTATGGACCAACAATGCGGAAAAATATTGTTTGAAAGCCTATAACGTTAATTACATTTGCATAAAAACAATATTTGACATTTCGAAAATGGCGAATGCAGGAGGCGAAAAGGAGAAGTAATGACATTTTTTTTGTTTTGCTCTAGCCTTAGACTTAGTTTCACATTCTGGTCCAGTTATTGCCAATCGACTCAAGATTAATAGTGGGGTATTGAAAGAGCAATGCAGTTCAGCTGCAAAAATCATAGGTGCATCCAGGGTAGCCGAACTCTGAACATTTTTTTTGCTACCAATTACTGTCAATTATCATCACTCAATTTCAAATTTACAGTGTTTTCAATTGTGCGCTAACGACGGGCAATTTAAGAAATCATAGGCGTATCCAGGGCGATGGAAATTGGGGGAGGTGCTTTTGACCAGGGATAATTCGCTTTATAAAGAACTCAACTTTCTTCATAAACAGGTGTATATCAGCACTAAAATGAGCATCGCTCCACAATTTACAAATTCGCATGATAGGCGACGCCAGGTACAAAAAAAAATGGGGGTAGTCGGTTAAAATGTGGTGTATAATTTGACTGCTGTCCGCGATTTTTCATCCCGTGTTTAGCGACATGACGTGGCGCTTTGTCAACCGGTCGTATTGAAGAGCTGTGCTGCATCGTTATGCTGTTTCCCACCACGACTGCACCAAGGTACTGGTAGAAAAGGACGGTAACACGGTGCGCTGTATTTGCGAGTTTGAACAATTTCCAGTGTGAAGCGTGCCATTGTGTGCTTAGCCCATCGTCATGACTGAAAGCTGTATCATAACAGTAGAGATATCTTTAATCGCACAAACAGACCAATATATATATACTCACAACACAAAAACAAACCAATATAATCTTGACTAAACATACGCATAAACACAAAAGCCAAGCTCGGCAACATGAACAAATTCGTCGTATGTGATGACCCACAACACCGACTGCTCACGTCAATCGTGCACAAAGGCTGACTGAGTGTATTGTGGTATTGTGACTAGGCAGACGTATAAACTCAGATTCCAGCAACAACCACATGCACAAATCAGTATCGTTGCACCCGATGGCACGTGACTGTTCATTCGGCGAGCATCTTCCACGGAGTTACCACGCAGTGCTAGTGGAAAAGCAAGGGCACTGTGCTGAAGACTTCACTGCGTTACTGTGTCATGGATTGCTGGTGCACGCTGACTGGGAAAGGATGCCCGACCAATAGCCACGACATTGTGACGTCCTGCGGTAAGAGTCGACTGCAGATATGGGCTTTCCCCTTCCCCACACACATACGCACACACATACGCACACACATACGCACACACATACGCACACACACACGCACGCACACATACACATACACACACACGTACCGCACCGCACCGCACCGCACCGTACCGCGCCGCACCGCACCACAAAGCAACGCACCGCACCGCACACATACGCTCACACACACGCACACACACACACACACACAAACGCACCCGCACACGCGCATGCAAGCGCACATGTGCACCTACACACCTACGCACATATACGCACACACCTACAAGGATACACACAACACACATACACACCTACACGCACGCACGCACATTTCTACGGACGTATCCAACTCTGCCTCATATTCATAGCCATGGTGAGTTGTCCAGTTGCGTTATCGGTGCCGCTTGGTGACAAGCGCGCCCCATGGCTCCCGCTGAGCTTCACTCGGTCAGCGATACGTCTCCGTTATGCTGGCGCCAGCGACAGTGTGACGAGTCCAGGACAGCAGCACCCCAGCGTTACTGGCGCCAGTGGCAGCAGCACCCTAGCGTTACTAGCGCCAGTGGCAGCACACCAGTGGCAGCAGCACCCCAGCGTTACTGGCGCCAGTGGCAGCAGCACCAGTGGCAGCAGCACCCCAGCGTTACTGGCGCCAGTGGCAGCAGCACCAGTGGCAGCAGCACCCTAGCGTTACTAGCGCCAGTGGCAGCGGCACCAGTGGCAGCAGCACCCCAGCGGTGCTGGCGCCAGTGGCAACAGCGCCAGAACAGCAGCACCCCAGCTGCCCTGGCCAAATGCAAAGAAATCGCTACACCCTCGTCGTTCGTATGACGCCCAAGTGCCACAGTGCGCCCAGCATTGGTGTTGACATTAGTGGTGACAGTTACCATCCCACAAGTGTCACAATGCGTTCAGTATTGGTACTGGCATTAGTGGTGGCAATTATCATCCCACAAATATCACAATGCGTCCAGCATTGGTGCTAGTATTAGTGGTGACAATTACGATCCTACAAGTGTCACAATGTGTGTAGCATTGGTGCTAGCATTAGTGGTGACAATTACGATCCCGCAAGTGTCACAATGCGTCCAGCATCGGTGCTGATATTAGTGGTGACAATTGCGATCCCACAAGCTATTCGGGTGTACGGATAGCACAGTGTGACAGAGCAACGTCCTCTCTGTATACGTCGGTGTATGCTGCGTCCCTTTCTCTAAAGCGTTCGGCCTGTGTGCACTCTTCATGTCAGCGTTTGTGTTGGTGCGTGTTCCTTGCAATAACACCGAGGAGTTCAATTCCACACTCTGTTCGCACTACACCCACATCCTTTCGGCCAATGTTCGTTTGGTGCAGGCGAGTGGGATTTCAATCGCAAATCGTGTTGACGGATTTGGGGAGAAGTGTGCGGAACGTCGGTGCAGCTGCGTTGTGAATTGATTACCGACGGGTCGGAGTGCGCGTGGAGGCGGCCGGCAGCGTTCTCTGTATCAACACGTCGTGACTGCATGCGTCTGGGGTGGACACTGGACATCTGTGATCACGGCTGTGTGTCGGAGTTCGCGTGGAGGCGGCCGGCAGCGTTCTCTGTATCAACACGTCGTGACTGCATGCGTCTGGGGTGGACACTGGACATCTGTGATCACGGCTGTGTTGTGCTGGGAGATGCTGCCAATGCCGTCTGGGGTGGACACTGGACATCTGTGATCACGGCTGTGTTGTGCTGGGAGATGCTGCCAATGCCTGCGTCTGTGTGCAAAGGCGGACAAACTGGTATGAGCAGGGCCCACTGGCGAACCACTGCCGGGCCAAAGTTAACAACTCCATGTGGGTTTCGAGGATGCAACGTCAGGTCGGACCCGGCCAGGCGAAAGCGCTCTGAATTCTTTACATGCCAGCATGGGAAAATCCTCATTCACAGGTAGCGGAATGTTGGAATTTACTGGCGGGTGGGGGGGGGCGAGAGACAACGGTGAGGTTTTAGATCAAGTTGTTAGAGACAACACCATGGGATCAGTATTAAATTTCCGGATTTCCGAGGGCACCGTACCACGGCGTCCCCCCCCCCACATCGCTCCGCCGCCTATGACCTCAATCATTGACGACTCATTGGCAAGTTCTATTTTCCTGCGCTGTCCTTGCCCTAGGTCCAGCGTTAAGCCAGGCGCCTCTAGGGGCATTGAACGAGTGATGACAAGTGCTACCTGCGCTGTTCTTGCCATATGTCCATCGTTAAACCAGGCGCCTCTAGGGGCACTGGACTAGTAAGAACAAGTGCTACCTGCGCTGTCCTTGCCTTAGGTCCATCGTTAATCCAGGCGCCTCTAGAGGCACTGGACGAGTGAGGACAAGCATTAAAGACGTTGTCCACTCGAATGCTCTGTATGCAAGTCATAGACGCGTTACCTTCAATGCTTGCACAGCCACGTGCCCGCAAGCATGCATGCGGAGCTGAAGCGATTTCGCGATCTGATTCGGTTGCGAATTCGGTCGCGAGTGATCGGATGCGATGCATTCGCCAAGTGGCACTGCTGAGGATAGGAATCGCAAGCACGTCATCCCGTCCTGGGGCCGAACCCGAGATTCCGATGTACGAGCCAAGCACATCGGTCAGCTGCCACCAGGAGCGTGTGCCACGAGCCGGCGGGCGGTGCGAGGTGCGCGGTGAGCCGCCCGCGCCCGGAAACGCCGCCACCAACAATTTTCTTTGAGCAAGACTGAGGGTGCTTCAGTCTTCGGGAGACGAATTGCGATGGGCGTCGGTGAATATCAAAATGAATAGCAAATCTAGCTCTGCGTGAGACAATGAGAACGCCAAATGCTGTGCTAAATGTGAAACCCTGTTGAAAGTCATACCTGAATTCGAAAATGATGTAGCGAACCACTTTAAAAAGGGGCACGTCATGATTTGTTTTTAATGTACCCATTTCTGATGCAACAGCCTATCCTATTTGACTACATGCACTTACATAGGCATTCCCGCTGGTTTGAGTGCACCGGATCAGATACACGACGCGACATGGGACACGAGTCTGGCGTAATGCCCTCGCTGTACGTGGACCTGCTATCGCTTGCCATCGCGTGCTATATGGGGCAGGCGATCAAGGTAAGGTGTAGTCAAGTGTGATTCTGTGTATGCCCGAAGTGGGAGCGTGGCCTCTGGTGATTCTACAGCCGCACCCCTCCAGGCGTGTAACAACCCTCGGCCGCGCACAGCGTTGATGCAACCACCCCGACGTCTGTCTGCGACCACGGAAAAACGGCGAACGTCATGCAACGCGGCCGTTGGTGCGGCTGATTGGGCACCCTGTTCCGGCCTGATAGGACAGAAAATTGACATGACATGTCAGCCAACTGAGCTGTGACACAATACGGTGAAATATGGCGAGCCTATTTTCGCCGAAATTACACGCGATCTCGGCGAAAACAAATGGAAAAGGAAGGATGGGAAGAGGGAAAAAGGAAAAGGAAAGATGCGACTTATTGGAAATTATTATCACTCATTTCAACCGAATTGTGAATGTTGGACGGGGTAGAGCTATGCACAACTCAGGTGAACTATTTGCCTCGGCCATCCACCTTCCCAAGGTCACTCGACGTCATTCAGCCAGCTTGACTTCATAGACCATGTTCGACTTCTGAGTCACTATGGTGTTAAGGTAATCGGCGCAGCGAAATCTGACGTCCATTTCTACCCTGGCTGCAAGAACTCTACTTCGGAATTTGCAAAACCAAATCAACACCTGCATCTCATCCGATCCCTGCATAATGCATTGAAATGTAAATTATTTTACATTGGTATTGCAATGAAAGGAGGAATCATATCAAGGATGTCTTTGTTTTGAAACGCTAGTGGGTCGCATCCCCACATCACGGTATTCAGTACTATTTCGTTGCCGAAGCTCACTGAATACTCCGCCATGCCGATTGGCCTGACTGACCGCTGATTATTGCGGTTCTTATTTTTCATTTTCGTGGGGTGACACCCGTCACTCTTTTCTCTTTTGTTTTTCTAGTGGGGTGACACCCGTCACCCCTAGTTTTCGTCGCCGTCGTATTTCCGTTCCCTGAGTTTCTGTGTGTCTTTTATCTTTATTCAAATTGCATTAGGTAGGATTTTTCCCCGTGATGGGGAAAAAGCGTAAAAATGACACGGACCCATGCTCGCCAACGGACTCAGACCCGGAATTTCCTCCTCTGACCACACCCGACGACCATCGCAACGAACACAGACCTGGCCCCTGATGCTCCCTCGATTGATGCAAACGTTGATGACCCGCGCCGAACTATTCCCCTCGATGACGCCATGGAAGCCCTTTGCGCCTCGCCGACCCCTGCTCGTCCCAAGACCACGACTTCGCCTCGCAATCCAGACCAGACCATCACTCTCCACGCCGCTGACCCACGCTCGAACCAGACCACGTCCTCCCAACCTGAACCTATCGAACCATACCTCGACAGTGCTGGATCATACATCGTGGTAAAGCCTGTCGAGGAGTCCGTCTCCTTTCGTTGTGTCAACGTTTTCTGGCCAACCAAGCAACTCCTCGCCATTTGCTCCTTGGCCAATCCTGACATTGAAGCCCCAGCCAACGGAACCCTCGTCATCAAAACCCAAACACGAGCCCAGACCAAGGCCCTCCTCCGTACCACCACATTTTGTGGTAAATCCGTGACCATTTCACTCCACTCCAACCGAAACACCACCAAGGGCACCGTCTTCGCGCCGGAGCTCCGCTTCATGTCTGAGGAAGATATTCAGGCGGAGCTCAGGCCGGAGGGGGTGACCCACGTCCGCCGCATCACTTCCTTTAAAGACGGCCAGAGACGTGACACGAGCCTCCTTGTCCTTACCTTTAATTCTACCACTCTTCCCAAATCCCTCCTCGCCGGATACCTACGCTACAAAATCCGCGTCTTCATTCCCAATCCTCTCCGCTGTTTTAACTGTCAGCGCTTCGGCCATGGCAGTAAAACATGCCGCCAACCAGCCCGCTGCCCCAAGTGCGGCGAACCACCTCATCCCGAATCTACCTGCTCCAAACCTGCCCACTGCCTCAACTGCAACACATCCGATCACCTGACCACATCACCCCTCAGCCCAGTTTGGCGCAAGGAGAAGGAGGTCTGCGCTGTCAAAGCCACAACCGGGGTGTCATACCCCCAGGCCCGACGGTCTGTCGAAGCCACCTCCCCGTCAACTAAAACTTATGCTCAGGCGGCCACCGTTGTTCCCCCCACACGTCGCGTCAACACTACTTCTGCCTCGATTCAAACAGACATGATTCCCGGTTTAGCTCTACTAAAAAAACTTACACCACTGACCACACCGACACAAACCACCCTAGCTCCCAACACACAGACCACTCCGGCTCCCAACAAACGAACCACTCCAGGGAGGAGTGACAGGCCCCGCAGTCGCTCCGCTGCGGAAGCAAATTCTCGTTTCCCGTCAGCGGGCCGCCGATCGAGCCCTGCATGTCCAGCGCCGGCCGGCACCCACGTGACCCGACCAACTTCCAGCCGGCGGACATCCCCCGCGGCAGTGACCGGTCGCCGTGACCTTGCTAAGGTCACCGGCCGGCTGGACGGCTCAGGCGGGTCCACCGCCGCCGTCCGCACCCAGCCCACATGTCCGCCAGACTTACAATCCTGGCTCCGACATGCATCGAAAGGTGCCGACAAATATTAATTTTCACAAATGTCCATAACTCTACAATGGAACTGCCGTAGTTTAATCTCGAGATGGGCAGAAATGAAAGCATTCTTTAGTTTATTCACTCCCATTCTCATCGCACTTCAGGAAACCTGGTTCTTGCCCACCTATCCCCTTACCCACCGATCCATATAATTTCAACATCTTTAATTACTCGCTCTACCGTCACGACGAGGTCCGTGAAACACACCGCAGTGGCGGTACAGCGCTTTACATAAACAATGATTACACACACACACAAATTACACTCAATTCACCTCTACAAGCAGTAGCTTGTACTTTGCGTTTTCATGGTAGGAACATAGATGTATGTTCATTACATATTCCACCATCTACAGACAACACAAACATTTTGACAGAATTAGAAAACCTCATAGCGCAATTCAAAAACCCTTTCATTTTACTTGGCGATTTTAACGCCCATAGCCCAGCGTAGGATAGAACATGCACACTTCCAGACACTCGCGGACGCATAGTTGAACACATCTTAGACAGACACAATTTAGTATTACTTAATACTGGTGAGCCAACATTTTTCCACCTCGGTCACAATACAGAAACTGCCATTGATTTTACAATTTGTTCTCCAGCCCTGGCCAACGATTTGATTGGACAATAGACAGACATTCATGATAGCGATCACTACCCCATTAAATTAGTACCGACCATTTCAGCAACTGCCGATACCACACCAAGTTTTATTCCTCGCTGGAAACTTTCGAAGGCCGACTGGACCAAATTTGAGGAGCTTTCGTCGTTACAGTACAATCCGGACATTTCTCCAGTACAAAACATTCATTTAATTACCAACACACTTTTACAAGCAGCGTCTGCAACAATTCCACTCACAAAACCTATCACAAAACGAACCCCAGTCCCCTGGTGGTCCATAGAAGTTTCCTAAGCAATAACCGCTAGAAAACGAGCATTTAGAAAATATTTACGCCATCCCGACCAACAAAATTTAATCAACCGAAACCATGAACGTGCAAGAACACGCTGCATTATACGTAACGCTAGGCACCGTTCATGTGCAAATTACCTTCAGTAACTCACTTTCGACACACCGTTAAGCAAAATATGGGGATTAATCTGCCGTTTGAGCGGACGATCCCCATTTAGATCACTACCGGCCCTCAAACTTCACAATATCACCATTACCGAACCACAAGCAATAGTAAACACCATAGCGGATACCATTGCCCACCATTGCTCCGACGAAAACTACAGACCGGGTTTCATAGAAAATGCACTACACACTTTTTACCTCGATCCCGCACAATTTGATTCTGATAACACAGAAATATATAATTCTCCTTTTCAAATTTCAGAACTCGATGCAGCCATTTCCTCCGCCGGCAATACTTCAGTAGGGCCGACAACTTACAGTATTCTTTTTTCAGACATTTACTGGATCACACCAAACATTGCATTTTGCACACATTTAATTCACTATGGACAACTCATGCCTTCCCCGAAACTTGGAAAGAATCTTTCATTATACCCATCCCAAAGCCTGGCAAGAACGATAGTAACCCCACTAATTTTCGACCCATTGCACTCATCAGTTGTTTAGGAAAAGTTTTTGAACGTATAGCTATCAAAAGACTGACCTGGCACCTGGAAACAAATTCCCTTGTATCTCCCTTTCAATGTGGTTTCCGGCGAGGACGCAGCACCATAGATCATCTTATTCGGTTAGAGACAGACATCCGTCAAGGCTACAAAAAACATGAACACACTGTCGCAGTATTTTTAGACATAAGCAAAGCGTATGATATGGTTTTCAAACCTGCATTACTCTTCAAAATTCAAAAACTCGGTATGAAAGGACATTTAGCACATTATTTAATAGGTTTTTATCTGGTTCTCGTCGATTCCACAGCAGGTGCCGGTCAGCCATTTCCGATCCACATCGTCTCCAGAACGGCCTACCACAGGAAAGTTGTCTTTCACCAGTATTATTTAACATTATTATTAATGATCTTTTCGATGACATGCCTGCCAATATATCATATTCACTATTTGCAGACGATAGCGCAATTTGGTGCACAGGCAAAAATTATGAACATTGTTTAATTCGCTTGCAAAACACACTTGACAGAATACACGAATGGTCCCTGAAGTATGGTTTCATTTTTTCGGCCCCAAAATCTGCAACACTGATATTTAGTAAATCGACACCCTGCCCAAACCCAGACACACCGCTTCACCTCGGGAACACCTACATACCTTTTGTAAATTCATTTAAATTTCTTGGTATTATTTTAGACCGTAGGCTTTCAATGCATAAACACATCAAACACATCCAGAACAAATGTTTTCACCGACTCAATTTATTTCGATGCATCACTTCTTCATCACTTGGAGCCGACCGCCATACACTTCTACTACTCTACAAATATTTAATTCTACCCATAATACAATATTGATCCGTAGTATATGCCGGTGCCAGCACATCCTCCTTAAATATTTTTACACACCATTCAAAATACATTTATCCGTATCGCACTCGGTGCAATGACTACTTCACCCATCATTTCTTTAGAAGCCGAAGCAGGAATCCCTCCATTAGCTCTCAGACGAATGCAACAGACACTCAGGTATGCCTAAAAAATTCAATTTCAAGAAAACCACCCCACACACACATCCTTGCACGCTCTTCCAAACATACATCATGATTATCTCGATCCAGCCGAAAAAAAGAACTGGCCTCACTATAGCTTCTCGGATCAAAACATTTCTGCAAAACTTCATTTCACTATTCCACTGATTATTTATCTTTCTCCACCAACCACAGCACCCTGGCAGATGGCCGAACGACACGTTTTTTATCTCACCATCACTCAAAACTCACAGCTTTGTCCAGAATATGCCAAACAAAAATTCCACCAGTTTCGGTCTCGATCTCGCCATGTTCCTTTTGTTTATACTGACAGATCCAAGGAAGCCAACATCACAGGAAACGCGATTTTTGCAGGAACATACCAAAAGCAACATCGTTTACCGGACGGAACCTCAATTTTCATTGCCGAATTACATGCCATTCTTATTGCTCTCCGTTATATCCACAATCGTTTCCTTTGTCACCCCATGCGCAGCGTCGTCGTTTGTTCCGACTCTAAATCTGTCCTTCAATCACTTTCTTCACTTTCTTTTTCGCACCATTGCCTTATCTCCATTTATGACACACTTCAAACACTTCATCACATGGACGTGAAGATCCGTTCCCTGTGGGTGCCCAGTCGCTACGACATCCCAGGAACCGACAAATTAGCAAAAGCATCACTACACCTACAAAACATCACAGAAATTCCACCACATTTCGAAGGCATTAAATCAGCAATACAACAGAGCATTCGACATTTTTTTACTCGAAATTTGACACAAAACACAAACCATACACAGTTACGCGTCATCAAACCTGGCGTCGACACCTGGACCACATCATATAAAAAAAACCGTCTCGAAGAAAAAGTACTATCGCGTTTACGCATTGGCCATACTTTTCTTACCCATCGACATATATACACGACTTCACTTCGACCTTCATGCCCATCATGCAACACCCATCTTACAGTCACACATATACTCCTACACTGTCAACAATACCATGGCCCTCGAAAAACACTTACCGACTACTGCCGAACACACAACATTCCATTTTCTTTACCCACGCTACTGGGAGATGAACACCCTTATCTAATCGAACTACTTTTCATCTTTCTCCGACAAACCAACTTGCTCCAGAAATTATCAACTGACTGTTACAGCATGACATGTTTCTTTTCTTTTTTCTTCCACAGCACGAAATGGCCTGAGGAGGCCGAAGTGCCTATTTTAATAAAACAAACTCAAACATCCCCACATCTGCGCTGGGGAAGGTGGCAAGATGCATTGAACACGGGCGAGGGATTAGAGCTAAAGTAACCTCAGATGCGATGCATTCGCCGAATTGAAATCACCTGAGCCGCAAGTCGTAAATCGCATCACCTAATTTTGTTTCGCATGGGCAAACACGTCTGCCCTTCATGGCTTTGAACACAAGGCGTCCGGATTTCAAGCACGATTCTCCATCGTCCACAAGATGCTTTTTTTGGTGAATAACATGATCGTGGTTTTGCTGCGTTCAGGACCCACCTGGTACGTTTTTTATGGACTTCAATCCCACCTGAAAAACGGGCAAGCTTCGGGAAATACGGAATCATCCTGAAGTTTCCCAATGCCTGTGCATCAAGCGACATCTGACTCGGGCGGATGAACTCGGCCGACGGTGCTGCCAACTGTGCTGCCAACTACCACCAGTCGGCCGGGCGAGTCTCCGTCGCGGTCAACGCCACCATTGTCCGACTGAAAGCTGCTCGGCACCGGCACTTTCCACCTCATTTGGCATTGCCTTTCCCTCTTGAGGCCGCCCCGACTTCGCTGCCAGCAGCCGTGCTGCAGGCACGAAATCTAGCTCTTCAAGCTGTCGTTGGTATAACTGTTGTGGACCAACCGCCTCTACCCCCTCATGGCAGCTGGTGGAGAAAGGTGCCGTGCCATCTACATAGACTGTACACACTGTACGGTACGAGCATTTTTAATACAAAAATCAAGAGTGACTTTGGGGAAATCTCACCACAATAGATGGGGAAAATGACCGTGCCTGACTCTAAGTGGAGAACTTAGTTTTGTACACAAAACTACCGTCTTTATGGTACTGAAGGCAACAAAATGGTCGAGCTCGTAAAGACCTGGCGGCGGGACAAGTCGAGCTGTACATTGATGCACGTTTTCCCATCATGTACAGGAGTAGAGCACTTCAAATCCAGTTCACAAGAGCTCAATTTTCAATTCAATTCAATTCAGTTCAATTCAATTCACAAGAGCACAGACTGGCTCGGGTTTAGCTCTCGTTCGTAGTTATCGACGCTGAATTAGATGCAGCACCTGCGTACCGGACGTGCAGCTGCGAGTTATGCTCATTGAGCATATTGATGAATGTGCCAGCCACATGGGATGAACGCCGGCACCGAAAATAAGCCTGAAAAGCACACTTCCAAGTATGGAAGATGTGTTGAGATGTGTGCTGTAAGCCTACTGAGAAATTGCAAAAATAAATGGTAGTGCAAAATTGTTTAGGATTGCATCCATGTGGCATAGTTAAGCAGACCTATAACAGCTTTTGCACTGTTGCACATAGAGGTCCACGTTGACATAAGGGGTATTTTAGGATCACTAGGAGGCATCCTTAACTACGTTGATGCATTTCATGGCCTCATGAGAAGCAGCGCCATTGACGATCGGTTCACACCGCCACCGGACCGAAAACAAGTCCGGACCGGAGAAAAGTCCGGTGGCCGGACCGACAATAAAAACGATAATCCGAGTTCTTGCTGGGGTGGTTTTATGAACCAGGATCCTATTGCTAAGCAGAGCTTGTTGCGTGAACCCTGGCCCCACCACCCGATCCATGAATTCCAATTATACGGCATAATTTTTACCCAAAGTTCAACGTGCCGTCATTGCACCGACACAGCTGCCCGGTAGCTTCTCCTCGACCTTATCGGGCCAGCTGCCAACTGACCCTCCCAGCCGGGGGCTAAATGCGAGCGCGTGGAGCGACTCGAACCCTGTGTTGCCAGGACAGGGGAGACCAGTGCAGGCCAGCGCTCTGACCAACTGAGTTACCGTGGCGACGTTGCCACCTCATATGGTAAACGTTGCGGTGAGGTCGCCGCACGGTAGCTGTAGTGCGGCCGCGGTGTGAACCGGGTACCGCGAGCCAACGGTCAGGCTACCGCTGGAGTGCGGCCAGGCCGCTGGACCGGACTCCGGCCAAGTTGAACCGTGATCTACTTTGGCGACCATCCGTCCGGCCGGCCAACAAATTTGATCTCCCCCCCAAAAAAAAAAACAAACGAATGCATGTACGGATCACTGGGGGTCTCCCAGACAACATGCTGAAATACACCTTGATACATACGGTAACATGTGTTCATCAAAATATAAGAAGCTGAATGTGAGGCGTTTTCCTAAATCCAAAATAAAATCCAATAAACCCATGTATAAATGGGAGGATGACTGGCATGGACATCATAGTAATAGTTGCAAAGCTGATCGTCAACATGCCAAAATATTGTTCAGATTTGTGATCGAAATGGCCAAAGTACACTTAAATTCATTGCTTTCACTGTACTTTAGGCCATTTGGATGACAAATTGATCAATACATTAGCATGCTACCGATCAGTTTTGTATCCATCATGCTAATTACATCTACGCGTCCAGAACACTCCGCCAATCCAAAAACCTCGCCCACACTGCATGGGGTCGATATAACATCAAAGACGTTCTTGAAATTAGTGTTATTGTAATTTTCCAGTGGTTGAAATGGCACAGAGGAGACAATGCTAATCGTGAGCAGCAATTACAACAAAACAAGACGCGTCTGCTGCTTGGGAAGCGTTCACAGAGCTGTGCCAGTTGTGGCGTTGGCATGTGTTAAGGACACAATAACCATGGACATGACTCAATTACTTGCAAAACGGTAGGCTTATAGGCTTGATCGTTGCCATTTTGCTCGGGCTCGGAAAGCTTATGCCGGGGCCCGGAATAATGGCGCTGGTGCCGCAAAATCGAACCGGGCGCCGAAGAAAAAAAAGCCGGGTCCTTCAATTTCAGCATAAACCTGTAAAAGTCAATCCATGCCCGGAAAATCGCTCTGGAATCACAAATATCACGCCAGCGGCCCTCAAAATCGCACGTCGAGCCCCGAAAAAAAAACATGCACCGGGGCTTCAGAAGTCATGTCGCAACCCCGAAAAACAACCCGAGTCAGACAAAAAAAATCAGAAGAGGTCCCGAAAAAAATCGCGTTGAACCCAGAAAACTGGAGTCGGCAGCAGAAGAACTCGCTCTGGGCCCTGAACATTCGCGCATAAACCCTAAAAATCGCACCTGAATCCAGCCAAATGAAGACGGGATATCAACAAATTATATTAGGACGTAAAAAATCCCGTCCAGGGATCCAAAATTCCCATCGGGGACCTAAATAAGTACAGCAATGTCCTGAAAGCCACCGGGAACCCGAAAGCTTACCAGGACCGTCCAAAACGCACCTGGTCCCAGGACAATGGCGGAGCTTTATTATATGCTCAGGGCTTTAAATAAACACAATGGGAGTCCTAAAAACACCGGAGACCATCAACACGCGCTGGGACCGTTGAAAACATGCCGTGACCGCGGACAAGGCATATCAGCCTGAAGAACAGGCCTGGGCGTACAGAAAGTGGCCTTGTCATTAAACACGCGCCCGGGCAGTAAATAAACACATCGAGGTTTTGGAAAACCAGCCGGTCCTTCAAAAACAAACTATCAGTAAATAAACACATGGTCTCTTAAAAAAAGCACTGGGGGCTCAAGATTACGCTGGGGTCGTAAGACACAGCAGTAGACGTAGCAAAGTGCGCAAAGGGTCCGAAAAAGGACATGAAATAATGCTGCGTCTCGGTTTGGTACCGAATCTGGTGGCATATCCTAACAAAAAGATGAGGTGCATAAGGATTCAGAGAGGCAACCGGATTTATTTTCGACCAGAAAATGCAGAATGGAGATTTACAAATTTCACTTGAATTAATCGAGATTTCCGACCGAACTCCAATACGATGCATTCGATGACATGAAGTAAGGTGCATGACCTTGAGATGACAGCATATACCAAAACGTAAGGGTCCTGGCAGGAACCGCAGAAGCGCACGAAGTATGGCGAATGCGACAAATGCGCAAGGCGAGTGCACATACACGTGGACGAACGTTGACGTGGTTACAACCGAGTGTTATTGATTGAAATGCATGCAATTGGAGCATATCACATTTTTAGGTGATGTGTACAGGTGAAATTTTAAACGTGCCAGCTAACTTATCAAGAGATACCAGAAGAAGCTATTTGAAGAGGGAGAGGGGGTTGCAATCCATTAACCGGTGGTGGTAGGCTGGGCCCCCTCCACAGAACTTGTGCTGCCGTGATTTTATTTTTTAATGGTACCCTTTGAAACAATATTGGTCGAGATCCCATGACACCTACATAATGTGCCCAACCTACCTCTAAATCGGCTTGCATTCCCCTGACGGACATTCTATTTACACCACCCGAAAGTTCCCCAAACCCTATACACGGGTGGCCTAGATCCGCCAGTGCACCTGCGGCGCCATATTGAAGGAGGACATGTGATGTCGCGCTGCTGACATCTCGGTAGCATTGTGTAGGTAATGCATTCATTGGCTTGGTTCCAAAAACATGCCGGCACTGTTTCCCAATACAGGAGGCGTGGGCTCACAACCAACGGTACTGCAAGCTATTGGGACAGGTATGACAGCTGCTATGCTTTTCAATACCCAGCATAGACGAACAGTTCAAGAATATGAACTCGCCTGCAAAATCGCCCCATCGGAGCCTCAACGTAGCCATCTTGGTGGGAGAAACAAAAGCGAAATATTTCCGTTTTAAGAACAAGCACACAGAGCCACGACGGCTTTGGTAGCCAGCGCGCAGTGCGCCAGAGGGCGAGACGTCACAGGCGAGACGTCACAGGCCAGCTGGCTGACCGCCGCAGGCAGACTGGCGAATATTGTCCGGTCAGCAGAACGGAATTATCTTTTTCGGGTCCGGTGACAATGCAAACCGGTCTTTAGACGAACCACTGAGACAACCACTGCTCCTGCTATATGTTATGAGCCTGAACAACGAACAGCTTTGTGCCGGGGCTCTGCTGCAGCTGTGTCCACTTCGGCAATTATACCACGAAATGATCATTAAGCACGGCCGCACTGGGGGCCGACGGCAATTATCGAACCAGCGCCGTAAATATTATCTCACGCAGACACCATTGGCGTGCACATTCCGGGCCCAACTGATCTGAGAGATAGGGGAACCCCCGCCGCCATATCACTTACGGGTTTGAGTGAACTCTGAATATCACGCGATCTTGGAGATGGCAGCGGCTTGTTTTGCTTTGATCTCTATACCGAGACCTATCAAGCCATCTTAGCGACACTGGGATGGTGATCCGTACGGGTTAGAAGGTAATCAGTAAGGCTTGCAAAGTAATCAGTGTGGCTTGGAATGTAATCAGTGGCTTGGAAGGTAATCAGTGTGGCTTGTAATGTAATCAGTGTAGCTTGTAAGGTAGTCAGTGTGGCTTGGAAGTAATCAGTGGCTTGGAAGGTAATCAGTGCGGCTTGGAAGGTAATCAGTGACATGGAAGGTATTCAGCACGGTTTTGATGGTAATCAGTACGGTTTGGACGGTAATCAGTACAGATATTGAACTTGCACACGTCACGGTGACGGCAACCGAGGTATAGCGCAATGGGTGTAATGGGCGTAATAGTCGTTCACGGCACCTGTGTGATATATCCGAATACTATTCATTTACCTTGATCTCGGTGTTCACCAGCATAGTTTTGCGCGAAATAACTCCGTGCAAATTGAAGCTTGCTGCAAGGATCTCGATCAGTTCACACGATCTGGGAGTTATAAGTCATTGAACGCCGTAATTTAGACCGACGTCTAGCATGCGGTCGACAGGCTATCACGGTCGCCGCACGCCATTGACACGCCCCTGGTCATATCAAGAGCGTTGTCAGCCGACCCTCCCAGCCACGTGCCAGCGTGTGTGGCGACTCCAGCTCTGTCTGTCAGCCGATCCTCCCAGCCACATGCCAGCGCGTGTGGCGACTCCAGCTCTGTCTGTCAGCCGATCCTCCCAGCCACATGCCAGCGTGTGTGGCGACTCCAGCTCTGTCTGTCAGCCGATCCTCCCAGCCACGTGCCAGCGTGTGTGGCGACTCCAGCTCTGTCTGTCAGCCGATCCTCCCAGCCACATGCCAGCGCGTGTGGCGACTCCAGCTCTGTCTGGTCAGGGCCGCAGCGACCAATGCACACTGACAAAAAAAAACGGTTTGAGAACATGTTCGTTATGTTGCTCACGAAAGGCCAGTTATCGGACTCAATGTCTTGAATGAGTGCAGTTTTTGGGCAGTGAGAACATATATTTTGCGGATTTATGTCATGGATCAAGTAAGTTTCTCAATCAAATCAGATCAAGTAAGGAAAATCGCCAGTGCTGTTTGCCGAACACTTATATACCCAATAAAACCGGTGTTTAATACGTGTTCGAGCGCAATAAAACATGATTGCACAAATTCACAAAGCTTCACTGTAAATGTCGTTGCACCCTAAATCAAATCGACTAATCCCTGGCATGTACCTAGCCAACGCATATTTGCATAGGCTGTGCTTCGTTCTGCAACACGGGTAAGCCTAGAGTATCTGCTAGCTGCTTGTTTTTTTTCCTACCGCCACTTGTTATTTAACGAGACCTTTCCTGGTTAGTTAACTAGGATATAACTAGCCAGGGTATAAGAAAACCAGGATTAACTTGTCAGCTTACCAAGGTACTAGTTAATAAACATATGAGGAATTAGCGAAAAACTAGCTTGGTAGTTGATTCACGAAGCTAAGTGAGGCTCCTATAATTGCATTCTGTTCGTTGCTGAAGTCGGTACTTGTAGTGCAACTAGCCATACATCAGTAAATTAGCGTATATTTAGTAAGCAGAGGCATAGCCAAGGAATGGGGCTGATCTCTCTTTCTCAGCAACCAAAAATGTACTAGACGAAACAATACATTGTTAGAATTTCGCCACCTAAAGCCCAAAGTTTTCGGCGCGCGAAGTGCGCCGAAAGCATTCTCTATTTACTAACATTTTGTTCTGTCCCCCCCCTCATAAAATCCTCGCTGCGCCATTGTTAGTAAGTATAGCTCACATTTCAGACCTGCAT
The DNA here is from genome assembly GCA_034440615.1 of Ashinkailepas kermadecensis. Lineage (NCBI taxonomy): Eukaryota > Metazoa > Arthropoda > Thecostraca > Neolepadidae > Ashinkailepas > Ashinkailepas kermadecensis. Next base: position 102,775 of record JAOTOM010003985.1, read on the forward strand.
TCATGCTTCATACTTTCAGACTTTCATACTTCCGAATTTCAAACTTTCAGACTTCAGACTTTTTTGGGGACGAGTGGTCTAGGGGTAAGATGCTCGTCTCACAATCGAAAGATTGTGGGTTCGAGTCTCACCTGTCGCTACTCTTCGCCCGCGACCAATCGGCGTGAGAGATTGGCGACGCTATATGACTGAACGGTCGACGTGTCGTAGAACCAATAACCAACCAACAAGACTTCAGACTTTCATACTTCCGGTTTTCAGACTTTCAGTCTTCATTCAGACTTCATGCTACATTGATGAACATCACGATACTATGCCCACCTGCTGGACAACAATGGTGATGATGAAAAAGCCGTCGCAGTCATCGTGTGTGAGGCACGTGCCGGTGCTGTGCCTGCTTAGTGTTCGTTACTAGTTAGTGTTCGTGTTGCTTAGTATTTGTGTGTCGGTGGATGAATTGAGCAGCGATGTCGGAATGCTTGCGCCCATCGCTCGCCACAGACCGTGCCGCCTTCGCCGATCATCGTCGCCGTGTTCTCGCACGGAGATGGGTAGTCCCAGCGTGCCAGAGGCTTTGCGGGGCGTTGCTCGTGAATATAACAGGGCGGATGAGGGGGGGGGGCTGGAGGTATGCTCTCCCTCCCATGGAAAGGTGACGCCCATCCAGCCGGGTAGGCCCTTCCTGGAACGATCGGGTACACGCCTTCCTCCCCACTCCGCCGAACGATTTTTTTCAATCAACAAGAGTCGCTCCTTGAAAAGGAAAAGATGTCCTTTTGAGACAAAAGAGAGCTAGAGTACGAGAGTGTATCTCCCCCCCCCTCCCTGCTCAATAATTTGTTTTGAGCCGAAGGAATTCCCCCGAGGAAATGTGCCTCGCCATGATAAATCCTCGATCCGCGCCTAAAATATACGTTTGATTTGTTCCTTGGTTCAATGGCAATAATTTAAAATATGCATTCACGCCGATGGGTGTGCTGAACGGATTTCCACTCAACACCGGACTTCCGAGCTGGGCTCTGCGGGTGCATTACGGCGGAAGAGTCCCCGCATCGTCCATTGGCAATGCGGGGGCCAACGGGGTGAACGTAGGACCAACCAAGCTCCCACCACCAGTAATACGGCGGCATGTGTAATACCAATGCCAGGACCTGTCCCTCTCTCCCAATGAGGGACGGGTACACGATTTTTCCCAAAGATACCCCTGCATAGGCATTCGCAGTGTCGCCCCACGGAGGAAATAGTTTCCCTCCAGACGAATGCGCACGATGAAATTTCTGGATCCACCCCTGCCCCCACTATTAATTTTTTACTGTGAGCCTGTTCCAAGTATTGCCTGAGTGAAAAGTACACATTGAGGGACCATCATGAGTATTCCGTCAGATCGGGAGCACCATCTTGAATAAAAAAAACAATAAATAAAATATAGACAATCGGACGTCCGGTGTACTTTCTATATCTGCCTCTCCCAAGGTCATTTTCTGCCATTCAATAAGAAATGTACAAAGGCTTGTGATCAGAAAATTTGCGAGAAACCTAAAAATGAGCTTTCATCGTGAAATATAACATTTATGTGATAGATATACAACATTCATTAAAGTGTTCGGGAAACAGCAAACTTCGTGTTTGTAATCCAGCAGACCCACATGTTCGTGTTCGGAATACAAAACACTATTACGAAATAATTGTGTTCTAAAGTTGCTCTTTTTGAGCGTTTACAGGATTTTCATCAAAATAAACTGTTTAAATGTGAACAGATTGTTCATTTTTGTATTCTGTAAACACCGCACAATTACTGGTTCGACCATTCTGAGGAAGCGGTACAGCCATTCATTGAATGATGTCTTATGTATTCGGAGGCACCCTCTTCACATACCCCTCGGATACCCCCTCATGTCTTGGATGTATTAAAATACCAGATATACCTCAAGTCCGATGTGATCTACTTATAGAGCTGTGAATGCCTGCAGCTCATACACAGCAGTTTAGTAATAAATGTACCTAGGCTTGTGGTCAGAAAAGTTGCCACAAACCTAAAAATGAGCTTTCGTCAGGAGATAAAACATTTCAGTGGGAGATATACAACATTCATTAAAGTGTTCGGGAAACAGCATACTTCGTGTTTGTAATCCAGCAGACCCACATTTCCGTTTTGGGAATACAAAACACCACTACGAAATAATTGTTTGTTTTAAAGTTGCTGCTTGTTAGCGGTCACAGGTTTTTCATTAAAAGAAACAGTCCTTCCTGTCATATCCTCACACACCGCCTCGGAGGGTGGTTGGTACACTCCCTCCCCCTCTGATCTCCAAGCTAAGCGTCTCACAAAAGCGAAAGAGGTGTCACGGAAAGCGCTCGACGAGTAGGGCAAGAAACCACTCCCAAAAATGTTATTCCCCAAAAGTGACGTCATTAGGTGGTCTTATGTTTCCACAAGTGACTTCATGTTTTTGGCTCTGGGGAGTTTATTTTGGGGGAGATTATAAAAACAAATTATTTGGAATCAGAAAATGAAGGCGAAATCGACTGTGGCCCTAAAATTTCTGTGCACCCCAAAATCAATTTTTTGTTGTTCAAAATTCAAACTTTTGAGTTGTCAATTTTCTTTAATTTTATTTTTCTAATGGGTAGAGCGGACCGCGAAATGTTATTTGAAGTCAACTTGCTCTCATACAAATGCTTACTTTAGCCAGAATCTTCGATTTTAGCCCTAATGGTCAAATATGCAAAACTAATTCATCAAAAACGGGAAAAAATCACAAATGTATCTGATGCGTTTTGTTTCTTCCATGAAGATAACCAAACGCTGAAAGTTTCATTAAAATATCTTCATCCGTTAAAGCGTGACGACTGGTTGAACTTTTCTGGAGGTGAACTAACTTGACCTTGATTAACTCGTTGACCCTAGATGACCTGATCTCTACATTTTCACACATGCCAAATTTATGTGGAAAAAGGTATGCCAATGTCGGCGCGCTGTCGCCCGCCGTTTTTTTCACTATACGCGGAAAACCTTACGGGGAGGCATATCACCCCCCCCCCCTCCCGGGACGGGGCGGGTTAAATATGGATAGCTTGTTAATTTTTGCATTCCGTAAACACCGTACAATTACTGGTTCGGCCATTCTCAGGAAACGGTACAGCCATTCATTGAATAATGTCTTATGTGCTCGGATACACCCTCTTCACATACCCCCGGATACCCCCTTATATCTTGGATGCTTTAAAATACCATACATACCTCAAGTCCGATGTGATCTAGTTATATAGCTGTGAACACCTACGGTGCCAAATATAAGTAGTACCTCTGACATCAGGTAATGCCTCTGGTTTCTGCCACTACTGCAATCATTCTGGCGTGGCAGGTGGCACATTTTAAATATCTACGACAGAACTGATTCTCACCTTGTTTCAAGAGAAGATTATGCAGCTGTTGCAAAACACGATTGTGCATCTTTAACTTCGAATCAGGTATAAAAGATCAGTAATCTGGGTCAGTGTTGTCCAACACCAGGGTGAATGCACCTTTGGTACCAAATCATATTATGCAGTGGAATGTCCTCCTCAATAGCATGCTAAAATTAATTTTATTTTCCTGTGCAGTGAAACATGAATATAACCCACCAAGCTATGAGAGATATGGGCAAATTTGTGTTATATGTTATTTTTGAATTTTTGGAATTATTTTCCAGTGCAATGTATATGCATGTGCTTATCATGATGTGACCACTTATGCTCCTCTGCAAATACTCACTTTTCAGTTGGAAAACAAAATAATATCAAAAAGTGGCTTTCAGTTGCATACAAATTAATATAAAAAGAAAAAGCGGCATCACCTAACCTAACCTAGCCTAACCTCCCATGTAATAAAACAAAACTGGAAAAATTTCAAACAAATTTTATTTTTCAAACATATTCCAACTCAAAAACCTCATCGAATGTAACCAAGCCAACCCTGTTTTGGATGAAGAATCATATATTTGGGTGAAATATTTTTTTTTAAACAAGGTTTTCCGATAAAATACTTAACTAACCTTACTTATCCTAACCAAGCCTAACCATTTTCTTTCCATTATGGAAGACAAATGTGCAAAATGTGTTTAGTGAATACCTTAACACGCGCACTGGAGGGGGGGGGGCGAAATCCGCCCACCCCTCCGGTTTTTCGCACATAACTGCAAATTTTACCGGTTGATATACGCGATTTTCGGTGTACCTGCTTAGAAATGAACGGCGCGTCGTTTAAAGCAAGACAAATGGAAATCGGACGAAATTTTTTCAAGTTAGGGGCCGCTAAAGTCAAAAAATGTTATAGCGCGAGACTACAAAAATCGGCGCTGATGCGCTTCCAGTATACTGACAAAAGGGAAGTGTTCTAGGCAACACTAGCGACTTGTTTGATGCATATTGATATGCTGTATAGTTTCAAGGTCATGTTAGGTCACCAAGGTCAAGTCAGGTCAAGTTCATGACAGGTTAATGGAACCAAACTTGATCAACTGTAATGTTGCCATAAATGCACTACTGGTTGTCATTTGTACTGTTTGTCATTGCGTTTCCATACTTTATTATATACTTCACTCCCTTCTTCACGAAGCCGATTGCTCCGAGCTGCCCGACGGAGCAGTCGGGCGGGCGGCCGGTTCCGGTAACTGGAAACAGGTAACTGACCTGATAAAGTGGTGCTATATAGGTGACCTGAGGTCAAATGTAGGGTCTAGCATCTGCATTGCATCATTAGTAATGTCCAAAACATCATTGATGCCCATTTTTGAGCATTTAAACACAATCACAGCGATCCATAACGATGACAAGCCAAGCCACGCAAAACTGGAAAATTTTGCAAATCTGACCTCATTTGACCTGGAAGATATTGACCTAAGGTCACGAAAATTGCATACAATAGAGTTCACTACCGTGCCCATCCACCCTGCGAATTTCGTTCCTCCAGCTTTACTAGGAGCTGAGATCTTAGGGGGGGCGGAATCCGCCCCCCCCCCCTCCAGTGCGCGTAATTCTCAGAGGCCCTCCAGGGCGCGTGTTAAAGCATAATAAAACCAAATATCTTATTGTGAAAGCGCATGGCAGGTGAGGCTTTGCTACAGCATTCCAAAATTGTATTTATGATGGAGTGTGGCACAAAACCGACAACAAAAATGCACATGGGACATAATACCATGACATTGAATAGAAGGATATTGGGACTCCAGACTGGTTAAAATTCAATAAAATGCTAATTTACCAAATATATGCATTTTATTTTGTCCCTAAGAAAGGAACACAAATTGTATGTGCATATCACAAGATGAGAGTCCATAATTGAGCTTCAAGTAGGAAGGGCAAACATTAATTTCTTCTTGGTGCCATTTTCCATCGAAATTTTCAAATTTTGTGGAATCGTGATAATTCTACATCAGTTACTTCATGATACTGAATATAACTGATGGAATATAACACATTTTTGGAATGCATTTGGCAAATAAACAGAATGTTGTGGTGTTCACAGCTCCTTTTCAATGACTTCGCTGGCCATCGTCAAGGCATCCTCTGAGGCAGCGATGAACGGCATGTGTGGCAGATGACGTCGGCGATAAGTGTGCGGCACTCTAGAGCTGTACATTAAAGTATGTCATGTGACACTGGAAAAAGGCAACTGTTTATCTGTCCTGTTTTAGCTGTGACACCAAAATAGAACGTGTATTTAGATCTGAAAGAACCTTCATATAAGAATAGCGATGGACATCTATACCAATCAGTGTTGGATTTTCACTTCTCGTTCTTGGATTCCGGAGTGTATAATCCTTGAGTTCATGCAATTACGGAGTGCATAATATCTGGTAACCATGGGGTACATACAAATTACTGAGACAAAGGAATAAAAAGTCTTGTTTTTTTCATTCAAGAAGCATACATTACAGGTGTTTCATCCCACAAAGCCTTAGTATGCCTCCTGATGCTGGATCACAGAAAAATAGTATTTACTGGGAATGCAAACTTCACATAGCAGTCATCTGTGTTGTGGTGCTGGATAAATCATAAATATAATGTCATTGGCAACAAGTGATGTATTTAATCATGATTGATTTTCCATGCTAGTTTGGATATATTTCAACTTCAGGTATGTAGGTATATTGCTATGATGAAACATATTACTGAAGCTTAAGGTATCCACAAGACAGGTCTTACACAGTTTACCTCCATGAAGCAAACAAATGGGTTGGGCTTGGTTAGGTTATGATAAGTTGGGCTCTACTCTTAAGTTGGACAATTTTTCAAATTCTTGTTTTTTTTTACTTCAAGGATGTCTTTAAAAAATGGACCAGGCAAGGTTAGGTTATGTCAGGTTCTGTTCCTTAATTTGCATTTTTAAAGAAAAATTCTGGTTGAAAATTTTCCTTTTTTCATGGGAATTTTTCTCATGGAAGGCTAGGCTATGTTAGGGTAGATTATGCCACTTTTTTTCTTACTTTTGCACATTAATTGTATGCTATATTACCCAACTCCAGGCCCATTTCTTGTTGTTGTTTTGCCTGCCATTTGAAAAGTATGCATTTACAGTGGAAATGAGTGGTCACATCATGTAAACCACATTTATAAACATTGCATTGGAAAAAGGAATCCCAAGAACTCAAAATTACCCTAAACTGCAAATTTACGAATAGAAACAAAGTGGCGATGAACAAAAATTATGCCATTCACATCAGGAACCACAAAACCTCAATATCCCTTATGGAAAATTATTGGTCCTGAACCCTGTGCTGATGAAGAATGCCCATGGCATGGTTTGATTAAAAAAATAATGCATCAAGACTGAAAAAAATGTTTTGAACAGGAATTTTATATCCATTCATTTCATGTACCACCATAGACATTATGTTAAATGTGGAAATCATTATGTCTCATTGACAACACCAAAAGTGTGCAAATTTCCACCTGTGATTAGCATGCTCCAACTGTTACCGATCGAAGGCCAGCATTAATAGCAATTAGCCATATTCGCCGCAATAGCATCGGCAGATAAAAAAAAACAATTCCTACAAGGGGTATGCCAGATAATAGTAGTCACAGAAGATAACAAAGCAGCACCTACCAATTACTATTCCCACAGCACCAACTCTCTTCCCAAGACGCACACCTGAGGAGCAGAGTGGGAAACTTACTTTCCGGGTTGGGAGTCGGAGTGCATACCGATTTCTTCCGGAGTACATTTTCATGGACATTATTTTTGTATGCATGGAATCTGTTTACCAGTAACCGACCGGAAAAACCTAAATCAGTACCTACATAATATGCATAAGTAATATCATTCTCATTTTGGGTCAAATCAAATGCCAAAACATACAAAGAACTGAACAATGGATGGCACCGCCCGGCAGTGACCCGTAATGATCGGCACTGTTTCGTTTCTTATAACTCACAGGAGAAATGCGTTTTCCTTTCACTGTTGGTCTCAGTACAAGGCTAGCCATATGAAAAACAAACAAAAATACTTCACACTTCACCCTCAGCTCAGAGCGCATACCTACCTACGCAGCCAATTTCCCACGTAATACGAACGCAACTCCGCTACCGCACACGCCACAGTTGGATGTGATCAAAGCAAAGGATCAGTCAAGGTCTTGTGTTTACTGTTAACTTGTGTGGACACTGTTAACCATGTGTTCAAAGTTGCTATTGGTTATGACGTCATATACAAAATACCTTGCATTGATTGGTTCACAGACAGATTTCAGAACAGAAAACGCTAACGCAGCCAATTCTGATCGGTGGCCTCCGGTACTCCGGAGAACGTCTCTTAAAACTGTCAAAGTTTCCACTATAGGGTGGGAGGAACGCAAGTATTCCGGGACGCGGCTCCAGAGCCGGAGAACAGTGTTCTAAGTGCGCATGCTCATCATCCTGCAAGTTGCTGTTGGCGCGTTGTTGTCGGCAATTCCGGTGGTTGAGATTGATGGAGTGTGTGAAGATGTGGTCCGGCTGCTGACTGCTACAAAAAGTGATTAGTTTGAGTGGTGACCGTAAGTGGAATAACCAGCGTTTTTTTGGGTGTCGTTCTGTGTTTGTTTTTATTTATATCTTTGTTCCCATATTTGTGTCGGAGTACATGTAAAGCCCATCCTATCCAGTATGAACCCGGAGTGCAAAAATGTTTTCAGAGATAAAAATCTCTTAAGAAGTGCCTTTATTCCCACCCTGCTGAGGAGAACGAAAACAGAAAAATAACAATAATGGCCTCCTTCCCGGCTTCACACTTTGGCCCTTGCCTTGGCCCTCAATACGGCTATCAAGGACGACAGCGACTAGTGTTACATTGTCACAAAAACAATGCAATCGAGACAAGCTGCTCTTTTACCTTTGGCAAGCAAAGATTTCATCCTATTGGCTGAGTTCAAACCACTAAGCCAATCAGCAGCCTCCGTACAGTCAACTGAAGTTGACGAAAGACCAGTAAGCGGCTCTTGACCACCCCTCATTTCGTAGTGTATAAGAACATGACGGCTAAATTTCCATTTTCCCGGAGTGGGAGAAATTAGTTGTCGGTGTGGCATAAACACTATTATTGTCTTGCACTGAAACAATGTAGGTCATGAAATGGAAAGACACTGAAATTTCTGGTTATATGGTGGTCCATTTAAATGCAAAATGTAACCAGATTTGAAGAACGTTTTGGACCCATTTATATCATTTTCATGCATACAATCCATCGGATATCTTTTTTCTTGTATTGCTTTGGACAGGCCCAGGATGCAAAACGATCAGTTTTGTTCATGTCAATTGATGTAGAGCATCTCAATCTTCAACGAAACAAAAAGAAATGCATTATATATAGCTTTTCTTGGCCGTAGATTAAGGCCGCGTTCTTTGTCACGTTCCGTCCAGGAATTCCGTGGACTCTGACGTCATCTGTCGTTCTTTGTCCATTCCGCACGAATTCCGCGGCCAGATTTCGTGGATTCCCCGGGGAACGCGCGGACTGAAAAAAGCTGTCCAGCCCCGTTCTGTGCGGTTTCTTCCAAGATGGCGACGCACATTGGAAGTGATGTGGCAAGGAAGACATTGCAAATTCGCAAGTAAAGTTGTAGAGTGGATTACGATTGGGCTAGATTGTGCGAAGATGTCACTAATAAATGCCATGTTCCCACCGGCGAGGGTTTTCCGTTGCAGTGTGGTCAAATTCTCAACTGTTGAGGTGAAACAGCAGTAAGCTAGACACTACCTTCAGAAACTTCTTTTTCCGATTATTTGCATCTCCACCCAGTAAACTTGCCGATGTTGACCCGCTGTCCGCACGTGTCGGGGCGAGCTCGACGTCTCGTAAACGGTATGCCGACATCGGACCGCTCTCGGCCAGACATCGGCATACTGATCTGGAATATCAACATATGTCGGGTTGAATTCGGTATATCAATAGCAGCCGGCTGACGTCGGGCCGTTGTCAAACATCCCACTACCCAGCCGACAGCGGGCCCCAAGCGTCCTGACAGCAGCCTGGCAGCGGTCCCACGTTGGCTGGGTTTCGGCTGCATATCGGCTTGGCGGACATTCCACTCCTCAGCCGACAGCGGGCCACTGGCGTCCAGATAGCGGAACGACGTCGGTCCGCTGTCGGCATGTTCACTGTGCAATGACCAATGCAAATTTCATCCCTGCCCTTGACATGCCTGTCATAGCCTGCCCTGGACATGTCTGACATTCATCTACCTAGAACACGACCCATCTCACAATAGTTTCGCATTTTTATGCTTTTTATTGTTGACACCATGAGCATTAAATTAGGCATCAGTGGCCAATAACAATAAGATCATAGTTCGGAGCTTTGTATATTTACTGGTGTTGCCAACAAGTGATTCAACCACATTGCTTTAATGTAACAGCATGCAATGAATGCTAATCATACGAATTAGTAGGAAGGTTTGTGAACAGCGACACAAATGGCTCACATAAGTAATCCGGCGCGAAATTTCACAGAACGTTCCGTGGCTGCAGTCCACGAAATATGTTACGTCACAGTCCACGGAATCCGCGGAATGAAGGAGACAAAGAACGCACCCTAAAAAGCTCCGACCTGAGTGGCAGCTGGAGAACCTCGAATCCATCGAATCCAAGAAGCGCCGTTCGGATCTGGCCAGTCTGGGAATGGTGGTTTCCCTTCCTTAGGCGAGCCGAGAATAGAGGCTTCCTTCACTCGGCGAGGACCTTTTCTTGTAAGCACTGAGTTGCCCATTGGATGGAAAGAGACGAAAGAGGCTCGTTGTAGACATCACCAACTTTGGTAGGAACGACCTACGTATCTATTATCAATATCTTTGCCATTATAGTCGGATAATTCAAGGACCAGGTAGTGGGACTACTAATTAATCTCGTGTAGTATCGGCCAAGGTAGGAACTGAGGCCCAATTGAGGTTTGTTGAAATTGAATTCCTCTCGTTGGTGTAAACATCAGTATCAAAGCAGAAATATAGCAAGCTAGAATTATGCATGCATAACCAGCTTAATGTTGAGAAGTATGGGCAGCCATAGCAAAATTGTGATTCCTTATATTTTGCAGTGGTGCACATCTGTATCCCTCTGTTGGTGCCCATGCATCCAGTGGCACAGCCTAGGACAGGGTGGCTTTATATACTTGGGGGGGGGACAAGTGCCCCCTCAATATTTTATTTGCCTCCCAAATGACATCAACTTTTAACATGGGGCCCTATGGAGTGTGCCCCCATATATTTCACCCTGCCCATTGCCTTTCATGTATCCGCCCCCCCCAATAATTTTCATAAATGAACATCCATGACCTAGAAATAGTATTTTCATAAGTGTGTTTTTAATGTGTTGGATTGGGATGGAAGAACCTTTTAGCTTGTTTTGTTTTGTTTTGGAAATAAAGCTCTCATTTTCGTAAGACAATATATTTTGTTTCAGGAATAAGGGTTTGGTCCCCTCCAATGCACCCATACAGTAGTCATTAACTCACAAGCATTGTTGTGCTCTAATGAAATGTTTCAGGGAATTGTGAAGTGCACCCCATCTCATCCCCCAATCAACTCCATTATTTTTTTTTTTGTCCATACAGCTTCCTGAACATTCCTATGCCATGACAAATCATAATGTGTGTCCACAAATATTTTGGGGAAGTGATTGTTTTTGTGCTTTGCAAGTTGTGTAGGGACTACTCTAGTTCTCTGGTTGGTTGGTTATTGGTTTTATGACACGTCAACTGTTGAGTCATATAGAGTCGCCAATCTCTCATGCTGTCATCTGTTGTGCATGCTAGCAAGCTGTCACTCTTCCAGTCTTGCGTGCATCTAATTTTCTGTTCCACTTCTGCATCCTCTTGGAATGTTACTGCAGCTCTCATGATCACCTGAAATAACAAATGCGCATTATCCTCAATGATGTTGTCAAATTGCTGTGGCAAGTGCATACTATGGCTAGACAAGATGAAGAGCACCAGAACTAGACGTGGATTTCATTATCATTGATTACCATATGTTATAGGCCCTTGGATCATGCTGTACCCTCTGGTTCATCACAATCCAATAATACTATTGGATTATGACAGCTGGTTGAGATTGCCGTTTAAGCAAGGCTCTTCATGATATATCTTGTAATGTAAGGAGTGGATTTTTTTGGAGTGTATAATTCTTTGGATGACAAAAGTTCCAAAAAAGGACCATATTTCCAACACTGATACCAATAACCACTCTCAGTTGATGCGTGTATTGTTAATATGAAACCTGAAACTAGTCTCACTTGAGTAACAGCTTCGAATGTTGAACCCAATAGCTATTCTCAGTTCAACTGGCTTCAGGAGAACACTAATCTGCTTATTGGGACTTTGAAGTAGTGGTTTTACACGAGTACATTTGCGACCCAGGAAGAGTCGGAGTGACACTTGGAACTGGTCTCAATTGAGTATAGCTGTTTAAATTGAGACCAATCGCTATTCTCAGTCTGACTGGTTTCGCTGAAGACCAAAAGATGTTCCCATTCCTGAGTCTTGAAAGTGGTTTCACATGAGTACATTTGTAAGTCTCAACGCACTGACATTCTCTTCTGAGAATGGTGTTCTCGGCATGTCGCGAACAGAGTGCTCGTTTTGTGTGGTCTGATTTGAATAGGGAAAATGAGAACGTGTACTATTCTCAGAGAATATATACGCTTCTCACATTTTATCCGTGCAGGCACTATTCAGCCGCCACGTTACCATTCGTCACCGCGTCCCTGGTCTCCGCCACCACCAACTCCACACCACGTCCCTGGCCACCGCCACCACCAACTCCACGCCACGTCCCAGGCCACCGCCACCACCAACTCCACGCCACGTCCCAGGCCACCGCCACCACCAACTCCACGCCACGTCCCAGGCCACCGCCACCCCACTCCCCCCACCAACTCCACGCCACGTCCCTGGCCAACGCCACCACCAACTCCACGCCACGTCCCAGGCCACCGCCACCACCAACTCCACGCCACGTCCCAGGCCATCGCCACCGCCACCACCACGCCACGTCCCAGGCCATCGCCACCACCAACTCCACGCCACGTCCCTGGCCACCGCCACCACCAACTCCACGCCACGTCCCAGGCCATCGCCACCACCAACTCCACGCCACGTCCCAGGCCACCGCCACCACCAACTCCACGCCACGTCCCAGGCCATCGCCACCACCAACTCCACGCCACGTCCCAGGCCACCGCCACCACCAACTCCACGCCACGTCCCAGGCCACCGCCACCACCAACTCCACGCCACGTCCCAGGCCATCGCCACCGCCACCACCACGCCACGTCCCAGGCCATCGCCACCACCAACTCCACGCCACGTCCCAGGCCATCGCCACCACCAACTCCACGCCACGTCCCTGGCCACCGCCACCACCAACTCCACGCCACGTCCCAGGCCACCGCCACCACCAACTCCACGCCACGTCCCTGGCCACCGCCACCACCAACTCCACGCCACGTCCCAGGCCATCGCCACCGCCAACACCACGCCACGTCCCAGGCCATCGCCACCACCAACTCCACGCCACGTCCCTGGCCACCGCCACCACCAACTCCACGCCACGTCCCAGGCCATCGCCACCACCAACTCCACGCCACGTCCCAGGCCACCGCCACCACCAACTCCACGCCACGTCCCAGGCCACCGCCACCACCAACTCCACGCCACGTCCCAGGCCACCGCCACCACCAACTCCACACCACACGGCCACAGCCCGATTGTGGCCGTGTGGTGATTAGTGACTGATTAGTGATCAGCCAAAAGCGTGGAGCGTTCTGCCGCTCCCTGCCCGGGCTGTGCCTGTGGGGTGATTAGTGAGTGATTGGTGATCAGCCAAGTGTGTGAGCTGACCCGGTGTAGAGATATTAATTCTGGCGTTGACAATGCACCGATATAGCCATTGACACGTTCCGCCCATATTGGTGAAAATCACAGCCACACCGCATGCTGTCCCAGGTGCCGCCCTGCATGATTATGTGAGCATCATGACATAAAGAGAAATACCCCAAGCGTTTGCAATCAGTAAGCGATCGCAAGTCAGCAGGAGGGAAACCCACAATAAATAACCTTCGACGCGCATCCGGGCCGCATTTGACCCTGAATATTTATTTCCCTGGTCATTTATTTCACTTTGGTCTAGGTACGGCTGGCGAGAAGTATTTCATGCTGCTCACTCTTTGCGTTAGCACACAGGCAATGGCACACAGTTTTAACAGTCAATGGTACCGCAACAGTGATCTCTGCTTCCAAAGTGTACTGACCGAGGTCAGGGGAAACTTAAGTGCAACATGTTCAAATAATATAAATCATTTAGCGCTCTGGCGAGGAGCAAATTATTTCATCAAAATCACACGATGACCTTTCCTCCATGATTAGAAAAATGGTCGAAAGTTACTTAGATGGTGTATATTCGGGCACAACCCTTCGTAAAACCACACAAAAATAAGCAATTCCAACTAACGGTCGAATTCTCACTGCCATCATTTATTATCTATGTCGATGTCGTCCCTTGCTAGGCATAGGCTTTTTGATTCCGGAAACGCCTTCAATAACGCCTCGAAGGCGTCTCCGGAATCAAAAAGTATATGCCTAGCAAGGCACGACATCGACATAGACAATAAAATATGGCAGTGAGAATTCGGCCGTTAGTTGGAATTGCTTATTTTTGTTGTGGTTTGACGAAGGGTTGTACCCAAGGCGATATATACCAGGTGGCGTCATCCCTACTGCGCAGCTTATTGCGCATGTCCTTAAATGACGTCATCAGGGGTACACACTTAACATGGGCCCAGCCGCTTACACGTTCCGAAGATACGCAACGTATGTACACTACGGGGGACAAAACGAGTGTTTAAGAGGTGTAGGTGCCCCGGAATGGATCTCCAATACCTTTCATACGCATATTATACCCGAAAGAGCGTGCAAAGGGAGGTAGAACAAGTCAAATACGGCAGATAATTAACATCTTACCGCGGCGAGATGCAATAAGGACGTATCTGAAGCGTAGTCGTCGCCATGATGGAACCAGGTGGGGGGGGGGGGGGCGAGTCCCCAATCCGCATAAAATTTAGCATTGGGCTTATGGTATTGCATGACAAAAGTAATTGACCGGAACACCTTTTCATCCCCTTCTATATGCGGCAGCGCCCCCGATTTAGGGGTCAAGGTAGGTGACAATTGCTTTTTTTTTCTTCAGATCGACAGTACCATAGGGAAAACATGAGAGGCAGACATTCCTTTGATGGGACATCTGTAAGCCTCCCTGGTGCCAGCTCAGCAACAGGGGTGCAACTTCCAGAAAATGATTTGGGGGACGCAATGCCTGGGGTTAACAGGAAGACCTTCAGTCGAGAGGCCCGATTAACGCCACATGCTAAAATATGAAATTATTTGGGGGCGGGGGAGGTGGGCTCACGTCAGTCTTAAAGGGGCTGACCCGTCCGAAAAGTATGTAAAATTTAAGTCTACTTAGGAGGCTACATTTGGCGGACGGACTGCAAAACATTGGGCCCCAAAAGCGGTCAGGCATGTATCGGTAGCATTCCCTAGCAATGCGTTCAGGACTAGATCTGGATCATTCCAAAACGCCCCTACACGGCGGCGTAGTCGACCTAGTCGGCTTCTGTGCCGGTTCCGGCTCAGAGCATGAATGAAGGATCGCAATCAAAGTTCGTGGAGCAAAGGGACTTTGCATGTCGTTCTTTCCAATAAATGCTCATAGGCCACATGATAAATACAAGCAACAATGAAGTGGCATACGCCACACCTGCCCCATAGCAGTGCCAGAGCCGAGAGCAGTGCCAAGTGCCGCCAGAACGGGCCAGCATAGAGAGCGCCGCTAGTCTGCCCTTGGTCACAGCGGCAGCAGCAAAACACGCCAACAGGACAGCGGGATCGGGCGGCACTAGAGCAATGTCAAGTGCCGCCAGGACGGGGGCACAGAGAGCGCCGCCAACCCGTCAATGGTCCAGTCCCAACAGCAAAACACACTAACAAAACGGCAGGATCGGGCGACACGAAAGCAGTGCCAAGTGCCGCCAGGATGGGCAGCACAGGGGGAGCCGCCAGTCCGCCCCTAGTCATGGCGGCAACAGCAAGCACGGATAGAAAGAGCAGAACCGGGCGACACGACACGATACACGGAAGATACGGTGACAGATGACCGACAGTGTGAAGATGGACATCCTATCGCTGGTTTGTGACATGCTGGCGCACCTACCTAGATGCCCGCCTCTCTTGCGCTATGCCGAGCGGAGTTCTAGCGCAATCAGCTGATGCGCACATGCAGCCTAACTCGAATCAACCTCCGTGCCACACATCTAACCTCGGCTGCCGGCTGCTGATGATGCCTACCAGGCGTCTCACGATGCTGGTCTCGCCAGTGCAGGTTGGGTCCGTGATGAAGCAGAAATCAGAATTAAACTGGTTTACCACCACCATTTACCAGGTATGTGGCATGCAGAGCCGGTCGTGACCGATGGTGATGAACCAAGAGCTGGACACAACGGTCAGGAGCGCCTCCGGTGCTTCAGACGTCGGACAGCCAAGCGCTGTATTGACACGCCTCATTTTGTAGGTGACTAAGCCGGCAACGAAGGCAAGGCCGTCACGCTCCAGTCCAAGTTTGCTGATGGTGGTCGCGCTATGTTCTTAATGTAAATTGAAGTGGCATCAAACTGGTTCTATTCTATCTATCTATATTTAGTTATAACAAAGATAAGATGCTCCAAAATGCAACAAGCACACCAGACATGCATGATTCAACACTTCACACCATACAGATCTGGTAGGCAGGTTAATTCATGGAATGGCACCAGGCTTCAGGAGAGGCAGGTGTTGCCATTGTTACATCAGCTTCAGCTGCATCAGGTAGCCAGGATCATAATCATCAGAGGTAAAGTGGTTGGACCAAATGATTGAGTTTGTTGGATGAACCCTATCAGCTCTTTTTCACTTTGTCAACCAAGTCTTACATGTATTTTCATCTCTTGGAAACTTAAGCATGTTGATTGACAAACTCTTTTCTTTCCAGATGTTTCTTCCAGATGTTTGAAAAATAAACCATAGGATACTGACACTGAATTTTAGGCCACCTTCTCTATCTCACTCAAGATGTGTAGGATAAGCAGTATTATTACAGTTTAAGGTTACCACGGAACAAGTTTTACACCCATTTTACCTCCATGAAGCATACAAGAGGGTTAGGTTTAGTTAGGCTAAGCTAGGTTAGGGTTATGTTGTAAGTTAGAAAAAAAAATGTTTGGGGTGGGGATGATTTGAATTTTAATTGAGTTTTTTCTTTAAAAAAACAGTTCAGGGTAGGTTAGGTAAGGTCTGGATTTTTTCTTCTTCTGAATTTGAACATTTTTAAAGAACAAAATTAATTTTCCATTTTAACTAAAATAATTTGCTTTCTTGCATAGATGGCTAGGCTAGGTTAGGTTAGGTTATGCTACATCGCTTTTTTCTTGATTTGGAGCATTACCCTTTTATGCTATATTACCAAACTCCAAGCCCACTTTTGCATGATATGCTGCCTCCCATCTGAAAAGTATGCATTTGCAGAGGAAATAAGTGGTCACATCATATTCAGCACATTCATAAGCATTGCATTAGAAAAAGAAATTCCGTGAAATCAGAAATTACCTTACACTGAAAATTTACCGGATACGCGGCGTTAACATATCAGATATGTTGACGCCGCTAGATACGGAACACATCTCAATTTCCATCGTTTAATACGACGAAGAATGGCTCTTCGATGCTCCTGGGTTTTAGACATTGGGTGTAAAGAAAATATACGACCTTCAATATACCAGGAGGTGCTGAGTTGATATCAAAAGTAACGATAAAGTTTTTTTTTTTTGGGGGGGAAATATAACTTTTATCGTTACTTTTGATATCAATTCAGCACCTCCTGGTATATTGAAGGTCGTATATTTTCTTTGCACGCAATGTCAATTTCCATCGCTAATTAACGACAACAAAAGCTACAGTTAACAGTGCAACTACACACAAGATACACCACAACACAACACAATAAAATAAAATTCAACTAAAACGCAGGGACAGCGAACACAAGGTGTGACATGAGACATAGAGTTATGTAAACAACTGCGCCATTTATGACTCAACTGCGTCATCTAAGAATTTGAGAAAAAGTGTGCCCCTAAAACGCTGCATTTCGTGATGGTGGTGGTCTAATTCGCAGCCTAACTGAAACTGATAAATTAACAGCTGGACAAGATTCTAAAGGCATAGACGCGATATTAGAAGATTTAGAAAGTGAGCTGAAGTGAAAAGTATTTTCATTTTAACATACAACAAACCATTAAAACGGCCCTAAAGGTGTACCCCAGATGACGTCATTTGTACCATTCGAGGCGACACGCAGGAAGGCATGGGGATGACAAGGGCATGGTTGTACCCGAATATACACCATCTAAGTAACTTTCGACTATTTTTATAATCATCGAAGAGAGGTCATCGTATGATTTTGATGTTCAAATAATGTTGTATTAAAGTCAACCTTGTCAAGCATGTGCTTATGCACCTGTGATTTCGCACGCACCTGTTCTGTGCTTCGTGACAATTGGACTGACGCGAGCTGCTCACACACCAAGTGTGGATAATTTCCGATAAAATCATTGTTTTGAACAGCTTCATGGGACAATATTTTCAAATGTTCAGTTCTCTGAGATATTTAAATCTGCAAAATGGCATCTATATCAACATAGACGCATATTTCGATGAACTCAGTACCCCTCTCTATACTAGCATCGCCTCATCTCGGTTCGGTATCGTACTGAACCGATATTTGCATTGTAAACAGCCTATGTGTATGCGTCCAAGGTCCTCCCACCGTCTCATGGCCCATGGGTGCCCTGACATCGCTCTGCGGCGCATCAGACCACGCCGTCAGACGTGCACCGAGGAGTTCCACCGGCATGTTGACGCTGTCTCCCACGGCATTCCCGTCAATATGCGGCAGCACAACCACCTGAACCCGCCAGGTCGGGAATGCGCCATCTCGCCAAGGTCGTCGTTGTCTATTGTGGCGCGCGGCGGGAGTGTAGCGCGGGCGGGACTGGGAGGAGCGGGGCGAGTGCCCACGCGCATTGGTCCGGCTGCGCCGACGGCCGGCTCGTCGCCGGCGGCGGCGTGACGAGGCGTCGCCGGGGGGCGGCGGCGCGCAGACGGTCCGGCAGCTGACCTCGCCGCCGGCGCCTGCGGTCGGGCCGGCTCTCGTGCCGACCGTGAACCCTGCGCTTCCCGCATCCGGGAGCGTCCTCCGCCACGTGTAACGGTGTGATGATGCGGCGTCCGTCGGCGACACGACACGCCGCCGGCGATAGACGTCGGCACAAACGCCGGAACAGCTTGAAATGCAAGGGATGCGTGGAATGCATGGAGCATGACATTACCAAACGGCACCAGTGCTGGGAAAAACACTCCTGGCTGTTTTCTTTGACAGCCAGACCCGCAAAAACCCGTTGGTAATGATAAATGTAATGATATGATATGATAATGATAAATGGTAATGGTAATGGTAATGATAAAAACCCGTTGGTATGATACCCTTGGTAACGCAGACCCGTTGGTGATTCCCGCAAAAAATAACGGTCGATATCCGGAGACTTTTTATTTTGGATGTAGGTTTGGGCCCCTAAAAATATATTACCCCCTTCAGTTTATTCAAGTTGCGCCTCTGGGTTGAAATGCTGAACACTTTCTCCAAATGTCCAACATAGTGTCAAACAACACTACATTCTAGCACCTTGGAGAAAATAGAGTCCAAATTCAATCTGATCGTGTATGCAAAGTGGCCCATCAACCGAAGAGGAGAATCTGAGGTCAACATGGTTCAATGGCATCGAATGACCTCGGGAAATCAATGACCTATGTTCAAATATCAGCTGAATTGCTAATCACCCGACCACATCCAGCAATATCTATTTGGGAGCAATAGATGAAACGACTGTTGATACTTCGCAATTTCTGGGCAGAACAGTCTGAAGTGTTTCACTCGATGGAGTTGCAAGTCAGTGACCTGACGCGACATCTTCAATTTTGAATGCCATGTTGTTGGGAGAGGATTTTCAATCACATGCATCAAAAAGTGGTGCGCTCATGCGCGCAGTTTTTCTGTGGTCGCAAAACTAGCCTCACGGTGGTTGCATCCCCTGCACGGGTGAGGGTTGAGCCACACCCAGGAAACCAACCGATATTTCTCACGTTAATCCGGTCTTCCCGATCACATCCTCACAGTCACTTTCGGGAGGGGGTCGTTATAAGCCCCACCTCTAATCTCGAAACTAAGCGCTGCACGAAAACGAAAGTGGTGTCATCGGAAAGCACTCGACGAGCAGGGCCCGAAATCGCCATCAAAATTTATATGGCCCCAAAAATTGACGTCAATAGGTGGGGGAGGGTGGTTGTGATCACTACCGACGTCATGTTTTGGGTTCTGAGGAATTCATTTTGGGGTAGATCTCAAAAACCAACAAAATATATTGGCATCCGAAAAGCAAGGCGAAATCGGCCATGGTTCCAAGATGTTTGCCCACCCAAAAATAAACATATTTTGGAAATTTTCAAACTTTTGAGATTTCAATTATCTTGATATTTTCCAATAGGTAAAGTACCGGACAACTTTCCTCATAAAAGTTCTTACTTTATCCAGAATCTTCGATTATGGCGCTTATAGGCAAATATGCAAAACTATTGTTATCAAAAACGAAAAACAAATAAAAAATTCCTCCGTTGCGTTTATAGCATCCCTAAAGATAAGCAAATACTGAACGTTTCATTCAAATATATTTATCTGTTAAAGGGTGACGACCGGTTTAATTTTTTGGAGGTGACCGCACTTGACCTTGGATCACTCGGTGACCGTAGATGACTCGACCTCAAAATTTTCACATAGCATGTAAAATTGATGTGAGAAAAGGTATGCCAAATTTCGGGGCAGTGCCGCGCGCCGTGTCTTCACTATCCGCGGAAATCCTAAGGCATAGCCGGTGTGGAGGGCGGAGCGTAATATGACCCCCAGGATTAAAATTGATGGTTGGAACCCAACCGACAGAGTCGTATTTATGTGGTGCTATTAGCATGTATTGGGCGATCCAGAGGCATCTTTTGTAAGCATCGAGCGCATTGCTGTGATGGAAGGAAGGAATGGATATTCTCCACGTAAAATAGTTGGCCTGAACCCGTGATCGCCTGGAGGAGTGGTTGATACCCCGCCACCTCACCACCTCCCCTCTGACATTCATCGATAGATCCAGAACCGACAACTGGAACTGCGATAAATGTCAGGTAGCTGCATAAATTTAATACATATGCGAATAATCAGCTTACGTCACTGA
This sequence comes from Ashinkailepas kermadecensis, assembly GCA_034440615.1. Lineage (NCBI taxonomy): Eukaryota > Metazoa > Arthropoda > Thecostraca > Neolepadidae > Ashinkailepas > Ashinkailepas kermadecensis. Next base: position 123,643 of record JAOTOM010003985.1, read on the forward strand.
TATGTAATGCAATGTGTAAAGAATTTTCCGGTTGGTTTAGGTGACGAAGATGTCATGCAATACGTAAAGAATATTCGCGTCAGCTTATGTCACGGACATGTGATGTAGTATGTAAGGAACATTTTGGTCAGTTTATGCCACGGAAATGTGATGCAATATGCTAAGATCGATCTGACTACCGGGACAACCGTGTTCCATGCTCGAGATGTTCCCGATTTCTTGATGTATTTCTTCCGGATGCGGTGGTCATCAAGGGTAATCTAACGTTCATCATGATGCTTAAATGACATGTTATGCAACAGCAGCAAAGCAGTATTTGACAATGTAGGCTAGTAGTTGATCGGAAACTGTTGACTTGTCAGTACCAACTGAATTCAATGTATTGTGCATCGGCAATTTCAAGGTACTCGATTTATATTCAATGCACATCGCGTCCCGAGAAGTCAATGAATTCGAGAGTAGCTGGTGATGAGTGGTTGGCTTGCCGCTTGTGTGCTGGCCTCCATTGGATTGCTTAATTTTGGCGCATTAGCAGCGTGCTCATTACGGGCGATGACGAGGCCCACGCGAGTTCACTGTCGAATGTATACGACAAAAGTTGTCGTGAGCGGCCCAGCCTGGTCTGTTGCCGCCTTAGCCGACCCGACCCGACCCGACCCGACCCGACGCGACCCGACCCGACCCGACCCGACCCGACCCGACCCGACCCGACCCGACCCGACCCGACCCGACCCGACCCGACCCGACCCGACCCGACCCGACCCGACCCGACCCGACCCAACCCGACCCGACCCGACCGCCATGCTGTTGAAACCCAATAACTGTGTTTCTGTTGCATTTCAAGTTCTATTGTCGTTCTTCAGAATTAGACCTCTCTTACCTCTTAGACTATACCAGCTACCAGAGCAATATTTCCTCTTGCGGTTATGTTTATTTTAATAACCTCACAACGATGGAAAACATTTTGGTCTCAAATTCATTATGTGAATTTTCGGCCACGATTTTTATTTAATCAGCATGACAAGAATGCATCAGGCAGCAAAAGCAAAAAAAGGAAGAAAAAAACATAAAGGATTGCTTTCACACTTTCTCGTGTGATACACGCGTACGGTATACGGCAATTTAGCCGTGCCGTCGTAGGGTTCGTTCAGAATTAAAGCTGTTAGAGGAGGAATCCGCGTCCTCCGCGATCTCGGAATTTTAGTAATGTCCGCACTGCCGAAGTCAGGAGACCGCCCAGGGAAATGGGCGGAGTGGAATTGATAAGAAGCATTTGAAATTGTGTTTGCATTTTACACGGGCAAAATCGTGCATGGTTGAGCATAACCATCCTTAATGTGCCAAAGCACCCTTTCATGTCCATATGTGCACACGCAAACAGGCAATGCGAGGAGCCTAACGAGCCTGTGGACATCATTTGCTCTTTGTGAGCGGTCCTTCTTCACAGTCAGTGGCATAAATACATATTATTTTATCTTTCTTACATAATGCCAATACTTACAGTGAGGTTTTCGTCCACAGGTATCGCCAGCGAAGCATAGTAGGGAGGATCCTGAGCGGCCTCAGTTGGACGGCTACTATGATTATTGGCCACTTCAATTATCTCCTGGAGCCGTCTCTGACATAGTTATGGAATTAAACTTTGGGTCCAAAGTAGAAAATGAAAATTAGTAGATGTACCGAATTTCATGCTCCTAGCACAAGGGCTATAGAACGGCCGGCGAAAAACCACAAGGGGGAATCCGCTCCACGCTCTACCGAAATAGGATTAAACGGAATGGCCGACCTCCTTTACTTAAAAAAGAACACTTCGGTGTATACGGTGTCTGACTGAGGTGCATCTCACATGAATGTCGTTTACCAGCATATATTCAAGGCGATAATCAGAAAAAGACACACATATTTTACATGACTGTTCTTTGCGCAATGACTGGGCTATTGGGAGCCATGGCGTAGTGCTGACCCCCACTAGTATTGGACGTTGATGATTGCTTATTTTCAAGAATATGGCGCGGCTGTGACGGATCACACAGTGAATGGGAATATCAGCAAGCACAACGGGTGAAAAATAGAAAGTTGATAATCTACAAGGCCGTCCACTACAGGTCTACGAGCAATCTGCATCCCATCTCGAGCAATATCCAGTAGTCACAGTTCGAGCTCCACAGCCTAATAACGAACAAGAAGCGTTACCATAGCAACAAAATGCAACTAAAGGACCGTGACACTGTTGGTGCAAGGTTCTCACCACTCTACCCTTCATTTAAAATCATCGAGAAAAAAACGTAATAAATAAACAATTATGAACGACTAGAAAATTTCCAGCCGGCAACTTTCTAGTCTGTCGATGACTCGCGCACACCTTTAGCGCCACAAGCCATGTTGATGTAAACGAAATAGATACACGTTTGATGCGCAGTTGATGCATACAAAATCCGCTCGTATTTACTTCGACTTTGTGCATGCATTGGCCCCTATGGCAGGTCCAAGGTATTGACAGCTGAAAGGTATTTGCTCGAATCTAAAACTTGAACTATTTTTCGGAGCCGATATGAATCGAGCAATGACGACAGCAATCGAATTTCACATTACACTTACACCCTTTTAACCTGCAATACATATGTGAGCTGAGCCTAAATAAACAAGCACTTCATGTCCACCAACATATTGGGCTAAGAGCTGCCTGACAAGCAGATCGGGTGCAAGAACATTATGGGCACGACAAGTGTTTTGAACCAAATTACTATAGTTTCCGGAAATGTTATGGCTTAGAGAATGGGTTCCAGGCATTCACTCACCTTTTTCGTTACAAGGTCGGGCATTCCTTCTGAAAAACTTGTTGCAAAAGGCGCAATGGAGAACCATTCGTAATCAGCTTATAATTAAGTTTCTGAATGTAAACGTAGTCACAAAATTTCCTCCAAGGATGACCTTTCGTTTTTGAACGAAATGAGTTCCGCCGACAGAACGACCGACCGATGGGAGAGTGTTCAGCACCAACATAACCTCCGAAAGGCATATCCTTTTCCCTGTTCTTCGCGCCATTTACATGGCCGTTGTAACGGAAGTGAATTGGCCATATCATATCACCAATGCAGGTTACTATATGGAATTGCTGCCCTCACACAGTTGACACGTTATCACAAATACACCTTGTGTATTGTACTTCCCTTTGCCACTACTGCGGCTACCGCGTGGCAGTAGCGGCAAGTCCGGTTGCCAGCCGGACGCCAGGGGTGAGAAATGCTCGATCTTACTGATGCCTGAGCGATGTTTTGGTTTTCCACTCTGCACGCGATACAATATCCGACTGACTGGTAGGATATTTTAAGGTCAGCACGCAGGGAACCATCAACAAATGGCAAAGTTGGGCATCCAACGTATTCATGGACTAAACCAATATTTCTTCTGATGGTTCGGTAACCCCTGCTGCTGACATCTGGAGGTTCGATAACCCTCTGCTGCTGACATCTGGAGGTTCGATAACCCCCTGCTTCTGACGTCTGGAGGTTCGATAATCCCCTGCTTCTGACGTCTGGAGGTTCGGTAACTCCCTGCTGCTGAAGACTGGAGGTTCGGTAACTCCCTGCTGCTGAAGACTGGAGGTTCGGTAACTCCCTGCTGCTGAAGACTGGAGGTTCGGTAACCCCCGGTTTCTGACGTCTGCAGGCTCGGTAACCCCCTACTTCTCCGTAGAGTTGTTGGACATGTTCATGGAGTAGTCGTCTGAATGTTTGATAACACCCTGCTTCTCTGTGGAGGTGTTGGACAGGCTCGTGGAGTAGTCGTCCCTCTCACTGAAACAGCGTGTGCATCCTGTCCAGTTGACGAACTGATGCAGCTTTATCCGATGAGAGGCTTGCTGCGAGCTTACACTCGGAGCGAATTGCAGCTTTTTGGTGAGCTTACGACATCGGACGAGCTAACGAATGGTGAGTAATGATGCCGTGGGTTTTGCATGCAGTACTGTGTTGTATTTTCAGTTCCCATCCACTGTAAGGAAGGTGACGAGAAAAAGTATTTCCCTATGTGTGTTTTCGGTGGTGAAAAGTGCTGTTGTGTGGGCTGGTTTGGTGATCGACGAATGATGAGCTTTCGACATGACAATGCGCCCGTGCTCCCAAAGTCATCCAGTTTCCTGCAGTGCGTATCTGGTTATAATGTGGCATTGCTTACGGCTGCTTGCTAGAGGCAATGGGTGAATGTAATGGTAGGTGAAGGAGCCATCACCTTGCTGCTCATAGCTGTGCCTAGGAGCTGTTTGTAGTGCGTTTGGTCGGAACGGAAATTACTGTTCCGTAGGCAGTGGGTGAAAAGACGTGTGATGTCATCGGGGAAGAGAGCACACAAATCAATGCCACCTGAGTTTAACACATGTCTTCCATCCTCTGATGATTTGTAGTATACAAACTTTAGCTTCACGAAAGCAAATTGAAGAAAGAAATATAAAAGCTTCAAATGGAATTTATGGACGCCAGTTACACCAGAAATTATCTCGGGGAGCAAAATTACCCTGGTTTCGCATTTTTTTTAAAACTTCATACTAGTCCGTATTTTAGCCTCTTTATCACTGGAATACATGCGGCTTCGGGACGCTTCTTGTCATATCTCAGTGACCTAGTCTGACAATGGCTCGAAACCTGGCACGCTTTTAGATAACATATGTCGTCACCACATCTATTTCGGATTAAAAAAACGATTAACATCAAAGCAATGCGCAAGCAACCTGCTTCTGGAAAGTAGCAGGGGGTCAACTTGACCTTCCTCCACACTGCGAGGGTTAAGGCGGTTGAAGTATCAGGGGAGCTGGACGCCAGCCGCCGTGCTGTGGGTCTCCCCTGTTGATGGCGCAGGATTGGACACCAAACCGCGACAGGAAAATTGTGAACCGACCGCAGCGGTATTCTTTTGGAAGCCCTTGAAAAATGATAGTACTTCAAGCTTAATGCAGGATGCCAAATTGTCGGATTAGCATAGGTGCCGCGCTGTGTCACTGTCCTTGGCTCCACAGCCATCCCGCTCAGTCCATGTCACATAGGTACCACGATGTGTCACGGTACTTGGCCCCACAGCCATCCCGCTCAGTCCATGCCACATAGGTGCCACGCTGTGTCACGGTCCCTGCGCCTCACAGCCATCCCGCTCAGTCCATGCCACACAGGTGCCACGATGTGTCACGGTCCCTGCGTCTCACAGCCATCCCGCCCAGTCCACGCCACATAGGTGCCACCTTGCGCCGCGGTCCCTGCACCTCACAGCCATCCCGCTCAGTCCATGCCACACAGGTGCCACGATGTGTCACGGTCCCTGCGTCTCACAGCCATCCCGCTCAGTCCATGCCACATAGGTGCCACGCTGTGTCACGGTCCCTGCGTCTCGCAGCCATCCCGCTCAGTCCATGTCACATAGGTGCCACGCTGTGTCACGGTTCCTGCATATCACAGCCATCCCGCTCAGTCCATGCCACACAGGTGCCACGCTGTGTCACGGTCCCTGCGTCTCGCAGCCATCCCGCCCAGTCCATGCCACATAGGTGCCACGCTGTGTCACGGTCCTTGGCCCCACAGCCATCCCGCTCAGTCCATGTCACACAGGTGCCACGATGTGTCACGGTCCCTGCACCTCACAGCCATCCCGCCCAGTCCATGCCACATAGGTGCCACGCTGTGTCACGGTACTTGGCCCCACAGCCATCCCGCTCAGTCCATGCCACATAGGTGCCACGCTGTGTCACGGTACTTGGCCCCACAGCCATCCCGCTCAGTCCATGTCACATAGGTGCCACGCTGTGTCACGGTCCCTGCGTCTCGCAGCCATCCCGCTCAGTCCACGCCACATAGGTGCCACACCTTGCGTCTCGCAGCCATCCCACCCAGTCCATGCCACATGCAACTCTTTAGCACGAGGGTTGGCCTACATCTGACGGGAGGTGGCCGCTAGCTGTGATCAGACGTGCATTGTGAGCTGCCCGCGTCCAGGAATGTCGCCGCAAACCCTTTACTTTGGACAAATATCAAGAGTACGTCAAGAGTAATATTGTGATGACGTTGGTAAATATCAAAATGAAAAGAGCAGATCTGGCTCTGAGTGGAAAATTCAGAACTTGAGATGCTGTAGCTAAAATTGGAACGCTGTTGAAATTGGTCGCCAGTAGAAAAGCTGCCGGAAATGTCTTCCGGTGAGCATGAATTCAGCACACTTCATGAAGACAATTGGAATCGAAAGGGGCGAACCTCTAAATGAAAAGAACTCACCTGACTATGAGTCAGGTGTCTAAATTAAAACAATTAGAACACGAAAACTTGTAACAGAAAGTGTTCCTACGATCTCAGAAGCGTGTCGGGTCTGGCCAGTGCTGGCTGGGCGGGCCGCTCAGGTGGACTTCGGTACCATGTGCATGCACGGAGTAGACTTCCTCGGGCTTCTTGTATTCAGGTGGAAGAAATGAGGGAGGAGACAGTGAGGCTTACCGGGCGACACGAATTCTAGACATTTCCGTTTCCAGATTCCATACTTTTTTTGCGCCTGGCATCGGCGCAAGGAAATGTTGCGATACCACTATAAGGCGCCTGTCTGTATAAGGACTGGACAAACGAAAGCAACATGCTAAATGCGGAACACAGTCGAATATCCGTGTACATTGGCATTATTGCGAACTTCCTTGAGTGTTTATACAGTCAAGCGCCCTCAAGATGCATGCAGAGCTGAAGTGATTTCGGACGCGGTTCATTCACCAAATTGCATTACAGGCACAAATAAACAGTGTCATCGTTTCTCGGGACTGCACTCGAGACGCAGGAACACATGCCAGGCACGTGACTCTTTCTCCGCCGGGGTGCGGACGGGATGTGCCGGCTGAGGTGTGAGGTGCATGCTAGGCTGCCCGCGTGCCGGAATGTGGCTGGAAATCCGCCGGCTATACTCCAGACGACTATCGTGATGGAAGATGATGAATGTCCTTGTAGGATGAGATCTGGCTGTGAGTGAGAACATTTGGACATGAAATACTCTGTTACGACGTGAACGAGTTTTGGTTTGTGTTGGATCTGGCTGTGAGTGAGAACATTTGGACATGAAATACTCTGTTACGACGTGAAACGATGTTAAAATTTCCCCGCGAGCGCAGATGAGACCACGACACAGTTTCTCTGAACAAAGAGTAAGAGCACTTTGTGAGAAATATTGGGATAAGAACAGGCAAAGCCAAAATTAAACGAGCATATCTGGCTTCGAAGAGAAGGGAAGAACGCGAATCGGTGCAACTAAAAAAAAACGATTGTGACGGTCTCAAAGGCCTGACGGTTGGGCTGGGCCGGCCCGGGCTGCTCAGGCGAACTTTTGTACTATGCCCACGGAAGTAGTCTCACTCGAGCTCGCAGCCAGCATAAAGTGTCATTGGGGGGCTGGATGAGCGAAGGGAAGAGGCCGGCGAGCTATCAGATTCAGTCTCCTCTGCTGCAGAGGATTCAGGCACAGGATTCGGCACCAAACCCCAAAGGATCTTGCGAAATGACCGGAAATGCGCTATCGGTAAACATGGATAAGCTTTGTGTTAAAGATGTTATGCATACTCCAGTTTTTGGTCGAAGAGTATGTTTTTTTCTGGTGTTTTCTTAAGCGATTTGAATGAGATTTACATATATTCATTTCCTGCAGAAAGGACTACTTTTTAAAGATAAATGCTCCTCAAGGTGAAGCGTTTCCCAACGTCTCAATTACTAGTCACTTCAACAAGATTACAACATCAAATGGATTCAAATATCATCATAGAAGCACCATAAAAATGTTGTGTTGACAATGCAAATACAAATTGTTTCGACTCCCCCCCCGAACAACATTATGGGAAGCGTGTGGAAGAGGGATTTTGGGTGGGGTGACGTATTCCTAAATACAAATGATATAAAACATGAGACAAAAATATAACCGAACCAAACCCAACCAAACCAAACCTACTGATGTTGGATCGCCTACGACCTACTGATGCTGGATGGCCTAAGACTTACTGATGTTTGGATCGCCTGAAACCCATTATCTTGGATCGCTTAAAGCCTATTACGGACGTTTGATCACCTAAAACTTACTGTTGCTGGGTTGCCTAAAACCTTCCTATCTGAACTATTTTGGTCAATATGCCGCCAGATCACATTTACCGCAGCTCACCTTTACTGGTGGCACACCGTCATCACGAAGCACGGCCACTACGAAAGAATTCATCCCACCAACTTTAGTTGAAATCGCAAAATAGCGTGTTTGCAGAACCAGGGAATACATAAAAACATACGCCCATTGATACCATAACCTTAAAAATGGATACTACGATATCGTGCGAGTATATCCAAGGCTATAGAAGACCAGGTAGAACGCTCCGCTTCCCAAAAAGGGAGACGCTTGAGAGCACCATCAATTCTATAAACTTGAGTCGACCAATCAGCGTTTGACGACCTCCGCCGATCGTGGCAATAGTAAAGGCCGTAGGACAAAACTTGTGGAAGGTATTATCCATATATTATTCCATTTTTCGTGCTAATTTTCTACAAAGGCATTCTTGCTACTTTAATCTTGATCTTGAATACTACTTTATCACAATGTCACCGCTGATAGGGGAAAACAATTGGTATTTGTGTGGATGTCACCGGTTTCGCCGCACTAAAGACAAAATGTGTTTGTTTGGACCGATGGAGGTCGTCAAACGCTGATTGGTCGGCTCAAGCGTCTCCCTTTTTATTGGACTACAATGCTGGGCGCACCCCCTGAGTATATCATTATAATTTGACGAATGAATAGTCGATAAAACTTCCATGAATATGTTCCAAAGTACATTTTGTAGACTTAAACAAATGCACAATATTACATCTTACGAGTCCCAGAGAACACAAATACAACACTATTTGTGCGACGTGACCGGGAGAGTTCGCGCCGTTGATATTAGGTGGCGTGACTTTGCACAGTGAATATGTCGCCTATACGTGATTTCGCCAAGAAATGGTAGAGGAAGAAGTTGCGAGGATAGCTTCAACAAGTCTATTCTGTTCATTTTTTTTTCTTTGCAAGCAGGGGTTGCGTATGCATAAATATCGCGCGCTCTGCACAGTCCGTGAAGACCTGCACCTCATTGCGTTCAACTCCGCAGAAGTTGGAACTTCGGATATCAGCAAACCGAATTCGACGATTACGCGCAGTGCATTCAAGTTCGGGATACTTGCAGAGGATCCGACAGAGGAACAAAGCTGTGGAAACATTGCCTTCAATTTCGCATGCGTACATTGAAAACGAATTTGATTCAGCCAAAATTATCTGCATAATTTTGCTGACACCGAGCTCATCCACCACGTATGGTGCCTCAAATATATTCCGCCGTGCCAACTTGTCGGATCAGCACAGGTGACACGCTGGGTCACGGTCCTTTGTCCTTACCGCCATCCCACTCAGTCTATGTCGCATGCAACCTTTCAACACAACGAACGGACGAATGATACTACGGGTTACAAGTCGCACAGGACACGTGGTGGCATGACGTCACGAGGGCCAACCGGCCGTGGCTGGCTAACCAACCGCCGTGGCCGACGGGCACCGGCTGCGGCGCAACGCGATTTATGAATTGCCCTCGCGCGCCGGGAATGCCGCGGAAAATGCCTTCTTTGAACGAAGAGTAAAAGTATCCCAGGAGAAATATTGCAACGGAAGTTGGTGAATCTCAAAGTGAAACGTGCAAATCCGGTATGGGTGCGAACTTTGGAAAGTGAAACGCTGTTCAAATTGGCCAACGAGCGAAAATGCCGCTATAAACATCTTCATTTGAACAAAGATTGCGATCACTTCATTATAAATATTAGGATGAAAATCAGCCAAAATGGAAACTAAATTAATAAAAAGCACATCTGACTGTGAGCGAAGAAATTAAAACGCGAAACAATCCGGCCAAAATGTTACAACGTTTTCAAAATCGTGACGATCGAGCCCGGCCTGTACCTGGAGTGAACTATTGAACCATGGCACGAAAGAGAATCGACTTCGCTTCGACTTCGCTTCGACTTCGCTTCTAATTATTACCTTTGTCGACACCGAATTATGGATCCTCAGTCCGCACCCTGGTCGGAGTTCCGCCCCGCCAGCATGATTAATACGTGGGAGCGGCTGGTTCCTTGTTCGCAGACGACCTTGGCGCTCCGTGAAGCGCCGTCTTCATCGCTTCCAAAAGCACGCCGGCCGGCCATTAGTTGTGCTCTGGCTGGGGCCGGCCCCAGGCCTCTGCTGCAGCGCGCTGAAACAAGGCAGCCCATCGGTCATCCGACTGATCGCTACTGTCACACGATACTGGCACGGCCAGTCTGCACCTGTGGCGTCGCAACGTAGCCCACCCGACCATTCGACAGACTGCTGCACACGATACTGGCACGGCCAGTCTGCACCTGTCGCGTCACAACGTAGCGGATATCCGCCTGTGCCTGTGAGGCCACACAAACACAGTCCGTTTATAGATTGACGTCACATCGACTGGGCTCACCTTAAAATGCACACTTGCGACGCACGTACAGGCGTGTGGCCTGTACAGAAGTGACGGCGTCCATTGAGGTGCCTCACTTCAACACAGGCGGCACGGTGCGATTTCCTACTTTTTCGGGAGCCATGTGTCGCCTTTATTAACGGCAGGTTTGTGATCTGGACACCGGAAACAGCGCTGGGCCGTCCACAGTTGGCTGCGTGCCGAACCATTAGGCCTGTGCCGTGACAGGTGTGGCCTCCGTGCGCCGTGCCTCGTATATCATGCTGCAGCTGCATCCACGAGACGGAAGACCCGTTTGGACGCGCACAACACTAGCAAAAAAGAACCAACAGTTGCACATAACCCGCAATCAGGTGCAGAATTAGAATCGCTAAAAAAATACGTTTCCGGTTCTCGAATGTGCTACGTGAGAACGATTATCATTCGTAATCGTAGGCGCAGTTTTTTACGTAATTCAGACGGCGTGAGTGAGCGAGCGAACGAACACAATCTTACGATACCAATTCAACCTCGATCTTGTTTGGCTCAAAGAGTTTTAAAGATTTCTCTTGATTAAGCCACTGATTATGTAAAGCTAAATGTCAAAATAATTGTATTGAAACAATGCATTGATAAGGCTATGGTAGAATGCATCAAAGATTCTATCTCATGAGATACAGAACAAAATATTGAGGTATACGGTCTTTGATGTGATCGATTAGACCCAAATTTACATGTGGATATATACCCACTCATCTCTGTGCGAAGGACAGTCTATCGAAAATGAATTTCAAGAAAGAATATACGAAAAGCAAAATGGTTCCTGGATGGATGATCGCCACAAATTACACAGTCTCTCTGGCACGGTCTAACCGTGGGCGTTAACTGCCAGGGCACATCCGTTTCCCCGCAAACTGATTAATCATAGCGCCGTTAAAAAAAATATTGATGGGTCTTGGTCTCAACCCATATATGATACATCCTGATACGATTCTCCAACCAAGTGAGCAAGTGCAATTCATGTGCTATGGCACGTCAATTTTACTTCAATTAAAAACCAAGGGAAGAAAAATACGCACTGGGTGATAATCGCCACAAACCAGAACAACCGCAGCCGAGCATCAACTTAGACTTTGACCGGCTGAAGAGAATCGGTGCCACCGCCCACCTGGCGGTAAGCTGGCAGAAGAACGGAGTCTGTCCAACCTCCAGGCACAGAGAACGAGAAATCGGACAGACGAAACTTGCGACGCTCACTCACGACCCTTGGCATCATGTATTGCATGCCTTCACTAGCACATATTACTGGTAACCTTATGTTGGAAGCCTACAGTTAACGGTATGCAGAGAAGATTTGGTGGTGCTTAAGCGGTTGAAACTATGTGGTAAGTTTGGTCCACACATGATTAGTTGAGAATGGAAAATAGATTGTACAATTTATTGCAAACTAAATTGTATAATAATTTGTAAAACGCTGCAATCACTGGGCACGCAGTGTTCGGCATGCTGCCTTGCTTAATCCTTCCCAGAGTTAACCCCAGGTCCGATCAATTCTCCATCGCATGTACGCCAACTAAGCTAGCTTTATGCTTAGGTGATGCTAAACAGCTAAGCATGCTTAGCTGTTTTCGACCAATTTGGGTGTCCTGCACACTATACGGGACCAATCTGGGTGTCCTGCACCCCACACAGTGCCCTAGACTGCATTGTGTGGGGCTACGCAACTCCACCCTACACATTGCCCGCGCGCTCTAGCCAGCGCGCGGGCACACCACAGCCAGCGCCGTGGTGTGCTGGACTAGCCAGCGCTGTAGTGTGCTGGACTAGCCAGCGCTGCCGTGGACTAGCCAGCGCTGTGGTGTGCTGGACTAGCCAGCGCTGTGGTGTGCTAGACTAGCCAGCGCTGCTGTGGTTAGCTAGCGCTGTGGTGTGTTGGACTAGCCCGCGCTGTGGTGTGCTGGACTAGCCAGCGCTGCTGTGGACTAGCCAGTGCTGTGGTGTGCTAGACTAGCCAGCGCTGTCATGTGCTGGACTAGCCAACGCTGTGGTGAGTTGAACTAGCCAGCGTTGAGGTGGACTAGCCAGTGCTGTGATGGACTAGCCAGCGCTGTGGTGAGTTGGACTAGCCAGTGCTGTGATGGACTAGCCAGTGCTGTGGTGGACTAGCCAGCGCTGTGGTGGACTAGCCAGCGCTGTAGTGATTTGGGCTAGCCAGCGTTGTGGTGAGTTGGACTAGCCAGCGCTGTGGTGAGTTTGACTAGCCAGTGCTGTGCTGGACTAGCCAATGCTGTGGTGAGTTGGACTAGCCAGCGCTGTGGTGGACTAGCCAGTGCTGTGATGGACTAGCCAGCGCTGTAGTGTGCTGGACTAGCCAGTGCTGTGGTGGACTAGCCAGCGCTGTGGTGTGCTGGACTAGCCAGCGCTGTGGTGGAATAGCCAGCGCTGTGGGGTGCTGGACTAGCCAGCGCTGTGGTGGACTAGCCAGTGCTGTGATGGACTAGCCAGCGCTGTAGCGTGCTGGATTAGCCAGTGCTGTGGTGGACTATAGACAGCGCTGTGGTGAGGTGGACTAGCCAGCGCTGTGGTGGACTAGCCAGCGCTGTAGTGATTTGGACTAGCCAGCGCCGTGGTGAGTTGGAAGTGCGTCACACTTGTCAGCATGGCTTCACGCGTGACAGTTGAGTGGGAAATCAGATTCCGTCATCCCGCCTGTCATCACCATTGTCTTGTGCAGTCCGACCAGTTACGCCGACGAACAGCCAGATTCCTGCAGTTGATATGCCTTGCCGCTGCATTCAAATGCCCACAGCACTGCTGTTGGTGCATTTCCCTACGGCCAACGCATTACGTACGCAATTGTTGATTATCGTCGATTGAAGCACATACCACATGTGAAGGCAGCGATCAAGCAGCAGGCGTCGAAATGCGGAGAACAGATCGATGTGGAATTTGACGAGAAGTCGCAGATTGTTTGGTTGCATTGTGAGCCAAAATGGCCAGAAATATATGAAAGACAGTCGTTACGCCCGGTTACAAAAGAATCGCCAATGTATCTGGTCTCGGTTTGACACATCTCCACGCAGAATGTTTAGCAAGACTCGGCAGAAGGTGTCGTAGTGTGTTTCTGCGCCAGGTGTGAGTGATCCTGGCGGTGTCGGTCACCTCTGTCGCCGTGTGTTTCTCCGCCAGGTGTGAGTGATCCTGTTGGTGTCGGTCACCTCTGTCTCCGTGTGTTTCTCCGCCAGGTGTGAGTGATCCTGGGGCGTCGGTCGCCTCTGTCGCCTTGTGTTTCTCCGCCAGGTGTGAGTGTCGCCGTATTGCTTTCCCGCCAGGTGTGAGTGACCCTGGCGGTGTCGGTCGCCTCTGTCACCGTGTGTTTCTCCGCCAGGTGTGAGTGTCTCCGTGTGTTTCTCCGCCCGGTGTGAGTGATCCTGGGGCGTCGGTCGCCTCTGTCGCCTTGTGTTTCTCCGCCAGGTGTGAGTGTCGCCGTATTGCTTTCCCACCAGGTGTGAGTGACCCTGGCGGTGTCGGTCGCCTCTGTCACCGTGTGTTTCTCCGCCAGGTGTGAGTGTCGCCGTGTGTTTCTCCGCCATGTGTGAGTGTCGCCGTGTGTTTCTCCGCCATGTGTGAGTGATCCTGGGCGTCGGTCGCCTCTCGCCTTGTGTTTTCCGCAGGTGTGAGTGTCGCGTTTTTCCCGGGTGGGGGTTTTTTGTGTGTTTCTCCGCCATGTGTGAGTGTCGCCGTGTGTTTCTCCGCCAGGTGTGAGTGTCGCCGTGTGTTTCTCCGCCAGGTGTGAGTGTCGCCGTGCGCTTCTCAGCCAGGTGTGAGTGACCCTGGCGGTGTCGGTCGCCTTTGTCGCCGTGTTCCAGTGACAGCCGCGACAGCCTGGTCACAAACTCGGCATCTGACACCACCAGCGGAGTGTTTGCGCAGTCGGAGCGACAGTCACCAGTCGGAGCGACAGTCACCAGTCGGAGCGACAGTCACCAGTCGGAGCGACAGTCGCAGATGGATGGATTCAACACCTTCCTTCGGGATGTGATACTGATGAGATTGTCTATGGTAGCACAATGGGTATGATGGGAGGAGTTTGTAATTGTTCAGTGTGTTATGCAATAGCAAGTGAATGGTGCTAGATAGGCTGGGATACATAGCTCCCTGGGAACTTGAGATAAGGGATTGAGTGGGGTGAGAGTATGTACATTTCTAGTACCTTTTCTAGATAGGCTTAACCCAGATGGGCCCCTGTGGCTCTTATTAAACCTTAACACTTTATGACTTTATGACTTTATGACTTTATGACTTTATGACAGTCACCGGCCAACGTCCATCCGTTCGGCTGTCATGCCGACGGCCTGATTGTTCGCGGCTGGCGACATGTCACACACCACCTGAGGCTGGTGACAGAGCCGGAGTGGTGCGCCACACACCACCTGAGGCTGGTGACAGAGCCGGAGTGGTGCGCCACACACCACCTGAGGATGGTGACAGAGCTGGAGTGGTACGTCACACCACCTGAGGCTGGTGACAGAGCCGGAGTGGTGCGCCACACACCACCTGAGGATGGTGACAGAGCCGGAGTGGTGCGCCACACACCACCTGAGGATGGTGACAGAGCTGGAGTGGTACGTCACACCACCTGAGGCTGGTGACAGAGCCGGAGTGGTGCGCCACACACCACCTGAGGATGGTGACAGAGCCGGAGTGGTGCGTCGCACACCACCTGAGGCTGGTGACAGAGCTGGAGTGGTGCGTCACACCACCCGTGGCTGCGTGGTGCCCAGGTGTGCCCCTCCACCTAGTACCGCAGATGGAGCCGCATCCCCACCTCCTGGTTCCGCAGATGGAGCAATAGAGCAGCATCCCGAACACCTGATGATGCAGGTGGCATCCCGCCCCCGCTCTCACACCCGGTGCAGCAGACAGAGCAGCACCCTCACCACATCGCGTGCGAGTGATCGATGATGTACGACCGCCGACCGGTCAGGTGACGGACCGCATTGAGTGCGTACACTTGACCGTGCGCAGGTGGGCGGGCGCGCCGATGCCGCCGCGCGCAACGCGCCCGCAAAAAGCACGCTGTAAGCTAGCAGACGACGGCCGAGGCTGAAGTTCAGGGTCACGCTCGCCCGCCGTCGCACGGTAATCGGTTTTGCTGTTTGCTGGCCGCCGTGTGGCTCAAGGGTGGGAGGGTGCGGGAAACGAGCGGGTACCCTGCCGTCTCACGCCACGCCTTCCACGTGGTGGCTGAGGTCGAATGTACGGCCGTCAGCCACCACGCACAGTCAACGCCCCTATTGACGCCTAGTGCTGGTGTAGTCGCACGGTCAACGCCCCAAATGACGCCCCATGCTGGTGTACTCGTTCGGTCAACGCCCCTTGTAGCGCCTTATGCTGGTGAATACGTGCTGAGTGTGAGCTTGGTTCGTGACGTCTAGCCATTGGTCAGGGCTATATAAAATAAATGACGGGTGTTTGCACTGTAGGATAATCCACACAAGCCAGTATCAGTGGCTGCCCCGCATGCTTCATCCATTCGGATCACTAGTGCCTCTCACAGTACAAGCTGGAGTCTCACTGGTCACGCAGTTGTCACCCCGTGCTGCCTCACCGCGCACCACTGGTGCCTCTCACAGTACAGGCTGCAGTCTCACTGGTCACGCAGTGAGCGGCCGGTGCTGTCTCCCCGTGCACCACTGGTGCCTCTCACAGTACAGGCTGCAGTCTCACTAGTCACGCAGTGAGCGGTCACTGTTGTCTCCCCGTGCACCACTGGTGCCTCTCACAGTACAGGCTGCAGTCTCACTGGTCACGCAGTGAGCGGCCAGTGCTGTCTCCCCGTGCACCACTGGTGCCTCTCACAGTACAGGCTGCAGTCTCACTGGTCACGCAGTGAGCGGCCAGTGCTGTCTCCCCGTGCACCACTGGTGCCTCTCACAGTACAGGCTGCAGTCTCACTGGTCAGGCAGTGAGCGGCCAGTGCTGTCTCCCCGTGCACCACTGGTGCCTCTCACAGTACAGGCTGCAGTCTCACTGGTCACGCAGTGAGCGGCCGGTGCTTCTTTTCCTACATGGCTGTAAGACTGGCACGCAGTTGTCCCGTGCTGTCTCCCCGAGCACCACTGGTGCCTCTCACAGTACAGGCTGCAGTCTCACTGGCCACGCAGTGAGCGGCCAGTGCTGTCTCCCCGTGCACCACTGGTGCCTCTCACAGTACAGACTGGAGTCTCACTGGTCACACAGTGAGCGGCCCGTGCGCACTCCCCTGCCGCACAGCCTGCGTCATATATTATATGTTGGCCTGGGCGATGGCAAGATACCACAATCCAGGTGCAAACAAAACATAAATTGCATGCGTTGCAGCGCCCTACAACGGCTATGGTATGCTGGAGGCGATCGCAGGGTGCTTCATTCGCACACGGTAATGATAATAACTTTGTGAGTCATAGCATGTGTCAGACATTTCATTAAATGCGTGAAGTGTAGCTGCCTGAGACCATATGCGCTGCACGACGGTGGTCGCACTGTAGTGGCCGAGTCTTAGCAAACTTACTTCCCAGGCGGTGAATTCCAGCCGACATGCCGCTATGGCGATTTCATGCGCACATGCAGCCGAAAGTGAGACGTAATACCAATATGTGGAGCAGCAGTGTTTTGAATGTTTTCGCACCCACTGCGAGTGTTTCAAAGGAGTGATGCCTACCAGATGATGTTGCCTATGTTTTCAAGAGCTGTGGGATACCAAATAAGACAGCCGCATAGCCATGGCTTAGCCATCGTTCGTCCAGGGAGAGGAGTTGTGGTTGCACACTTCTCCCCCCCCCATCTTTTGATTTTTTACCGAGCAAAGACAAACGGCACGTCACCTCACTGCCCGCTGCCTCAACATAGCTGATGGCTCGTCACCACCGCTGCCTCGACATAGCTGATGGCACGTCACCGCCGCTGCCTCGACATAGCTGATGGCACGTCACCGCCGCTGCCTCGACATAGCTGATGGCACGTCACCACCGCTGCCTCGACATAGCTGATGGCACGTCACCGCCGCTGCCTCGACATAGCTGATGGCACGTCACCACCGCTGCCTCGGCATAGCTGATGGCACGTCACCGCCGCTGCCTCGACATAGCTGATGACACGTCACCACCGCTGCCTCGGCATAGCTGATGGTACGTCACCGCCGCTGCCTCGACATAGCTGATGGCACGTCCTTTGACAACATTAGCATCAACTATGGAATACAAAGTTCAAGATATCATATCAAGTCACTGACATATGACATCATAAGCGGGAATACGTTAGGCCGTTCTTCACTAAAACCTCGAATTGTGCTCAATTTATCTGATATATTTATTCCATTTAAGATTAGATAGCATTACTGTTATTATTTATTGCTATTATTATTCCATTACATTTATCGCACCAAAGTCACCGACGTTGGGTTTGGAAGGACATGGGCAACTCAGCTAGCCTGTCATTATTGACTATTTCAAGGTCATCCCAGGTCGAAGACCTAACGGACTCCAATGTACGTTTTCGCGATATGAGTTACTCTGGAGTTCATTTGGACGCTAAGACTGAAGTTGGTGTCTACATTTACTCTTGGGTACTATAAAATAGTGTTTTCGGGCACTATTTCGGAAGTGCTTAGAATGGGGCCAACACTTGTACCTTAACTGACCCTTCGTGGCCCGAAGTGTAGCAAGTTGCACATGGTTAGTATACCAAGGTACAATAATACCATGGTGTAAATGTGAAGCGCATGTCTGCTATGTATTGGTTTCACCCAGAGAACGTTTCAACCTGAAGCTTTCCGAATCTGTATACAAATTGACTTGTAAATCACCTGAAGGGTCACCCAGTGACTCAAAGTAAGAATATGTGTGGGGGGATGGGTATAATCGCGAGGCCTTGTGTCGAGAAGGACACTGGTGTTTGTGTCATGTCGCTAACTCCCCCTTCTCTCTCTCTCTCTCTCTCTCTCTCTCTCTCTCTCTCTCTCTCTCTCTCTCTCTCTCTCTGTCTCTCTGCCTCTCTGTCTCTCTGTCTCTCTGTCTCTCTGTCTCTCTGTCTCTCTGTCTCTCTGTCTCTCTGTCTCTCTCTCTCTCTCTCTCTCTCTCTCTCTCTCTCTCTCTCTCTCTCTCTCTCTCTCTCTCTCTCTCTCTCTCTCTCTCTCTCTTTCTCTCTCTCTCTCTCTCTCTCTCTCTCTCTCTCTCTCTCTCTCTCTCTCTCTCTCTCTCTCTCTCTCTCTCTCTCTGCGTGTAAATATTTGGTGGCATAGCACTCCGTCCCGGTGCACTGGTGAAGGTTGTAAAGTGCCGTCCGCGGGCGAGGGTTAATCATCCGATCCGGTCGATTGAAGTAACACCGCAGTCGAATAAATGTACGCTTTCAAACGCTCCATCGATACATTCCGATTTTAGCGAACCGTATATTCATACTCAACGTACGCTCAGCTTTTCGAGTAGTATGCATGTTTGTATCATTGCCGGCGAGGCCCTTCGAGACTTCACAGCAGGTAATATTTACGAAAAGCGCCAAGTATCCGCCAACATTGTATCGGTGGTGTCATTTCCACAACCCCGACCTCCACTCCATCCCGATTTAGTGCATACTCATAGCTTGACAACCGATTGGGTGTGTATACGTGTCAGCGATTTTCTACATCATATTTTTACCCAAAATCCCTGATGCGAAAGCTCCTGGTACTGATATCCACGAGGTTTACATGCTTTAGTAGGTAACCTATTTGTGTTTGAGGAAATGTACGTTTTGTACGTTTCACATAAATAATATTTTGGGCATATTTCGAAACCGCACGATGTATTTTCCCTTTGTAAAATAATAATACTTTCAATGCAAAATAAAAGTTGTGATTCATCATGCTTATGTGTATTCATTTTTCCGCTTACCTGAAATAATATTCTCATTTCTTGAGTGTCCACTCGACGACTGACACCTTGCTTCCATTTTAATTTCGGTGGTTTCTCTGCCTAAAGATCACGATGCGCCTTGGTGAGGTACGTGTAGCCGACGACCGTGACTTCGAGGAATTGGCATATTTGGTTGATAACTTGGACGGTTGGAAACTAGAATACTTGAAAGCGCCAACCAAGATATGGGGCAAGCAGACCGCTAACTCCGACTTCCACCTGCTCAAAGTGAAAACCATGTTCAGCGACGTGGAGGCGGAGAACCTTTACGACGTTCTGCACGACAGCGAATACCGGCGCACCTGGGACCGCTTCATGCTCGCCTCCAACTCGATCGGCTGTCTCAACGGCAACAACGAGCTCTGCTACTACGCGGCGCGCTGTCCGGCACCACTGCGCAACCGGGACCTGGTGCTGCTACGCTCGTGGCTGGCCACCGAGTACGCCTACTACGTGATGAGCCACTCGGTGTTCCACACGCAGTACCCGCCCCGGCCCGGGTACGTGCGCGCCACCACCCACCTCACCGGCTTCGTGGTGCGCCCGCTGCATCCGCGCGGCTGTGAGCTACACTACGTGACCCACGCCGAGCCCGGCGGCCGCCTGCCGCCCTGGCTGGTGAACCGGGTCACGCAGCGACTGACGCCGGCCATGGTGAACCGCCTGCACCGTGCCGCGCTCGCTTACCCCGCCTGGAAACGCCGACACGGCACGCCCAACAAGCCCTGGCTGTTCCCGGAGCAGATGAGCTCGGTGCGTGTCGACCTCAGCCTGTGTTGCCGCAGTCCGCTGGAGGAAAGCGAGCCGCCGCCCGACGAGTCTTCCGCCAAGTTGGAGGATCACATAGTCGATGACTATTTCGCGTTGGTGGATCGCTAAGTTGGTATGGCAGGCGCGCTCGTGCAGGCTACGGCGTGGTAGGCTGTGTATCCATGTTTATGCTAGCTCTGCGTTGACAATAGAATCGGTGCTATCTTTTGCAAACCCAAAATATGGATCTTCTTCGATACAAAATTGATTTTAGCACAAAAATAAAATCACAGTTCCAACGATTCAATATTGTGGGAACCGAAGACGTTTGAAGCCAAGCTTCCTGGCAGCAACACAGGCAAGGGTGGTTTTTAGTGTTCATCCGTGCATAGGTTGCCTACCACGCCCACTGACCAATTGTACGGGAAGTTAAAGGGGCATGGCATGTCACTGCAAACCATACGGCTTCGGAGGTCCCACTCTAACTATGCTGACATTTCACGGTACGTTCTGCTGCCGCAAGTCGAAGCAAAAAGCGAGTCCACAATGTTGCATTCACCTATTGTGCAGAAATTCCAGCCGGACAGCGACAGGATAACTCTGACGTTTGCAATAAGATAAATAACTCAAGCTCAGGCGCTGCGCAAGACGGTAAACAAATGTGGCAGAAGGCCGACCGCCTGGACTATCGTGGAAACAGCTGTCCAAGTTTCAGTGAGGTGGGTGAAGCCAGGGTAGGCTCACTCCCTAAGCCTTTCCAGATTTTTTTTTATAGAACACTACGCAAGGATATACCGGCTGTTGACCTGCTTATGCGTAGGGGAGACCGGCGTTAATTGTAACACGAGAAATTGTAACAGAGCCAAGAGCCTCAAATCTGTCCGCATGATGGCACCGTTTTCATAGCCGGAAGTGATCACATCCCGTGTGGTCTTTCCATAAAAAGCTGGCGCGTCGCTAGCAGGTAAGCGAATAGCTGTCGGTGAAGATTATTCCAGGTGGTCTGAGTGGATAGTTTATGTTCAAATGCAATCTTCCAGTATGTTTTGCTTCACAGTTTCAATATTACCATAACCAATACCATCGCTACCTTAAGTTTCCAGGGGCGTAGGAGCGATTTTGAAGCGGAGAGGTGAGAACGTGACTGTCTTTTGCCCTCTTCCCCTTTTAACCCCCCCCACCATAAAACTCGAATGTATGCAACTTTTTTCAGCAGCCGAACCATCCTTTTTTATTTTCACAGTCAACGTTGTCAGTCCAGCTGCTCGAACGCTTAGCCACTGCTCTTCCCATGCCCATGTACTCCCCTGACTGTCCATAACAGCCACAGTACGTGGAGGGCATGTATCGTGAAATAAATCAATAAACTCCTGTTTAGCTCAAACCCCAGCAACTGATTCCCCCCCCCTCCCCTCACGTTCCTGTCGCAGAGACTAAACAACGCTTTTCCGCCGTCATTAAATTGTAGGTTTTTACTCCGGTCATATAACTTATACACGAGATTGGGAAGCGTCATTTTGCTTGCCGGCATGCACTATTGCATGCACTGTTGTATTGCAATACAACTTCCTGCCACCCGATCTGAAGAAGCTACCTGTGCCGTGTGTGTGGGTGTGTGTGTGTGTGTGTGTGTGTGTGCGTGCGTGCGTGCGTGCGTGCGTGCGTGCGTGCGTGCGTGCGAGTGCGTGCGAGTGCGTGCGTGTGTGTGTGTGTGTGTGTGTGTGTGTGTGTGTGTGTGTGTGTGTGTGAGTGAGTGAGTGAGTTTTTCCAGCCTGCCATCGTGTTGGTGATGTCGGCTGTTTTCCAGGGTGTGTAGAGGTGTAAATGTAGCTGTGGGTTAGGGTGTGAGGAATATCATAGTCGGGGAAGTAGAAGAAAAAGGATTAGCAAAGTCAGCTTATTGACAGGTGTCGGAGTAGAGTTGAGGCCGTCTTAAATTTAACAGAGTAGAGCTGGGCAGAGTTGAGTTGAGCTGTCTTGGAGATGATGCGGTAGATCTAGTCGGAGGCAGAAGATTATGCAGTAGTTGCCAGTCCAGACAGTGCTAATTTTGGGTATGGGTGCAGTGGGGGGGGGTATGGGCATCGGCATATTGTATGAACATTGCAAGAACATGAAGCAATATAACACTTTGGGGATTATGTTTTTTCTCCTTTCTTTTTTGAACGTATCGTTTAGTTTTTTTTCCCAGTCTGTTTTTTTTTTTTTCTTTTTAGCATATCTGTCTTTTTTCCCCATTTCCTTTTTTTCTTTTTTTCACAGTTGTTCCAGTATGCGTGTGATAGAGAGAAAGTGGAAGATATGTTCGTGTAATGCTGAATGCTCATCGTTGAGAAGTGTGGTAAGGTTTAGTGGGATGTTGTTTGTGGTGCAGTAGTTAATGATATGTTGTCTTTGGTTGGTGTATTTGGTGCAGTATATGAGCATGTGTTTGATTGTAAGTGTTCGGTGACATGTTGTGCATTGTGGACGTGGACGGTTCAGAAGGAGGTAAGAGTGTGTGAGTGCTGTGTGTCCGATGCGTAGTCATGTCAGCATTCTTTCTTTAAATCCGGTGTTTTGATTGATGGTGTGCCAGTGCTCGTGTTTTGGATGTATTTCGTGGAGTTGTGTTCTTGTTGTGCCCATGTTTGTTGTATGTGTTTGTTGATTGCCTGGTGTATTGTGGGGTAATAGTCGGATTGTGAGTATGAGTATGTTGTGTGTTGTTTGTGGTTTGTTGCAGTGTTGTTGCTATGTTTGCTTAGATGTCTGCGTGTTCGTTGCCTTGTATGTTTGTGTGGCTTGCTATCCAGAGGAGAAGTGGTCGTTGTCAAGTGTCTAGTTTGTTATGTATGTGCAGTATTTTGGGGATAAGGAGAGTTTGAATGTGGTGAAGGGTGTTATCCTTTGTATTGATGATTTTGCGTCTGTGGCTATGATGTTGTGTTCATTTTTTGTGTTGTATATGTGGAATAAGCCGAAAAGATGGCATATAATTCTGATGTGTATGTAGATTCTGCGTCGGGCAGACGGGCACGCAGGATGACACGGGGCGGTGCTGTATTAGGGCACAGCACCGCCGCTGTGCCCGTCTGCTGTGTTGTGTGTGATTTTGAGCCGTCGGAGTAGATGATATTGTAATTTGCGTATTGTGATGTGAATTGGAAGAAGAGTTGTTGTATTTCTGTGTCTGTGCATGCATGTTTCGGTTTGTCAATGAGGAAGTGTGTTGTGGGTGCTTGGCGTTTCCACCATGCAGTGGGTGGTGGGAGCGGTTTTGAGGTGGGGAGTGTGATGTGTAAGCTATTTGCGTGTTGGTGAATGCGGCAGCCTATTGTAGTTTTGAGTGGTGTTTTCTTCATGAGTTGGTGTATAGGTATGGTGCGAATTTTTAGTGCCTGAGTGCATGGGTGTTGTCTAATGAGTTGTGTTTTGTAGTGGTATCTGAGTAGTGCATCTGTACGTCTGTGTTGTAGTTGTGGTGTGTGGTTGTACATGTGAAGAGCGAGTGAGGGTGAGGTAGTGTATGCTCCTGTAGCTATTTTGAGGCATTGGTTTTGAAGTGAGTCAATAATTTTGAGGTTTAATTTAGAAGCGTTTTCGAGAAGTGGGGATTGGCTATTACTATTACAGGATATTGCTATTGTTGGCTATTGACATAGAGAAAGGATTTTGTTCAGTAGCTGGCGACCAAAACCACCATGGAGGGGATCGCTCCATCACTAGCATGGAGGAAGGGAAAATCATGTTTGCTATTTTGTAATACACAATGCTGTATGTACAATACTTACACAGCCCTTTCGGTAGCAGGTCTTTAAGGAGAGGTCAGACGGGCAGGCTAGCCACTCTTCGGACCCATCTCGGGTCACGGTGTCATTGACCATGACTGAGACTCACCGGCTGACCCGTAGCCAGACAAAATTTAAGCACAACATGTCCAAGTGATGTGGGAAAGAGCATGACAAATTTTCGCGCACTACGGCGCGCCGTTTTTCTCTCACTGTTTGCGGAAAACCTTAGGGAAGGCAGAAAAGACCCCCGAGACGGCGTGGATTAAAATGAGATGATATTTTAGCTGCTTCCAAATTTGTTTATGCGACACAAGTTTCCACCAGATTTTCCATGAGCAACAAATCCACGCAATTGTTGGCCTCTAGGTGAGTTCATTGGCCCGATTCAGATGTCTCCTGATGCCGAATCTAGGACACTTCAGGAAGATGCCATATTTTCCCGAAGCCTACTAGGTTTCTAGTTGGAGTCGGACCCCACCAAAAATATCAGGTGGGGTCCGGATACCAGGGATACCAGCGGTGACGACGCCCATGACTATTACCTGTGTGACAGAAGGGATATTCCTGTACAACCATATGGTAGCGTATGCTAGCCAAATCAATTGTTTTATATTCGCTTGTATACATAGCGTAGTGTGCTCAGTGAAAATGCAACATTCTGTGGGGAAACTGTAGCAATGCTACACTCGATTTCAGTGGTATTTTGTAGATATACGGTAATCACACCATGCCTTTTCTTATAGCATTGCATGCATTAATTATTAGTGGAAATAAATGCAACGGCTGCTGCCAAGGATTAAGCCAAGGGGGAAACTGAAGGGGCGTTCGTCCCCTCGTTGAGGCTGTTCTGGCTTCCAACTCGTCCCGCTAAATGCGTAGAGGCCCACAAAATCGCGTCGGTTCCCGCAAAAACACGCAAGGTGCCCACAAAAATATACCAGGTTTCCTAAAAGACGTGCCGATAACGACAACAATACCGATATCGGTGCCTAATATCGATAACAATAACAATACCTAACGAACTATAGCAATGACGCTACCTATATTTGACTTGAAATGAGTGGCCTGCAAAGCCCAATCTGGCCTTTTCCCAATCATTTTGACAAAAATTCCGCCAATGTCCGCGACCAGATCGGCTCAGAGGAGTGACGATGACAGGCGGACGGAAGGCCTGTCCGTTTAGCGAGGGCAAATGCCTAACATGGGTCGCCACCTGCATTGACACATCAGTCGGATCCGTTCTGGTGGAGTCGGAGCTGGCACCCGGCGCTGTGGGGCGCGCTGCTGAGGAGCGCAAACGCCGACGCTAACCGGCCAGCTCGGCAGGCGGTGCCGCTTCGGGCCCCTAGCTGTCGAGACGACCGGCGTGCTCGGTCCAGCGAACTGCTCGCTCCTGTGGGAGCTTCGACGACGTGTTGCGGAGTGTACCGGTGAGGTCCGCAAGACGAAGTACAGTGGCTCCGGCAGCGCGTCTCCATCGCCATCGACGCGTCGTCGCGGAGGCTCCTTTCTTGTCCGTGAGCCGTGGTCTGTGCGCATGTATGCACCTACCTCAGTCTGATGTGTGCGCTGTGTAAAGTGGCTGAATATCATGCCCGTTCTCGCATGTCTGTGTTTTGCCTGCGTGTGCGCTGTTGCGTACTTCGCAATTCGGGTAGGCATGCCTGTACCTTGTGGACGTTTGACGTTTAACTTGCTAAGCACTTCGACCTGCTCAAGCCATCGCGTGCCATACAAGAGGAAAGGTAAGCTCGAAACGTTGGTAGATTAAGGCATGGGAAGGACTTCAGATGCATGTTACGACACGACTGCACAAAATAGGATGTACGTGATGTTACATGGTCGAAAACAGACATCAGAGGTGGGATGGAATGGAAAATAAGAGAGTAGAAATGATGCTTGATCTGAAATGGGAACGCGGTTACGCCACAATAGTTGTTCAATGTCGTACGAGGAGCTCCATACTGGTGACAATTCAGTAATACATGGGGGTAGTCAGAGGGTTGATGTTGAGCATGAAGGGCGAGGTGAACCGATAAATATATAGCGATGTGTGAGAATTGCATGTCCGTTGCGAATCCAGGATAAAACCTTTTTTTTCATGCTTATTTGGATGAAACTAGGATGACCAGTGATCAACAACTGATTTCACGATGCTGAGTTGTGCAATATTGTTGTGTTCGTGCCACTGCCGTTACCAAAAGTGTCAAATGTTCCGTCGGATTAATGACTTGGTCCCTTCGTAGTGGTGGGAATGGGGAATAATGCTGGGGGGGGGGGGAGCAATGCAGCTTTTTCGAATTGTTCGGCTTTCTCGTTCCCTGGGATGACAATGACTGGGAACTCACAAGAAGGGAGTCTCCAATCCCATGTGAAGTATTATTTCCAGTAAATCATAGATGAAAAAATGACAATGATGGGACAAGCACTGCAAAGCGGATTTGGAATCCGAACAAATACAACACTTCGGTTAGAGGTGCGGATAAAACGATTACTGGCGCATCGCAAGGCAACTAGAATAGCATGCAATTCGGCGATGAAAATGGAGATTCCGTCTGGCAACGGCGGCGTCGAGGCCACGGCGCGTCGGATCCTCCCGGCCCCCCCTCCGCCAGCGATCCGCTCACCGCGGACGGTGATGGGTCCATCGTCACCGCGGACGGTGATGGATGAGGCGGACCGTCATGTTCGACCGGGTCTGGTCGAGCGGGAAGAACCCGCGGCGGAAAGACTGCGGTGTCTCTCGGAGGTGACCTTCGTAAGGTCACACTGCCCGTGGGTTTGAGTCGGTGGTTTCGGGTGCGTAGTATAGACAGGTGCCAGTCGCCTGAACGGTACGAGCTCTGGAAGAGTGTCTATGCCAATGGGGTGGTTTTGGGGGCGGGGAGGAGATGGCGTCGCGAGACGAGGAAATTTCA
This sequence comes from Ashinkailepas kermadecensis, assembly GCA_034440615.1. Taxonomy (NCBI): domain Eukaryota; kingdom Metazoa; phylum Arthropoda; class Thecostraca; family Neolepadidae; genus Ashinkailepas; species Ashinkailepas kermadecensis. The sequence continues at coordinate 150,500 of JAOTOM010003985.1, forward strand.
GCGTATGCCTTGGTCGTTGGTGAGGTGGCTTCCACTGTTACGCGTGCCCGTGGATACGAAATACCAGTTGTTTACCAGTTGCATGGACACCACAGATTCCTGTTTACTTTACCCAGATGGGGCACAGATTGGATTAACAGTGTGGTCAAGGGAGTCGTAACTGAGGCACGGTGGCCTGACAGAAGTGGAGTCGGGATGGGGAGGCTGGCCACAGCCGACAGAGGCCTGGTCGGCGGCACGTTCTACTCCCATGTCCAAATCGCTGACAGTTCGAACAGCCGAGAGGATCGGGGACAAAGACTCGGGCTTGGCATCGGGGACAGCCGGTGAGGAGGGTTTTTGGAAGAGTAGTAGAATTGAAGGTAGGGACGAGGGTGCTTGTGTCGCGCTTCTGGCCACCCCGGAAAGAGGTGATGCGCCGGACGTGAGTCACCCGTTCGGGCTCAAGCTACTCCCGGATGTCAGCTTCTGACATGAAACGTGGCTCAGGTGCGAGGATGGTGCCCATGGTGGTGTTGCGGTGGTTGTGAAGGGAGACGGTGAAGGATTTTCCGCAGAATGTGGCGTGGCGTAAGAGGGCTTTAGTCTGAGATCGGGACAGGAGCACAATGACAAGGGTTCCGTTGGCAGGAGTTTCAACTTTTCGGGATTGGTCAAGCAGCAGACGAGAGCTGTTTGGTTGGCCAGCAAACATCGCCACGGCGGGAAGAAACCCCTTCCTCAACTGGCTTCACCACGATGTGGGGGCCAAGACTGTCGGGAAAGGTTTCTTCGGTGGTCGATGACATGCGATGGTCAGATGCGTGAGACGTGACAGGAGGAGATTGACAGGTCGTGCCCAGGGGCGAGCGGGACTCAGAAAAGGCGATTCGATGATGGTGTGATCGAAGAGGATCAATGCTGGTCGTGGTTGAGTTCGGATATGGGCCAGTAGCGTACAAAATGATGGTCTTGGTAGCGGCATCATTGGACATGGCCTTGGGACCAGAAGGGGTCGGCTGGGAGCAAAGGACATCAATGACATCATCTAGGCGGAAAATGGGCGTAGGTAAACGTCGTGCTATGGGGATGTGAGGGAGCAACATGGGTGGATTCAGAAGTCCGGCGCAGGCCATCAGGATTAGTAGAAATAGAAGCATCGGTGGGCGAGCTGGGGTTGATATCCATCTTCCATTTTTTTCCCCATTGTGGAAATCGGATACCCCACTCGAATAAATTTATGGAACAACAACAAAAAGTGCAAAAATGACAGAAACACAAAATAAGCGTGGGGTGTCACCCTACTCGAAAATGACAAGTGTAAGACTGCTGGACAATACTTCTGGTGTGGTGGCATGATGCAAGGCACCTTTCACTATCAATCAGCAGAGGACTGGATGGGCAGTGTAGCTTCACAGCAGCGTGTAAGACGGGTGTGAACAGTGCCGAACACTCCACGCTGTGCATTGTCTGGAGAACTGCAAATAATGCATCGTTTTACTCATTTTTCAGATAGGCCTGCGTGTTCACTTGTGTTGTGTTGATATGTTGCTGATATATTACGAACCGAATAGGATGTTCGATTGTCTTGGGCTCATATTGTCATATCATATTGTCATGTTGTCTTGGGCTCATATTGGGCCTAGACGTCATTTTCGGCCATGCTGAGGTGCTTAAAGGTTATGATGCTGTGCTGCGCCAGATATGTCCGGGTACGACCTGTTCAACGCGGCTGTTGATGCGTTGCGGGCCAACGGCGTAAGACTGGGTGGCGGTGGCGAACCACTGCATACTGCTTGGAAAGTAATTCCAGGGCTAGCCCGAATCAGGTGAGATCAGGTCAGATCACACGAGGTCAGGTCATCTCAGGCCATTCGTTGGTTATCAATGTCATGTAGAGCACGACTTAGGCAGCGCTGAAACCAAATTGAGGTATCATTTGGCGCGGAACAGCAGCATTATGTATCGGATGGAATTGTGCAGAATGTTAATCATAAGTTACCTGACCTGATGTAATTGGCCTTTGACAAATAGCTTAACTCAGCATGCTTATTTCATCCTCTATCACTTCCGGCGTGAAAAATTATCTCGGAATTGAATTTTCCCCACTCAGTGCGGTAGGAAGACGCGCGCATTGAACTGGCTTCAGGTCCGTAATCTTGGAGTGAATCAAAGTTTCCAGATGGGAGGTTGGTCGTCATGGTCGAAGGACAGCATGATGTGAGTTTCATGCCTACATGTCGCAGCTATTCGGAATGGCGGCACTTTTGCGAATGTTGGAGCATCACTCACTTTGACCCGTCCCAGGTTAATGAACTTTGATGACCTGGACCTGAAATATTTGCAAAGGATGTAACGGAGATGTGCAAGCAGCTATTAAAGCTGTCGTGTCTCTGCATCTAGTCATTCGGCAGCTATCACGGAAGAGCTTGAGGTAATGAAACCCGAGGTACAAAACCTGATAACCAACCGACTGTGAACTTTATTTTCCACAGATGAGCCAAAGAAACACCTGCAAGCGAGCGGGAAGTCAACGGACCACATCGCTCTGGTGGAACAGAAGGTTCCGATAATGTTTTCTGTCCCTGCTTTCCGATAAGAAAGTGCCCGCTGCGCAGGGGCTTCAGCTGGCAGCCGAGCCACGTTCTGCACGGCAGTTGAGCCAGCACTTTCACTAGCATGGGCGTCGCGCCTCGCACCCATGTGACAAAAGATGTGATTTCGCCTGGAATGACGACTTTTCCCGTAGTTAAATAAATCGCTCTGTGACATTGTGAAACGTGTTCATCTACCGCGTTGCGCGCAGAATTTTGACACAGCTGTTGTATTAGTAACCCAGCTATTCCCTCTGGTGATGTGAGCTTTCAAGAACCAATTAAAGGCACAATTGCTGTGTGAACCACTTCATACATTCATCAGGAAACGGAAATTACGACATGCAGTCATCATCGGTGTTTATGTATGTTATACACAAATGATTGTAACGAGCTGCATTGTAGGGGAGACCGGGTCTAGTTGATACAATTTTGACGAAACTCAAAATAACTCATCACTTTGGAAGGATAGCGAGGAGATTGCCACACATATGTCAAGCTTAAACCGTCTTGTATCATCCCCAATAATTATTTTTTCGTGGTATCCTCTGGGCTTTCCACCAGAGAGCCAAACATCGCGCAACTATCGGTTCATCAACTTACCCCGCTGTAGGGGTAAGTTGTTACTGACGATGGGGTAAGTTGATAAAATGCAAGTTAAGTAAAATATATTATCTATAGGTATATTATCTATCTATAGACACTACTTTATGCCATCTGAAAAGTTCATGCTTCACCTTTACAGTAAAAATACTGTCTTGAGTCCTGACTGGCCATAGCTCATGGTTTTTGCCAATTATGGAATGCGCAAGCGTTCATTTCGTAGCTGTACATTTTCCTTCGTTCAGTCTTTTCCGTCAGGTGATAAATTCCCATATAAATATCGAATAGGATTATCTTGAAACAGTTTTAGCAAACACTTAATACAAATAGGCAATCAATTCTGTGATTATTTTATTCCTTTGAATCTTTGAATGTTTCAGAAACATTGAAGGGTTTTATAAGAATGATAATTATATATTTTGGATGACGCTTTTTTTAAAACAATTCACGAGCTTTCGGAGCTCCTAGCGGCTCCGTCGTCAGATGGCAGTTTCAATTGTGATATTTCACAGTCTCTGCCGGTTTTTGTTTACTGCGTTGAAGTGCTGCTTTCCTCACTGTTCGTGTCCTGTGTTTGACATTTTGTAAAAAAAACCTTAATTGTCTTCTCATTGATTATACAATCTGACGACTCAGCCGCTAGGAGCTTCGAAAGCTCATGAATTGTTTGAATGAAACGAAAAAAAGGTCATCCCAGATATATCATTATTATTATATTACCAGTCAACAAAACGTTGAAATAGGCTGATATTGTGCAGGCTGATTAAGTTGATGCAGGTTGTATCAATTTACCCTGCAGGCTTTCTGGTGTAGGCTTCAACATGTTATGCAACATTGCGAGTAAAGTGTAGCGGCGAACGATAAAAAACATTTCACCGTTGCCAAGGTGAGAGAACATGGCAATGATAACAGACACCTAAAAAGTTACTAAGTGGGCGTACAATTAGAAATTAAGTGGGAAGCACAGACATTTAAATTTTGCTTTCGCCCCCAAAAAGTGCCAGATCATCACCATTCCGCAGCCGCGGGTCGAAAGGACTTCAGCTTGTTCTTGCCGCGAGAAGAGGGTGCCAATATCAGCGTGTGTGGTAGCCATAGCAACCGGCTTCATACTTTCGGAGAAAATGCTGTTGTATCAACCATCCCGTGTATCATATAGCCCCGGTCTCCCCTATTCGGTGTTGCATTTGTCAGGAATATGTTTGTCTTGGTAACATATAAATATTTTTGTTAAGATCTCTTGTTATTTTTTATCCTTCCTGGTATTTGTCATGACATAAAAAGCTCGTTTAAGTCGTAGCATTATTTATTACGTCCATGACATGAAACGATGAGATTCAGGTCAGGTTTTGATCCATCGCAACTATCTGGAAACGTTACGATTATTACCAATTGTTTGGGCTATAAGGACTAATAGGAACCAGCAGTGTACCGTCATGAACCATAAGGAACGCCAGTGACCGTCCGTACCAAAATCTCCATTTTGACTCACCCATTGCCTTCATGTATTGTGCCCTCCAAATAATTTTCAGAAACCTACACCCACGGCGTTGATTTCTGACAATTATTGTGGGCACAATAGGAGAGACCGGGTCTAGTTGATACAATGTTGGCGAAACTGAAAAGAACTGATCACTTTGGAAAGATAGCGAGGAGATAGCCAAACCTATGTCAAGCCTAAGCCTTCTAGTATCGTCCCAAATATTTTTTTTTCGTGGCGTCCTCTGGACTTTCCACCAAAGAGCCAAACATCGCGCAACTACCGGTTCATCAACTTACCCCGCTATAGGGGGAAGTTGCTACTGACGATGGGGTAAGTTGATAAAATGTAAGTTAAATATAATATATTATCCATAGAAGGCATTACTCCACGCCATCTGAAAGGTACATGTTTCACCTTTACAATAAAATACTGTTTTAAGTCCTGGCTGATCATAGTTCATGGTTTATTCCATTTATGGAATGCGCAAACGTGCATTCCGTAGCTGCACCCTTTCCTTCGTTTAGTCTTTTCCGTCAGGTGATAAATTGCCGTAGAAATATTTAATAAGATTATCTTGAAACAGTTTTAGCAAACACCTTAATACAAGCAGGCAATTCTGTGGTTGTTTTATTCCACTACCAGTCTACAGAACGTTGAAACAGGCTGATGTTGATACAGGCTGACTAAGTTGATGCAGGCTGTATCAATTTACCCCGCAGGCTTTCTGGTGCAGGTTGCAACATGTTATGCAACATTGCGAGTACAGTGTAGCGGCAAACGATAAAAGCATTTCACCGTTGCAAAGCTGAGAGACCATAGTAATGATAACAGACACCTTAAAAGCTAGCAAGTGGGCGTACAATTAGAAATTTAGTGGAAAGCACAAACATTGAAATTTTACCTTCGACCCAAAAATGTGCCGCATCGTCACCATTCCGCAGCCGCGGGTCGAAAGGACTTGAGGTTGTTCTTGTCGTGAGAAGAGGGTGGCCATGGCAGCATATGTGGTAGCCATGGCAACCGGCTTAATACTTTAGGAGAAAATGTTGTATCAACCATCCCGTATATCATATAGCCCCGGTCTCCCCCACATGAAAGCGGATGGCGGGCCGGAATGGATTGGAGGCACACTCCATTGGGTTTCATGTTAAAAGTTGAAATTATTGGGTGAGGGGGCAAAGCCAACATTGAGGGGCACTTTCCCCCTCAACAGTAGGTATATAAAACAACACCCCTGCTATCTATGTCACCAGATGACAAAAGTGGCAAGTATCATGACACTTATTGAATATTCTTTAAACAAATGTTTCAGCAATAATTTCACTAAATAAATCAACAATGTGAATCAGTAATCACATTCCCCATCCTGGATTTTGGCATGATTCTGATCAGAGGCGCAGCCAAGGGCAGGTCCGCCCCCTCCCCTTAGCAACCAAAATTGCACTAGATGAAACAAGACATTTTGGGATTTTCGCCGTTCAAAACCAAATGTTTTCGGTACGCTTCGCTCCGAAAACATTAGTTAGTTCTAGCTGCGCCACTGAGTTTCTGGCCGAAAAAAATACTGGCTGCGCCACTGATTCTGAGCGTTATTCCTCTCACAGTGCTCTCCTTTATGGTCCTCAGTCAGAATTTTCTATTGGGTGTCCCGACCCAAAACAAAAGTATCATGAAACCGAGACCGCTTCCGGCGCCAAACATTTCTGATTTGATGTGGTGGAAATCCAAAAATGTCTTGTTTGGTCTAGTGATTTTTGGTTCAGGGGAGACCGGGGCTCGGGCCGCCTGGCTGCACCTTCGACGGTCCTACATGTCCAGCAGCAGCGCTGATTGAAAAGAAGCTGCTAATTGGAACACTGAAGTCTCATCTGAGTCTTTTGTGCACCAATCGAACGCAAGCCACTGTCGGGCCTGTTGACGGCAACTGATTGGAGTAGAGCGGATCGGAATGCAGCTTATTTCAGCTAACGGAAACTCCGCAAGCTGCATTGAACAACTCATGCTACATTGTAGACAATAACTGCGCAGAGACGACGAACTAGAGGTAGTAGCTTGGGTAGTATGTTGCACGGCCGTATGCTTGGCCAGGTTTTTGTTGGGAATTAGGTATATATTAACTGGAAGTCTTGCTAATATACTTCGTTACTAAGTAATTACATAGGTGAGCTTCCATCTGCTGTCACTTAATTTACAGAGGAGCAGCAGCTATGCTGGAGGAGAAAGGTGTAGAGTCATCCTGTGTGGTGTAATATATTGACGTGATCTCAGCTTGATCACCTTCAAATATTCCAATGTCAGTTTACAACACTGTAACGTCAGTGCCAGTGCCAGTGTACAGTGCCAAACAAAACCAACCAACACTGTAACGTAACCCATTCCAAATTTTGGCACGTAACATTACAATTTCAAAAAGCAAATCATGTTCAGTGAAGAAATTTGGAAACTATAGGAAATGATTGAAATGCATCTGTGGTTTACTCAAGCTTTCCAGTCAACAACTTAGCAAATAATCAAGTAGCCAATATCTCTGAGCAGCTTGGTGGTGATCATAGTACTTAATAAATACATTCGTATGCAATATCAAAGCACATTGACAATTGGGCACAATATGATCACAGTGGCCAAGGCACCCTAAAGCCCAAGTAGGTAACTAGGGGAAGAGGGGGGTATCCGATCCCATTCTGTTTCTTGAACACCTACCTTTAGTCGTCTCCCACATCACGTTCAGTGCATAAATTACAAAAAGATGGTGGTATTCATAAATGATGGACCTGTCTCTACCAAAATATGAAAGTCTGATCACATAGTTGTACCTATTCTTCATGTACGGAGGTTGCGAAGTTCACAGGAACCATTTTAGGCTTCAAAGAGCAGTTTGCTTAAGAAAACCATAAGGAAGTGACTTTATTTTTTTTTGCAATTACACCAGTATTTTTAGTGGCTACTAATAGCTTGTACCACAATAGCTACAGTGAGTTAATCCTGAACAACATTTCCATGTTCAGAATACGGCACACCACTATAAAATAATTATCTGTTTTAAAGTTGCTCTTTGCAAGTGGTTAGAGGATTTTCATTGAAAGGAACTGTTTGAATATGGATAGCTTGTTCATTTTTGTGTTCAGTAAACACAGTACAATTACTCGTTCAGCTATACAGAAGCAGCAGTAGAGCTATTTGTTGCATAATGCCTTAAGTGTTCAGAAACCCCTCTTCCCCTACCTAACTAATCACGTTGATAAAATGTAATCACATTTGTTAGCATGACAGACATAATTTCAGTGGAACATGGGAATGTTCATCTGTCACCCATGTTGCAGGTACAGACACTCTGAGACCCTTGCCACCCATCCTTTTGCTTAATTCTGCTCTCACAATCATATTGTTTGGGCGCAAAATAATACCATTTTTGGTGGAGGGGCCAATTCAATAACTAACTAACTAACAATCATATTGCTCACATAGATGTAAATGAGTGCAACATCATACCATTTATTGTTATCTTGATGCAAAATAGTCCCCTAGGAACTATCATGGGTATTATTGTGTTAAAAGGTGTTTTTGGAATTCTTGGTATTTTCTTTTGGAATACCATGCTTATGAACATGATTTGGAAGATGTGACCACTTGTTTTCCATACTTGTGCTTACCTCTCGCTTGATCATAGCAATAATTTATATAATATGCCATCCATGCTGCAATGCTGTCTTTGTGCCCCAATTTATCCATCCCTCACCTGGTGCTTCTCCGAAGTGATTAAAGGGATGTTCAACACTCCATGCAGTCGATCCAACACTTCTGCATGTTGAAAATGCTTTGTTTCTGCCTCTTTATCACAGATCACACACCAATATTATTCCACAAAAATGCCAACGGAAACAAAAGGCGGCACCAATCAGGATGTGACTTACAGATGTCAGGATAATATATTGGTATTAGTTTAGATTAGAGTAGATTTGATTATATTAGGCTAAGTTGGGTTAGGTTTTCCTATTTAATTATTATTCCATTAAAATTACAGGCTCCAGTATCTAAATGTAATATATTCTGGCTGAGAATGGTGGTGGTGCATCATTCCGGTACAATTCTGTTGTGGTGTTGGTTAGTGTGTTTGCTTGTGTGAGGTATCTGAGTGAAAAAAGGTGGAAGCAAAGTATTTTCAACGTGAAGAAGTGTTTAATTAACTGCACGGAGTGTTGAATTTCCCCTTGGTGGTGGATTGGAGTTTAGGGGCATGTCAACATCCAGGGCCATTTTTGCCTTGAATTTCACCTTAATCACATCTGAGAAGGTTACAGCTTCCATGGTATTCAAAAAAATTAAGGTACTAGAACCACTTGTGGATTTGCACAATTCTAATGATGTCGCTATGGCTGATACATTATTTGCAAAATAGGGTAGAATATACCACTTTCTGAACACTCAGTCAATATCCTTCTTTAAGAAGTATCGACATCCTGCTCCTTGGTGCATGCTGATGAAGTCTTTGTGTCTCCTTTCTAATAGTATCTCATTTATAAGTAGCATGAACATGCTCTTGATAAGGAATGGTGACACAAACATTTCACAATGCAATTTCAGGTAAAGGGATTACCTATAATGTTATGTGGCATACAATACCAGTTTATAGCATAGTTATTATTCTCCCTATCCTGAATGAATATAGCTCTTCTTAAATCATGAATCTCAAAACAGATGATAAGGGTACAGTCAGAAGTGCCTATACCCTTGGCTCAAATTCGAGTCTGAAAGACATCAAAAGCATTTATATTACACTGGTTCCATGGCAAATTTTGACATCCTACTGTGTTCGTTTCGACATCTCACACCTGACGAAACACCATTATTTTAACCCTGCCCTATGATGTCATCATTCAACTTGAAAAGTAAGCATGAGTGCCGAAAATGAGTGGTTGCATCTTCTGAATCATGTTCATAAACATAGTATTCTGGAAAATAATTCCACAAATTCTCAAAACACCCTTTAAAACAAATTTACCCTATCCTGCCCTAGCTACATCCTCCTTTGTTGCAAACTTCAAGCTGATGCCACTAACAAACCCAAGGAATTTGTTCAGTAATGGAAACATGTCACTTTCATTCAAAATCCAATTCTCATACAAATTCTCATCCAGTTATCATACAAATTCTCATCCAATTCTCAAAGGTTCTTCATGCTGAACCATGCCACCAATGCTGTCACAGGCTGCATGAAATTCATGTTAAGTACCATGTTAATTTCTGTTAATCCCCATGCATGGAATCCCACAATCTATTCCATGCCAGCACACAACAATTTTTGTTTGCTGAAAGCCAACTTATATTCTGTTCCTATGTTGCACAATCCTAGATAGGTTTTGTTCAACTCCAGAACAAGTAACCTTACATCTGGAGGAAACCCCTGAAGGAAGGTGTATGTCATGGATGTGTTGTGTTTGGTTTCATCAAATAATAGGAAAGCAATTATGTGTTTTAACTCATTGTTTGATCACCAGAAAATTATAAAGGAGTGCACAGTACATTGCAATGCATCCCAGTGGAAATCTTTGGCTGAATCCAGTGCCAGAATAATTATCTGCAAATTTACCTATGTGAATTTCATCCTTTCCTAGTTTTTCTTTTATTGTTTTTAAATATTTGCTTTGTTCCCAGGTGATGAAGTGATGCTTTGTATGCTTCACTGTCTTTCTACTCATGACTGAAGACATTCATCTTGGATCTAAACTATGTTTTGCAGTGTACAATGGTCATTTGTGGCCCATTGTTTATACCCAATCTCTTCTTCCATGTCTGGCTCACCTTTGTCATCCCCAAAACAGAATTGTTAAAAAGTGTATCACCCCTCTTTGCCAGAACAATCATTGCACTCCTTCAGCATGCAGTCTCTCCTACTTGAACTGCAAGCCATGTGATCAATGAGAGCATGTTTGAGCTTTGTCCCAGTACTTAGAGCACACTGATGATTAGTTTCAGATTTTGGTGAATTGTATACACACACACTGAATGTATGTCACTTCTGCCAGCAAAGACAAAGTTCTTTGGTCTTAGTTCAGTGAACTTCGCTAAGCCAATTACAGATCAGTAGCACTCACTCACTCTCTGTCTTGTCTAGTCAGGTTGTTATCTTCTGAAAGAGTGGTGCCGCTTCTGTCCGATTCATTGGTGTTGATGTTTGGCCGACTGGTCGTCTTCTGGCTCAGTCAGTGGCAGTGTGTTTATATTTGTATCAAGGGGAATAATGCAGTTAGTACACAAGTCATTGCCTTCCTTAACATGGGAGTCATGAACTCTTGCACTGAGTTTGTTGCTTACCTTTTTCAACTTTTCCAACTTGAAAGTTGGTCCTACATTGTTCAAAGATGCAAAGTGGGATGGGAAGTGTCATAACTGACCATCCAAGCCATGCTATGCATTGGAGGGTCACAGTTTCCAGGTTGCATGGCATGCAACCTGAAAATTAGTTGTGTGTTGGGCATGCCATGTGCCATGTTGGGAGTGCACCAGGCATGCAGTCACAATGATCTGGGTGTGCATTGGGCATGTCCCTGTCCCAGTTGGAAGTCTAGGGAGGACCAGAGGCACTGAGTACATGGCAACCTACATTGATGCCTAAAAATTGGGCTTACTTTGTGTTTCCTGGTCATCCATGGACAGAATGTTGACAAAGAAAAACTGTTGCAAAAACTGATGTGCATGGTACATTTCCCATAATCAATCTGGATTTTGTCATCCAGAATGTTTCCCTCACCATGAAATTATCCTCCCCTTTTCTTGCTCAAAGATTGAATGGTCGTGTTTGAAATAACTGCAAGGTTATTGCTCTTTGAAACAAAATGCCAGAAGCTCACTGGGAGGTACAAAAAGGTTGTCTGGTGTCAGAAACAGGACAGAAAGTATTCTATCGAAATCTGATGGTTGTGACGTTTTCCTCTTCAAATTCAGAATTCATAAGCATAAATCCAACCATGTGGTTGATTTTCTCTAAACTGCCTGCAGGTGCAGTGCAGGTGAGATCATCCATGAACTGCATTTTTAAAGTGGGACTGGGACCACATGTAATTGGTGTTCTAAGTTTTCCAGATTTGGATGGGAGGAGGAAATTCAATAGGAAACAATGTTTCACTCTCACTCTGCTTTATTAACAATATCCACTTGTTTTGTAACAGGCTTCAGCGATTAACATGTCCCCTTATTTAATACTAAGTCATAAGGTAAGCAGTTATCCATTGCATTTCTTGAGGGCACCTATTTTTCCCATTTACATCAGCATTCAGGTATTGAGGAAAGTTTGTAAAGCTCATTTTTTATCTTTACCATGTTTTGCTAAACTTGCCTGTTCTTGCACTTTTTAGAAGTAATTTTCCACCTTGACACTGTTCCAAAGCCAGTTTTGGGTCACTGCATGCAAACTATTCCAAGACATTTTGAGTGAACCACTTGTCACATTGTTGGGCCCTCCCAACAATCTATCTGAAGATACATCACTTAGGTCTAGGGGAATTGTTGGATGGCACAATTATTATATTATATATTTTAAAAAATATGGTGTCATAATTCTTGCTGGGGTGGCTTTATGGACCAGGGTCCTTTTGCTAAGCAAAGCTTGTTACCTTCACCCTGGCCTACTATCCAATCAATGACTTCCAGTTCAACTGCAAAATTTTGGCCGAGGGTTTAGCATGCTGTCAATGCACCAACACGGCCGGCCGCACAGGTAGCTCGTCCCCGGCCTTATCGGGCCAGGTGCTAACTGACCCTCCCAGCCGGGGGCTAAATGCGAGCACGTGAAGCGAGCCAAGTCTGTCTTGCCAGATCAGGGGAAACCAATGTAGACCAACGCCCTAACCAACTGAATAACTGAGGTGGAAATTTTGGGTTAACATCCAGATTATGTCAATATACTAGGCTAGAATTGCAAATTATTCCCCCATGTCTGCTTGCAATCATTGTCCTATTATGTTTCTATGTCTCTGAAGGTGGTGCTACAGTTATCTATCCAGATGATGGAGGTACCTACTGCAGCTTAAGTGGAGAACCTTCACAGTAGATTGGGACATAGAGCTTATGCATCAGAATGAAAGTTAATCCTTCAATAGTTTTGCTAATATTGTAGCTTAGTTCAGCAATGAGTGCATCCCCATCAAACCACCCCAAGGGAGCAAACTATCATAGGCTGGTCACCACACAACTTGCTACAGCCTGATGTCAGCACCAGGAAGCATGATAAAGGTATAAGGTCGCTCCCTCATATTTCCATGAACTAAATTGTGCTTTCTGTTGTGCACATGTTGGTTTTGAAGATTTGAACAGGCAGGTCTGAAGCTCTGTGGTGTGCTCATGGGCCAATTGTGAATATGGACCTATTGATGTGTGGAAAGATACCAAACGACTCCACTGTTACATTAGGACCAACAAGGTGGGGCAGCCTTCTGCTCTGCTGCGGCTGCAAAGTTGCAGGCTGAGCTCTGTTGCTGCAGGAAGGAGTGTGAATGTCTTGTCCGTTCTTGTGTATCGTTTATTGTCACTAAAAGTCACTCACCTGGAGCCACACCAACTTCATGACATATCCATTCCTGAACTTAGTGTAACTGTGGATAAGGTGGATGAGGAGAACTTGACCATGGCACCTGATGTGCAGTACTATGTAGCATGCCTTATATGCCTTATACGAAAGCCATTGACAGGATGTAGACTGATTAATTTGTTTCTCATCTATCACAAATCTCCATTTCTTACCATTGTCCTGATGGCATGGCATTTTACTTGCATTCCTTGCCATTGTGTTTGTACATATTTCGTTTTAACTCCTGAAGTACTTCTAGCATGCTAGTTCTGGGCGCAATATCGCCTCTACGGCATTGATCCCACCGCACCGCCAGTGTGCTGATCCTCTATCCTGTATCCTCTATCCATGGTCCTCTAATCGCACAGGCGTTTGTTTCAAAGGTAGCACGACCTCATGCTCCGCTTGGATTCGCCTGCATGGGCGCCAAAATGACCCTGTAGTCGGCGCGCCCTGAAACCCAAATAATTGATCACTTGGATTCACCTGCGCCCTTGATCCCACCGCACGACCAGTGTGCTGTGAGGTGCTCGTGCTGCGCTCCTGTCGCCTCTCCGGACTTCCGGTGCGGCCACACGGACGCTGCATGGTGCGGGGCGGACCCGGCCGGCTCGGGCGATGGAGGCGATCTGACAATGTGCCTATAATTCCGCGGCGCCACTGTATGATACCGGAGCCGTCCGGACCGGACTCTCCGGGTCGGACCGAACTGGAGACCGAACTGGAGACCGGGCGTCGTCACCCCGGCCAGACCGCATCGCACCCGATCTCCTCTCTGATGTTTGCGCCTGTTCGGCGTGTTGTTTCGTGACGTCGCCATGTGCTGGATTTCATCTGGCGTGTACACTGTGTTGTTGCTACCCTGTGCGTTATGTCGTGTGCTCATCATCGTTTGTTCATTTTTAAGCAAACAACTGAAAACATGGGCTACTGATAGATGTGTGATGTTACTTAATGCGTGGTTAGACCATTCATTCCCTCAGGTGTATATGCTATATGTCGATTCGGCCCTAAACTACAATGACTAACAATGCAATAACTCCCTCAGGTATATGCGGTTACGGACGTCGAAATGCTTCTGACACGGGTTCTGTTAAAGAAGCCAAAGTCCAAGTAAGTTTCCAGAAATCACTCTTATCCCATGACTTTGGGTTTGCTAACCGGAAATCATGTTTTAATATGCTAGATAAAAACGTACGTTTAAGCTGCATGGGGTGTTTGGAACGGCGTACGACACTGTCACTGAAGGTGTGCTTTTACTCTAGATCCTTGGAGGCATCACCATTCGCATAATTGGGATAGGTGATGAACAAATTTACAAGTAAAATTTAAGTACGAAAACAAACTATAGTTTGATTGAAGTCTACTCGCCTTGATGTAGCCATTCATCGCAATTTTCAAATGCGTGCCATTTGTGAACTACGACTCTTGGGTCATTTCAGGTAAACAATTCACTGAAGCATATAATGTGATGCTGCGGCAGGCTTCACGCCCGTGGTATTGCCATGTGCTCCGAGTGTGTGCGTAGCAGGCTTCAATCGAAAGATTGTGGGTTCGAGTCTCACCTGTCGCTACTCTTCGCCCGCGACCAATCGGCGTGAGAGATTGGCGACGCTATATGACTCAACGGTCGACGTGTCGTACAACCAATAACCAACCATAGCCAACACCCGTGGCGTTGTCATGTGCTCCTAGTGTGTGCGTAACAGGCTTCACCCGTGGTGTTTCAGAGTGTGTGCGTGCAAGCTCACACCCGTGGTGTTGTTGTGTGTCGTGGTGTGTGTGGTGTGCGTGCGGCTTTACCCGTGGTGT
Organism: Ashinkailepas kermadecensis; assembly: GCA_034440615.1. NCBI lineage: Eukaryota > Metazoa > Arthropoda > Thecostraca > Neolepadidae > Ashinkailepas > Ashinkailepas kermadecensis. The sequence goes on from JAOTOM010003985.1 coordinate 165,534, forward strand.
TTGGTCGGTGTTTGCGTGGGCTTCCCGTGGGTTGTTGTGTGTGCGCAACAGGCTTCACACCCGTGGTGTTGTCATGTGCTCCTAGTGTGTGCGTAGCAGGCTTCACACCCGTGGTGTTGTCATGTGCTCCGAGTGTGTGCGTAGCAGACTTTAAACCCGTGGTGTTGTCATTATGCAGTCGATGCGCCCCTAAACCACAATAACTAACCACAATAACCCGTGGTGTTGTCATGTGCTCCGAGTGTGTGCGCATTGTGCTCTCATGCGACGACTGTATGCGTGTGTACGCCTGCGCTCTTCGTGGGCGTGACTGTATTGCTGGCGTCTCTTACAGGCTTGTGATGGTAGTGATCCAAAGCATGATAACGGGCCACAAGAAGGTGGCCATCCGGCCGCGGCTGGACGACAAAGTGGAGAAGATTGCCTTCGACCCGTTCAGTAAGCATGGCATCTGAGTTCGCTGGCGGTGCTCGGTCACCTTTTCAAGCGGTGCTGATGGCCTCGTAGACCGACAGATGCGCTGGTGGGAATTTTGTGAGGAGGTGGTCCTTGAGTCACAGTCACTAGTTCACAGTGGCAGGTCATTAAGTCTCGAATCGAGGGCGTGCTGTGCGGCAGTGTCGGTGTCGAGTTTTCTCCGGACTGTCTGCAGGTAACGTGTGATGTTTTGTTGTAGTGCGCAAAGATGTTCCCCATGTTTCGTTTCGGGTATAGGCTAACGGTGAGTCTACTCTCGCGCTGTCTATCCGACTCACTATGTCCGATGTCTGCGTATTATTTGATCTCCATTTTTTGATCCTCGTGAAGGCTATGAAATCAACGCTTTTGCACAAACCTGAGAGACATGAGTTGACAAGGACCCCGATGTGCGGTACATAGGACACCCCTCCCCCTCTGTGAGTCCTCGAGTGGCCATGCTTGAGCTTCTGTAGACTCGGATGCTGCGAATGTATGGCAGATTATAAGCCGGCCGGCCCGGCCACACCGCTGAAAGGTGGCCCTTAGGGGCGAGCCCTGTTTGTAATGTGATTATAAGCCGGCCGGCCCGGCCACACCGCTGAAAGGTGGCCCTTGGGAGCGAGCCCTGTTTGTAATGTGATTATAAGCCGGCCGGCCGGCCACACCGCTGAAAGGTGGCCCTTGGGAGCGAGCCCTGTTTGTAATGTGATTATAAGCCGGCCGGCCCGGTCACACCGCTGAAAGGTGGCCCTTGGGAGCGAGCCCTGTTGAAAGGTGGCCCTTGGGAGCGAGCCCTGTTTGTAATGTGTGTAATGCACTGATCGTTTTCCTTTAGGAGGGATGAGTATAGTGGTGGCTTATATAAACGCAAAAACCCGGCCAGAAAGCCCGTTCAGGATCGGAGGGAATTGAACCCTACCTGCATGGGTCTCAAAGATGTGGCAGCTAGCATGTGAATGCAGGCATCGAACTGTTCGATTAAGAGAAATAAATGCAAATATAATCGAACAGCATAGGACAAATTAAAATATGGGTAATGTTGAATACAGCACCCATCAACACATGGAAAAATTCCCCGATAAAATCCAGCATGTAAAGTATACAAATTTGGGGACGAGTGGTCTATGGGTAAGATGCTCGTCTCACAATCGCAAGGTTGTGGGTTCGAGTCTCACCTGTCGCTACTCTTCGCCCGCGACCAATCGGCGTGAGAGATTGGCGACGCTATATGACAACGGTCGACGTGTCGTAAAACCAATAACCAACCAAATGTTGGTATTGGGCGCATATTCCATTCTGGTCTGACAACATTCATATTTTGTTCTCTTTTATCTTGACACCTTTCCTCTAATCCAAATCAGTCACTTTGATATTTGGTGAATTAGGCAAGCACCCAAACACCTACCGATATTGCAGACTCGGCCATTAAATGCCATTTAGGTACGTTACGTATTATATGCAGTCAGTAGACACAGGGACGTTTGTGGCAGAATATACAGGTCTCTAGTGGTGTTTGAGCGTAGTCCTTATCCAACGCCTAATAACGGGAATGCACTCTGCAATAATGAACAAAGTTAAAGTATACATCCGGAATGCAAAGGATTTGGTAGATTATGCATCCTAAGCTTGCATCAGAATCTTTTTTCTTGGGCCTTATCTTTCATATGCGTACCTTAGCGGTAAAGTGACTAAAGCTTGAAAGTGAAATGCGTTTTAGTTTATTTGAACCACCAGGTGGCTGAAGCTAGTCTTGACCAGCCGCTGCCGGTTTAAACCGTGATTTAAATCGGCCAGTTCTAGCACGTGACGAAACTTGCGGACCCAATTATTCACCTTTTGATCATCTTAACCTATTCCAAAATATTAGCATATTAAATGCAATTGTTTGCTCCTATCTTAAGTTGCCAATAGCACTATTGTCTAACAACAACCAACAACAACCAACGCAGTGCATGAGGAGTTATATAGGGTCCTTAAATCCGCAAATCTTCCGCGATGTCCTTGAATCAGCAAATCGAATACAATCCTAAATTGTGGTACAACTCATCTTCCAATGTTTTCACAAAAGGAAGCATCGTTCTAGTGCATGCTTTTAAACAAACTTCAAACCAAATCACTACAATTGTAAAACAGTTGAAGTGGCCTTGAAGAGCAGAAGGAAGAGTTCTTGAAGCCGGAAGTTGCACCCTGTTAAAAGGACTGAACAGTGAACTGTGAACAGTGACTGAACCTCAGGCCACCGCCACGAGTTCTCTGCTGACGGTAGGCTACGGCCGGCACTGTCAGGTACTTAACAGTATTACTAGCCACATACCGACATATCACGAAGCAACTTCATGGTTGTGCCAACAGTCGTGCAAAATGCCCAGGTTAGATCACGTTTTGTTGGTTTTAGCCTAGCCGCACATATGGATACAGATTAAGTGTAGTATTTGCAAAGTAAGTGCAGGCTAGGTATTGTGAATGGACGCAGCGGAAATGTGGTGCGCACATTGACGGTTGCATTAAACAACAAAAAAGGTGCGAAGTGAAAAGTTACCTGCCTACGATTATGCAGATTGACCAGCCAGATTAGGTCTATCATGATTGTGTTTTTGCTGTCCCTTTTTATGTAGCAAAGTCGTCATAAAGTCATAAAGTCATAAAGTATTAAGGCTTAATAAGAGCCATAGGGGCCCATCTGGGTTAAGCCTATCTAGAAAAGGTACTAGAATGTACATACTCCCACCCCAATCAATCCCTTATCCCAAGTTCCTAGGAAGCTATATATCCCAGCCCATCTAACACCACTCACTTGCTACCGCCTAACACCCTCAATAATCACAAGCTCCTCCCATCACACCCATCGTGCCACCATAGACAACCTTATCAGCATCACATCCCGAAGGAAGGTGCCGAATCCACTGCTAGGCACATCCCACAGAAATTCATAAAGCGTTCAGACTTAATAAGAGACTCACTTGCTATTGCATAATACACTCAACAATTACAAACTCCTCCCATCATACCCATTGCGCTACCATAGACAATCTCATCAGTATCACATCCCAAAGGAAGGTGCTGAATCCACTGCTAGGTACACCCTATATAAAGTTATAAAGCATTTAGACTTAATAAGAGACTCACTTGCTATTTCATAACACAGTCAACAATTACAAACTCCTCCCAACTCCCACTCCTCCCTGTCGATCAACCTTCCCTGGAATACAGAAAAACAATCCCCCTATTCTTATAATGATTGTCTGCCGTTTTTAAAGATGTTCAGTGTGTTGCTACTGACAATGGTTCCTGGCAGCTGGTTCTTGTGTTCTACTACCCTGTTGTGAAGAAAGACTGTCTTAACCTTGTCCTGCTGTGATTAACTTTAATTTTGAATTGATGACCTCTAATTGCATCATTTCTGTTAAATTCAAACATTTCCCTGAGATATCCCTGTTCCTGACCATGAACAAATTTAAAAACCTCGATGAGATCTCCTCTCAGCCTTCTATATCTAAGTGAAAACATGTTCAATTTCTTCAGTCTTTCCTCATATTCCAGGTTGCCTATACCATTAACCATTTTTGTTGCCCTCTTTTGTACTCTCTCTAAAAGCCAACAATCTTTCTCATAACTAGGGGACCAAGCTTGGACACAGTATTCCAAATGTGGCCTGACATATGCACAGTAAAGCTTCCTGATGACCTCCTCACTTTTGTATGACACATTCCTCTGTATTGCCCCAAGCATTCTTAGTCGTAAAAAGATCGGGGAATTCAAAATGTTTTAGAAAACCTTTTAGCTATTAGAAGCACTGGTAAATATTCAGTAGCACCTAGTATCTCGTACATCAATCCATCCTTTCGTCATCATCCTCAGCAGTTCACAAGATCATCATCCATTTATTCATCGCCATCATCCTCACCAGTTCACAAGATCATCGATTCATCGCCATCATCCTCACCAGCTCACAAGATCATCAATCTATCGCTTCGTCATCGTCTTCACCAGTTCACAAGATCATCGTCCATCACTTCATCGTCATCATCGTCACCTGTTAACGCGATCATCCATTCATCGCTTCGTCGTTCAGCGTTATTCTAGGCCCCTTCCAGAAAAAGGTGTCGAACTGAATCTACTTGACGGCCATCCAGTGGCGGTAGGGGACACTTCGTCGTCAGAGGGACACCAATACAATACTTGATTACTCTCATAACCAGCGCGTGATCTCGCCCTTGGATAGGGAAATGTTCTCGTATATAGCGAATCAGGCATCTGAGAATATCGCTAGGCATGACAATGGAGAGGCAGATTAAGTCGCAGTTCCTTGCTTCTTTTGGATCATTCCAATTTCGCTTGTGAAACATCTCAGTTTTGCATCCCTATACAATGCGCATAAGACGTGCATCACGTCTTGCTCCCACGGCAGTTCCAATTATTGTCGAGATGTTCGTGCCCTTGTCGCATGCTTGGGGTAAATTGTGTGTCCGTTTTTCAGTTCAAATGGAAGCCCCATACAAGGAGCTGAAGCGGCTACGAAGCCTGGGCAAGAAAGAATAGTTTGCAGAGTCCAAAACAAAGATGCAATCGTGCCGAGTACACTCACTGCGCGCGCTTCGCTGCTGGTCTGAGCTCGCTGTTGACATCGAGTGCATGAGTGCGTTTTGTGTGCGGAATCCCTGGGCGTGTCGCCACGTGCCAGCTGTATGTTGTGTCGTGGACAGCCTACACTCGTGATTGGACGCTGACTGCCTCGTGGCCGGTGACGCGGCTTAGTTCGAGTGTCTGGTCCGCGCCTCTGGTGTATTGCTCTGTGCAGGTGAATATATAATGTACACAATGCTCAACTCGTTCTCCTACAGGACCATCGAGTTGATGTTCAACGTACGGTCCTGGTGTGATTTCCACCACGAATGGTTGTCGTGGGGATCTATATAGAAATACGAACGCTCACCGAGTTCACCGTCAAACCACGGCAGGCGGTGGAACTCGCAGTTGCTCTCTGAATAGATGGCCTGCTAAACTGCTCGTGCCACCTGGCGGCGAGCATGGAAAGCTCACGTGGCTAAGTTCGCAGGAAGCAGATACCTGGAACCCAAATGGAGAGATACAGATACCTGGAACCCAACTGGATAGATACAGATACCTGGCACCCAGCTGGAGAGACACATACCTGGTACCCAACTGGAGAGATACAGATTCCCGACACCCAACTGGAGAGATACAGATATATGGCACTCAACTGGGGGATACAGATACCTGGCACCAAACTGGAAAGATGCAGGTACCTGGCACCCAACTGGACAGATACAGATACCTGATACCCAACTGGACAGATACAGATACCTGGTACCCAACTGGAGAGATACAGATACCTGGTACCAAACTGGAGAGAGATGCAGACACCTAGCACCCAACTGGAGAGATACAGATACCTGACACTCAACTGGGGGATACAGATACCTGGTACCCAACTGGAGAGATACAGATACCTGGTACCAAACTGGAGAGATACAGATACCTGGCACACAACTGGAGAGATACAGATACCTGGCACCCAACTGGAGATATACAGATACCTGGCACCCAACTGGAGAGATACAGATACCTGGCGGCCGTCACGGAAACGTCACCTGGTCTGAACCTTGTTCAGGACAGCAAATAATGGCCATGATCTATAATGTGAACGACGTATGCGCAGTAGACCCGGGCATGACGTCATAACTCGACGTAGTCCGCACGATGCCGTACAACAGAAAGTGATAGTTGGGGGGGGGGACGGAGGATTTTTGCGCACATGCTGCAATCCTTAATTTCTTTCTGCAATTGTGCTTCGGTTATCTTTCTATAGCCTTGTTGCTAGCTGCATATGCTTCATCTACTGTCGAGGGTGACCCAAGTTTGTTTTAAATTTGTATTTGTCAATTTCTCATCTCTATCACTGGCTGAATGGGTGCCGGATTGCCCTTTAATCTCTCTCATTAACATTGATGCATCGACATATATAAGACATGTAAGTACATGTGAAATCGTGAGAGCTGATATCAATTGAAAGCAGTCTGCAGGCTACACGACATCTTCCAAGTTGATAAAAGGTTTCCCTCTACATTGTTTTGCCGGTTAGTTGCTCGTGTTGCCAAGCATATCAAATGCGCAGATTATGTCTGCCGTTGCGCCAATACTTGTGTTTTCCCCAGTCAGAATGTAGTGATGTCACGATATGGATGACGTATTCCAGTATGCCGACTCCCGAGCAGGCCACACCTGCGCGGAAAATGCCGACGGAAGGCAGCCAACTATAAAGGTACTGACATCTGGCGGAATTCGTGGGAACTACACACCCCTGGCGGCCGACACGAGAACACAATTGCGCCTGGCAGCGCACGTTGTCGGCACCTGGCGGCAGAAAAAGGTAACGTTGGGATCATAATATCGGGATCCGGCACCTGGCGGCAGACAGAGGTAACATTGGGATCCTACACCTGGCGGCAGACAGAGATAACATCGGGATCCGACACCTGGCTGCAGGCAAAGATAACATTGGGATCCGACACGAGGAACACCTTGGTGCCCCAGACGGGAAGCCCGACAACCCTCCTTCCTGAGATGGAACAGCGGGATAAACCACACGGTACTGGAGGCTGTACCCCGTCGAAGTGGTCAGGCTAGCCAGTCGTGCTCGAATCAGTGTTCACCGCACTCTATGTTCTGATGCAAAGAGTATTATAGTTCATTGCATACAACTCGTCAATCGAACATATTTAGTTCCACTGATGTGGCGTCTGCGCCAGGGGCGGACAAATAGAGGGGACACTGGGGATATGTGTCCCCTAGAAAGGTGCTGCCACTCTGACCGAGACAAGGCTACCTTTCGGGAGGCTCGATGCCCCCTTCCCCTCCCGCTCAACGACTTTTCAACAGAAGGCTCCCCTCCAGGGACTCGCATTGGCGCCACTCCAGACGAGTAGCCCATGCAATTTCCTGGATCCGCCTCTGGTCTGTGCGGGGTGTGTTTACCGGCAACTGCGGGGCTCGTACACAGGGCAGGACACGAACAATACGCTCCGTCAGACCGCGGCGGCATCGAGTCACGACGACATCGAGTCACGGCGGCGAGGCGGCTCCACGGACCCGGCGGGGTCTGGGTCTGCACAGGTCCGAGCAGTTGCAGTCATTGCTGGAGGTCAGGAGGTGAACAGAGCAAGTCAACAAGAGCACAGTTAGCTCAGATTAATGCCATTCAAATAGAGTGGCAGTGCTCGATTGGAAAGACGCCCCAAGCACTCTTAGTGTTCGTGGTGCTCCTCTAAGTACGATGTGCGATATGTCACATTTCGATCAACAGATCAATGGTTGGATGGTCTTGTTTTGGAAACTTGCGAAATAGTGCCCGAAAACAATATTTCATGTATCCAAAGATAAACATGGACCCCGAATGCGTCCAAATTACCACCAAAGTGACACATAAGCGGCATAAACGTATTTTAAATTTTAATTCAAGGTGGGTCCATGATCTTTCAAGGGTTAGTTGTCTACGTAAGCAGGATACTTGATATTGCCATCACCCTACATGACCTTTCATTGACGATGTTGGGACATTAAGTGAGATTGATTACTGAACATTCGCGACTTCGGCGAAGCATTTTGGCACCCATGTAGACGGGATACATCACCCGCTGCCGTGCATCACCCTTGAAGAAGCCAGGGTGCGTGTCACGCACGAGCAACGTAATGTGTTTTGGTGCATGCTGCATCTCTTGTAAGCGTCCCAATGGACACAGCGACAAATATATGAAAGGAGATGGGTAACATTTGATGCACATTCGTCTTCACCTAAGATTTCGAAATCCGTACACGGAGTGCTGGAACTGAATGCACTTGTGCACACACATGAGCCTTTCTCGAGGACGTGGAAACTGGGGGAGGAAGACATTTGGTAAAACTTCATATTTCTGGTTCATTGCACTTAGCTACATTTCGCTCAGTGTAGATTATTATCCCCCAATTGGCCCACTGGTACTACAATAATAGCACAACATAAATCCAGTTGATCCAACGTACCCACCACATATTAAGATGAATCAGTTATATTCAGAATCTAGCTTTGACGACGGCGGCTACACAAAGACTGAGTGTCTGGCAACTCCCTCCCTGGAACGGCCACGGATGAACACACAGCAGTGGAAATTTTCAATTGGTGTGCTCTTTCATACCATTTGCATTACCATGCCGTTTCTGTGATGCCCTTATATTTTAGTGTATGCAACCGACAAATTACCGAATGATTTCTGCACGTGCCACATAGCTTATCAGGACATTCTCCGGAATCAACTCACCAGACACGCATTTTATGCCACCTTCCTTTACAATGTGCCAACGTTTATGTTAATGCGTGCTTTGACTTTGGTATTAATTGCTAAAAATGACAGAGCATGCTACCAAACGCCTCTCCTTGGAGCCGTCCGTGGTGAGGCTAGGATTTAATTCTTTTGACAGGATCTACAAAAAAGGCACTGGAAAAACCATCAACTTCTATAAATCTAGCTCAACCAGTTCCGAAATAAACTGGAAAATTTGTCAGGTGGAGGTGGGGTGGAATTTGTCAGGTGGAGGTGGGGTGGAATTCGGCTTCCCACTCCACTCCGCAAGGAGATCCGGTTGACGGCTACAATTGTGGTGGGGCTGCGCCCGTTACTGATTGTGTGCGGCCGTTGACCACGTATTGCCCTCGGGGAGTCGCTCGACATTCCTGATTAATCAATTTTATTAGATAACTCCCCACTAAAGCTGCCTTGAGACCAGCCCAATCCATCTGCAGATAGACGCGACACTATACATCTTCCCTCCCCCCCCAAAAAAAAAGAGACACCAAGAAAATATCAACTGACGAAAGTCCGGGGCAATTCATGGCCAGCGATGATCATTTGGTCTATGTTATGTCTCTTCTGGATCCTAACAGCACCACCCTGACCGGACGCACGTCCCATGCCGAAGTACGATTTGCCACTGTTATCGATAAATTATCTAGA